>OU343224.1:237806546-238037424 GCA_910596185.1 Chrysanthemum makinoi | reverse complement strand
AATCGAAAGATTTCTAAGACTAAATGTGAGGGATTAAGTAAAAAATGAAGTTTGTGTTGGAATCACTCCTATACCTTATTCAAGTGTTAGTTACACATATGTAATAGTTAGCTTATTATGGCCTTTATGTTTGTCATTAGCCTTAAGCTTATGTAGAAGGCCCATGAGCTTAGGCCCAAGCCCATAGGTGAAAGGGAAGGAGTAGGAGTGTTGCCCTAGCTCCTTGCCTATAAATACCTTATGTAAACCTTCATTTGAAGGTTGGTTGTTCAAGTTTTTCCTTTCACAAACACTCTACGCATAACCGGTCTTATTATCTCGTGTGTGTGTGTGTGATACTTGTTCAATCGCCTCTCTATCTTTCTTATAAGCTTGTGTGGTAAACCTTGTGACCTAACAGTGGTATCAATCGCCAAATAGTTGGGTGAACAAGTTTGTTTTTGAAGGTTTTTCTTTTCTTGGTCTTACGCGTAAAAGTGAGTGACACTTTGGTTAAGCAAAAACTTGTTTTTTTACATTTTTTAATCCAAGATTCTTGTACTTTCAATGTTTTAAGGTGTTAAAATACTTGTTTTTGGCAAAAAGTTTCAAACTTTATGCGTGGATAGTTGTTTTTAATCGAGTTTTTGAACGAGGGTTCTATCCTACTCGTAACCGTTTTAGAGGCTTTGGTTCATCAAGTTTCACACTTTTGTGTATTTTGGTGTTATTGAAGCTACTTTATCACACAAAAACTGGTTTAGAAACACTTTTGGCCGAAATCAAAATTACGAGTAATCTTACGCGTAGTAAAACCCTAATCCTACGTGTAAGTGCCTCCTTGGTTTGATCTTCATTTTCGTGGTTTATTCCGTGTTTTCTTACTTGGATAAGTCGGAAAATACGTCGACTTTGGATATCTTTTGCCTTGTGATAGTGTAAAGATCATTTGAACAAAAACCTAAAATTACGCATAAGCATAAGCTTACGCGTAGAAATCCTACGCCTAAGATCTTTCTTACGCCTAAGCCTAGTCTTACGCATAAGAAAATCCTACGCCTAACTTTCTCCGCCTAACTTTTGTCTACGCCTAACTTTAGTGCTTTTTCCTACTTACGCGTAAGCTAAATCCTACGCGTAACTCATTATTGTTACGCGTAACTTTGGTGTTTTTTTGCATAAGTGCTACTTGGTTCTTGTGTTTTCTACGCCTAAGGATACTTCATCAACAAAGGTTCATTCGACTACAAAGATCCATTTTTACCAACACAAGTTTATCAACATGTCACAACCACCATACTCTAACTATTTCCCTTACACTTATCCTCATCCTCAACGTCAACAACAACTAACTCCACAACATCAACAATGGAATCAACAACAAGCAATTTATCAACAACAATTTAACCAACAACATACTCCACAACTTGCTGCAAATCCACAACCTCAAATGGTTCAACCACCACCAAGTCTTCAGGTTCAACCGTACACAAATGACTTCAATCAACATCCATCAAGGATCACTATGAGGGAACCCACTTGGTTTGCAAAGATGTTTGAAACTTTAAGCGGCCAACAATCAATTCATGAGGCTGGATCACTTGATAGACCTCCAATGCTCACTCCAGAAACTACGATCAATGGGTGATAAGGTTCTTTAGGTTTTGTGATCTAAAGAAGCCACATGGAAAGTTCTTAAAGAAGGTTATCTTGGAAGGTCCATTTGAGATGCCTCCTGTCATTGTACCCGGAGATCCAAATGCCATTCCACCAAGAGATGAACAAACGAACATTGCTACTTTACTTGAATCCTCAAGTACTTCTACACTATGAAGCAGATGAGCTTGCAATGGAATATATCCTCCTAGGATTACCAAACCTAATTCTTCATAGTGTTGATGCTCAAAAGACTGCAAAGAAAATGTGGGATCATATTAGATCTTCTTATGGAAGGATCGTAGACTCAATCGGGAAGATTTGGAATCCAAAATTTACTTGGCTTATGAACACTTCATGATTGAACACGGAGAGACACTCGAGTCCTATCATCACCGATTTTCGGACATCATCAATGATTTGGATAAACACAACATCCACATGCCAAAATTGCAGGTGAATACTAAGTTCCTAAGTAGTCTTGGTCTGAATGGGAGAAGTATGTCATTTTTCTCCGTCGCGAAAAACATGCATCAGTATACCTACGGATTGTTGTACGATTACTTGAAGCCTCATGAAAAGGAAGTTGATAGGAAAGGATTCTCCGTGCTCAAATTGCTCCACCGACACATCCGGAAAATCAACAACTTGCCTTATATGCTCAAACCAGTTATTCTCCTCAACCAAAGAACTCAACCAAACGCTACAATCACACCATATGATCCTTCACAACCTCCATCTCAACAAACTCAATTGGTTCCATACAACAACAACAATGCTCAAGTTGAAGCTAATGAGGAATCGATCCGTTGAAGCATTGCAACAATGATTTGCTATGATTGCTAATGCCTTTAGCCGTTATACCAACAAATCCAACAACCGTATTCGTTCCTCATCTAATACAAGGAATCAAGCTGTTGTGAACAATGGACGAGTTGAAGTTGAGAATCGTGGTTATGGTCGTCAGATGGGCGGTGGTCAAGGGTTTAATTTTGTGGGTAGGAATAACAATCGAGCTCCAGTGGTGGAACAGGGAAATGCTCGAAATGGGTTGAATGGTCTTCGATGCTACAACTGCAATGAGAAGGGACACTGGCTAATGCATGCCCAAAGCCAAGGACTAGGGGGTGCTTATTTCAAAGAGGCTCTTCTTTTGGCTCTTAAGGATGAAGCTGGTGGATCTCTCACGGACAAAGAACAGAGTTTTATGGCAAATGCAAACTCGATGATGATATGGAGGACTTGCAGGCCAATGCAGTTGTTATGTTGATGGCTAATATGCATGAGTTACACATGAGTGACACAGCCCGTGTATGACATCGATGGCTTGTCTCGTGTACGAACAAACCATATTTATCTCGATCTACTATCTCCGCCAACATCCGAATCCGGCAAGACTCAAAATGTTCAAAATGAGCCATCCACATCTCATTCCGACGATTTTCAACTAGACCCGTAGTTATATTTGACGATCAAGATGACCAAACGGTTTCCCCTTGATAATCAAATTGACTCCGTGGTTATACTTGAGGATCTCGGTAATGATCATGTTGAGACTCACGTTGAACACGCCGAACTTTGCCTCATCCAGATTTTGCTCGTTTAATACAAGACCAACAAACCATAGTGGAAAAATGTCATGCCATTAATCAGGACTTGAAATGCAAAAATGCACTTTTAACAAAGGATTTTGAATGTTTACAAAAGCAACTCAACTTTTTCAAAACTCAAGAAAAAGGTGAAAACGGTTTTGAAGCGACCTTTGCCAAATCTTATCAAAATGAAAATATTTAGAAAGACAGTCATTGATCTAGCCGCCGAAGAATGCTTTGTTTTCTGAAATAGAACAACTGAAACATGAACATAAAAAGCAAATTAACGCTCTCACCTTGGAAAATCAAAAAGCTAAGGTTGAGTTGTTAACTTGTCAAAAACAGTTCTCTGCATACAAAAAGCATTCAACGAAACGAATAGATGATCATCTTGAAGAAATCATCGGCTTGCAAAACAAACTTAAAGAGTTTAAAACTGTTGTTTACAAACATGGCGAAGTCGGTCACGACCATTGAAAAGTTTACTTTAAAACCAAATCCAAATGGATATGGACCGAATCTTGCGGATTACAAACCTAAGCTTTCAACAAAAGCATTCAAACCAAATCCGAAGTTTCCAAAGGTAGAATATAAAGTTGATAATTCAGTTATGAGTGTTGTTGAATATCATCGTCAAGAGGAATTAGATGCAGAAGACGAGAGTCGATCAAAATTAGAAAAGTTGTTTACAACAAACCTTTTAACTATTCAAAAGCGGTCACTTTCGTCACACCAACGGATTCTTCTAACACACCAAGGGTTATCATCAAAACACTTGAGTCTTCTAATGTTAATCCCCAACCAGATTATGCACAAATTTATGGTCCTTTACCTTCCATCGGTGAAGTAAATTCAAAACCTGAAAATCGAAAAATTCTTAGATATTTTGACATCTTCATGGCTGACCTCAAAATTTTACAACATGAGATAGAATATCGCTCTGAAATCAAAATTGATCACTTTCAATCGCCTCTGGCGCGAGAACAAAGAGACATTTTTCAGAAAAATCTTTTACCTAATGTTAAAAATTTGAAAATTGTGCATTAGCCTGGGAAAAGGATTTTCATAAGGAACTTGGAGTGATGAAGGTCGTTTTCAGAAAACGAAACATCTATTTCTAATACTAAACGTAAAAAAAATGTTGAGAAAAGATGTTGATCGACTCTTGGAAGATGTCATATGTGCTGATGTCCATAATGTTGTGCTAGAGAATTCTTTGTCATATGCATTTGATCATACCTCTGCGATCTTGTTGAATCGTGATAAATGTTGAGAACACCGATAATGTGCTTGGTCGAGTCCTTAAAAGCTGAAAACAAACGATTGTCAAACGAACTTTCAAATGCAATTCGTCGTCCTAATTGGTGTCAAAAAGATATTCACGATCAACAACATTGTTTTTCAACACAAAATCGCCAGATTCGTGCAAAATCTTCTCGATCATAAAATTGAGCAATTGGATGATCAAAACGTGTTTTTAAGTGTCAAATCTCAAAATATGAACAAGAACTTTTAAAAGTTAAAAAGGAATATGGTGTCATATTTGATTTACTCAAAAAGACTCGTGATGAAGCATCAAATGAACTTGATCATTATCTTGCACACACTAAAGAAGTTATGCATTTTGCTTTGGAAATGTTCGGTCTGAAAATCAAGATCGATTCACACTATCCTCAAGTTAAGAGAAATGTTAGGAAAGTATGAACAACTTCCGCCAACCATCATTAAGAGATTAGCCCCAGGAACACTTAGTACTCATGAACCTAGAATCTCTACTGCCAAATCACAAGTAGCTAACGTGCTTCCTTCTCTTGAAAGCAGGAATAGTTGAGCCTTTTCCAAACGTCCGCACTTCACAACCTAGGAGCACTCAATCGAAGAATAGGAAGTTGCGACCTAAGAAAAGATCAATCAAGAATGCTAAAGTAGAAGAACACCCTAGGACTATGAATAAGACTCACGTTGCCTCCACTATAGATATTGCGTCCGACAAATGTAATAGAAATAGTGATGTAACGAATGCTAAACCGTTAAGTACTTTTGATATTCACCGATGCACCTTGTGTTATTTGTGGTAAAAGTATGAATACTGATTGCCATGATAAATGTGTTGCTAAAGCTATAATCTCTCGTTTAAGGAATCCTAAGAACTGGAATACCTCTAGGCCCACTAATCTTTCTAAGTCCGTGCTTGGTAGACCGCCATCTTTAGATTCTAAGAAACGCATTGTTGTCCCTGTAGCTCCAATTTCACCTCCTAGGAATGTAGTACCACCTAGTGCATTCACTAAGACTAAAGCAAATACTAGTTGGAGATGGCGGAAATGGATATATAACACACTAGGATTTAAGTGGATACCTAAAGCTATTGATGTGTGTATATCTACTATAATTGCTACGGAACCCTCTAACATTTCGGGTTCCAAATCTACTTCTATTCCATCCGTCGTGTGTGTAATGCGGTGATACAGATCATTCTTTGGATTGTTGATAGCGGATGTTCCCGACACATGACAGTCAATCTTAAACTGTTATCAAACTTTATTGCAAAGTTCATTGGCACTTTGTCGTTCGGGAATGATCACTTCAGCCTATCATGGGCTACTGGAGACTATGTCAATGGGAACATCGAAATTAGCAGGGTTTACTATGTGGAAGGCCTCGGTCATAATCTGTTTCGAGGTCAGGTTTGTGATGGAGATTTGGAGGTTGCTTTCAGCGAGAAAACTTGTTTCATTCGTGATCTACAAGGAAATGACCTTATGTCCGGATCGCGTAATTCTAGTCTCTACACTATCTCTATGAAAGACATGGTTGCTTCATCTCCCATATGTTTACTTTCAAAGGCAACATCAACAAAATCCTGGCTATGGCACCGTCGTCTCTCACATCTAAACTTTCAAACCATCACCAACCTTGCTCGACACAAACTAGTTGAAGGACTCCCACGGTTTCGGTATTCTAAAGATCACCTTTGCTCGGCTTGTGAACAAGGCAAAAGCACTCGTGCTCATTTTCCTTCAAAGGTGGAACACGACTCTCGATGTGCTTCATCTTCTTCACATGGATTTGTGTGGCCCGATGCGTGCAAACGATCAATGGCAAACGCTACATCTTAGTAATTGTTGATGACTATTCACGCTGGACTTGGGTCTACTTTCTTGTAAGCAAAGATCAAGCTCCACAGATGATCATCACCTTTCTCACGAAAATACAAGTTCAGCTACGAAACACCGTTCGACTAATCGTAAACAGATAGAGGCACTGAATTTGTGAATCAAACTCTTCGTGAATTTTATGAGAAAGTGGGAATTGATCGGACATCTATTGCACGCATACACGAGAACAAAGCGGAGTTGTCGAAAGACGAAACCGAACGTTAGTGGAAGCCGCAAGAACAATGTTAATCAATGCTAAACTTCCAGATTACTTATGGGCGTAAGTCGTATCTGCATGCTATACTCATAATCGTTCTATGATTACAAAACGCCACAACAAAACACCTTTCGAGCTTGTCCATAACAGAAAACCGAATCTAAAACACTTTCATGTATTTGGATCTCTTTGCTATCCGAATAATGATCGTGATGACTTTGGAAAGCTCAAAGCCAAAGTTGACATTGGAGTCTTTATCGGATCTTGTGATAATTCAAAAGGTTTCGAATCGGAATCGTCGTACAAAGGAAGTTATGGAAACGATTCATGCTAATTTTGATGAACTTACGGAAATGGCTTCTGAGTATAACAGCTTGGAACCCGGACACAACCGCTTAAACTTCCCCAAACCCCATCATCGGTGAACAAAGCCCCGACTTACTCGTCAACAAATGGAAAGGTTATTTGCTCCTTTGCTTCGGTGACGATATTGATGAACGTGCTCGTGTGTATCCATGTTTCATTGCTCAACGATAATACTCTTATACGATACACTGCTACAACAACTCATTGCAGATGCACCTACACCAGTGGACTCCACCACAACAGTTGAACAAACCGCTTCCAACAATGATGAAGGCTGATGATATTCGAATGTAGTACCCCCCCACCTGCAGATTTTGATCCAAATGCGTTCTTCAACCCGTTTGCTAATGAGGCTGCTGCACGGATGTCGCGAATCTTCAACAAACCATTTGAATCCTCGACCGCACAATGTATATCAACATCAACCCTCCACACATAGATGGACGAAAGACCATCCTCTCGAAAACATTATTGGCAACCCGAATCAACCGGTCGTTACAAGACAACGTCTTCACACAGACGGTGAACATTGCATTTATGCACTCACCGTCTGCCAATCGGAACCTAAAAACATCAAAGACGCAATGACAAAAGACAACCGGATTGAATCCATGCAAGAAGAACTCAACCAATTCAAACGTCTTGAAGTATGGGAATGGTTGAAAGACCAACGAGAGTCTACGTCATTGGTCTAAAATGGATTTGGAAAACAAATTGGATGTCGAAGGAAATGTTATCCAAATAAGTCACGCCCGTGGCTAAGGGTTATCGTCGGAAGAGGGAATAGACTTTGAAGAATCTTTTGCTCGGTTGCTCGTCTTGAGGTGTTCGGATATTTCTAGCAGTCGCGGCTCATATGAATATGACGGTCTATCAGATGGATGTCAAAACTGCGTTTCTCAATGGACAACTTAAAGAAACGGTTTATGTCACCAACCGGATGGATTCGTTGATCACGAGTTTCGAATCACGTCTACAAACTGAACAAAGCTCTGTATGGTCTCAAACAAGCTCCTCGGGCATGGTACGATAAGCTATCATCCTTCCTCATTGCTAATAATTTCACCAAAGGTTCGGTTGACCCAACTCTTTTATACAATATCACGGGGCACATATCTTAATTGTTCAAATTTACGTGGATGACATCATTTTGGGTCTACACATAAAAAGTTTTCAATCGCTTTTGCAAAACTAATGAAGAAAAATTTTGAAATGTCCATGATGGGTGAACTCACGTTCTTTCTAGGACTGCAAGTTCATCAATCACCCGGTGGTATTTTCTTGAGTCATCCCAAATATGCCCTTGAATTGTTAAACAAATTTGGAATGAAAAACTGTGACACCTATGCCACACCAATGGCTCATACCAAGAAGCTAGACGCTGATTTACATGGGAAATTGGTGGACCCTACAAAATACCGTAGTATTATTGGGTCTCTCATGTATCTAACAGCTAGCGACTGATATTGTCTTTGCTTTATCTATGCTCCGTTATCGGTCGCGACCAACTGAAACCCACCTCTGAGGCTAAAAGAATCCTCCGATACATAAAGGGAACCATTAACTTGGGGATCGGTATCCGAAGGATTCGGTTTTGAACTAATCGCTTTTAGACACGACCACGCAGATGCTTAGACTCACGGAAAAGTACTTCGGGAGCTTTACAATTTCTTGGTGATAAACTGGTGTCATGGCAATCGAAGAAGCAGGATTGTACATCGCTGTCCTCAACCGGAGCAGAATATGTAGCCATGTCGGCGTGTTGTGCTCAAGTCATTTGGATGAGAACACAACTCAAAGACTATGGTTACGTATTTGACAGAGAATCCCGATGTCTTGCGACAATCGGAGTGCCATTGCGATCTCGTGCAACTCGGTTCAAAGACTCGAAATCAAAGCACATCGATCTTCGATATCATTTCATCAAGGATCACGTGGAGCAGTGCTTGTTGAATTATATTTTGTGGGTACAGAATACCAATTGGCGATCTTCTCACCAAAGCCTTGCCTCCCGCTAGGTTTAATGAGTTGGTCCACGGGATTGGTATGAGGTGTTTGACTCAAGAGGAATTGGATGACCTCCTAAAACAGCTTAAAACCTCAAACACCAAAATCTCTTTTGTAAATATCTTTTCAAAAACAAAATACAAAAATATAAAACCTGATAAAACAACAAAAATATTCTTCTATCTATTTTCTTTCAACATTGCAAGTACGTTTCTTCCGTCAACACTATAATCTTTCAAAATTCAATATTTTTTCGATCTAGTGTTGAGGGGGAGAAAATTATAACTTTAACTGTTTCAAATCATCTGAGTACTTGCATGTTATCTTATCTCGGTTGTTTCTTTTAACAAATGGTGGTAAAGTTTTTGGTACAATGACACTCCTCGGACTAAATTTATAACCTTTCATTATTTCTTAAGTCGAGGGGAGTGTCGTCAAGTTTCTTTCTTAAAATCTTTGTTTGGTAACCAAAATGGAAGTTAAATGGCTTTGTTTGAAAAAGGAAAAGGTGGAGGGACCAAAATTGTCAAAACCTTTAAAGATATTTTAATAAAAATATCCTCCACCTAACATTTCACATCTCATTTATTACTCAAAACCTAAAACATCCTACGCCTAAGAATCGTTCATCAAAACCGTGTTTAAGATCATCAATTTGTAAGTGATTTCATGTTCCTAACAAGATTTTAAACAATGGTTTTAAATTTTACATGAATCCAACGGTTAAAACGTCGTGTAATCTGGATTTTGTGGTCTACGCGTAAGCGTATGAACACCCAATCATGAATGGGTGTTTGTGGTTAAAAAGAATGTGTCAAAATGTTTTAACAACATCTATGATATCGTTTCTATGCTCAAAACACCCGAAAACACGAATTAATGATTTTATAATTAGGGTTTATGAGTCGATTTGGGTGTTTCCAAATGTGAAGTGTTTTGGTCTAAAAGATTGTTGGGTTATGGTCATATGTTGATGAATTGATCATTTCCATGGTTGTTAACCACCCAGAAACACTAATTGATTAACAATTTGAAGTTAGGGTTTAAAGTTCATAACTTTGGGTAATTTTGATTCACAACGAATTAGATGTTAATACATGGCCTAAAGACTCTAACAACACTCTAGACACACGGAGATTAATTTGTTTGATGCATATCCCATGGCTAGAAATGATACGCGTAAATCTTAACCCTTAGGGTTTTGACCTACGCGTATGACTTTCTACGCGTAACTATTAACGAATGATTCATGCCATGTTTTGTTGTTAAAATGAATTCATGTGTTAATATTGATGATATAATGGCTTTATTTTAGGCTTGCTACGCTTAAAATTCAGAATCAAGGTCAACTGATTCTCTACGCATAAGGATTACCCTACGCGTAGTCAAGTTATGCGTAAGAATAATTCTACGCATAACTACTACGCGTAAGGTTCTACAATGGGACTACTGGCGTATCCGTGAAGGATATGCGTAAACAGTGACCTCTACGCATAAGGTCTACTCTTACGAGTAAGCCTTACGCGTAAGGTATATATACGCCTCCGCGTAAGCTCTACGCATAAGGTCCCCTTTTCCTACGCGTAAGTTAGGATCCTACGCGTAAGCTTTAGATCGCGTATATCATCACTTGTACGCTTAACTTTGCCAAAACTACGCTTAAGCCCGGATTGACCTTCATAATGAATTGTTACGTGTACAAACTTGTAAATAAACTAATCATAACGTCACGAATCCAATAATGTCACTAATAAACTTAATCGTTTGATATGTTGTGAACAATAAGTGATAACATAAACTTTAAAACTTAAAGTTAACTAACTCACGAAACATTTCACGACGTCATTAGACTATTGGACAAACAAGTGACTTAGGACTCGTAACAATCATTGACACTGTACATTCAATAGCTAGACAATAAGTCCTTCTGTTGACTAACACTATGTCTTTCGATATGTTGGTTCTTTTGGCTAATGTTATTTCAGATCACGACATGGTTGAACAAATGAATGTGGATGCATCAGAAGTTCTTACAATTGCTGATATCTTTCCGAAGGGTTATCCGAGAAAGATTGGAAAGAAGAACCTTAGGGTTGACTTTGACACCCTCACATGCTCAGAATCTTCTTGTCTCATTGCTTGGATATTCTCGGAATCATCCCTACGAACATGCTCTCACACTCGCCACAGTTCGAGGTCTACATTCAACAATTCTGGGATTCTATGCAGAGGATCACTGGTCAAAGTGCAATGAATGTGACACTTAATCACAAACAAGTCACTATCACTCCTGCACGACTTACGGTTTTGTTCTCATCATTCTACATCGCTCCAACCGACTTCTTTGCCACCCCTACTTGAAGAGACAGTCCTGAAATTCTTGATAGATATTGGTTATGATGAAGCTTCAAGAATCATTACTAAGCACTCTCACGTGGAGCTCAAGTATATTCCTCAACCATGGAGAACACTCTACATGATCATCACCAAATCGGTCTCTGGTCGCGACAGTGGCTATGAGCATCCCAAGCTCATGGAACGCAAATTTTCGGTCGTTGATCAACA
This sequence comes from Chrysanthemum makinoi, assembly GCA_910596185.1. NCBI lineage: Eukaryota > Viridiplantae > Streptophyta > Magnoliopsida > Asterales > Asteraceae > Chrysanthemum > Chrysanthemum makinoi. The sequence goes on along the minus strand of OU343224.1, from coordinate 238,025,884 downwards.
AGAAGGACATTGAAATCGAAGCGATATGGGAGGACATGATGTTTTTCACAAGAAGCTTGGCTCCAAGATTCCCTATGTCGATACACCAATGTTGATCCAGAGAGCACTTGGACTTCATCCTGATATCCCCATGAGGCTCAATGACCCGGATAATCACGACATATTGACTGAACCCATATTATCTGTCAGAATCAAAGAATCGTCAACAAAGAAACAGAGTGCGGTTTTACACGATCACCTTCTAACTACCGAAATCAAAAAGCTTGAAACATACAAAAGGTATCGGTTAGCCGTAAAAGAAGGCAAAGTTGGTCATCTTGATGAAAAATCTTACGGTACACCTACGGAGGACCGAAGAGGCAGTCTTGGAAGTGTCACAAGTACATATATCTATAGGAAGCTTCCCAAAAGGAATCCTCCTCGTAAAAGGATTGTTCCGTAAGGAAGTTGAACCTATTCCCACGAACCGCAAAGAAAGCTTGTGGACGAGAGCTCGAAGAAACACAATCGAGCGAGGAGGTCCACTACTCGAAATGCAAAGGATGACTCTTCATCGGTACCAAAACCTCCTAGTCCAATAGCTGAACATGGCAAAGGAAAGACTCCTGTACTTGTACCTTATGATGAAAGCTCGGAAGGTGATAAAGAGCCACCGGAAAATGTTTAGAAGAAGACGATCAAATTCCTTAGACACCAACACAAAGCTGAAGAATTTGCTAAAGACCAAATGGGTGGTCCAGGAGGATCAAGTGGTGTCTTGCCTCTGAACCATCTCGATGCGGTTAATCAACCCGATAAGGAAGCTGGTGCCACCACTCTTGTGCAACAACAAAAGCTTGTGGAGGATACTATCGAATATGAGTTTGAGGAACCGGAAAATGAGAAGTCCGAAAAAGATAAAGATGTTGATTATGATACGTTTCTCCTAGATAGTCCTGCACGATCAAAGGAAGAAACCTCTGAACCTCCAAAGGATCCAGAGTCTCCTCATATCTCTTCATCATCAGATTCGTCTTCTCACTCCTCGCCACCACCATCAAAGAAGTCAACCAAATCATCATCCAAATCCGTGAAGAAACCATCTAAATCTTGGATTTCTCAAGCTCATGAACGGATTACCAAAGCCGCATCAAACAAGTCGAAAGAAAACGTGCTCAACAAAAGCTGAATTTCTTTCTTTGATCACATACAAAGACATATGTATGACGAGCATGAAAAGATGAAAGGAGAAAGGAAGTTTGTTCAGAAATTCATGAAAAATCACCGTCAAGAGGCTGAGCGAAATGATCGAAGGCTACGAAAAAAGTACCTTAGTATGCGTTCCTAAAGTCACAAAGGAGTTGTTCACCAAACAACTTTATCCAAATCTTATGCGGATCGCCAAGCAAACTATTCGATCAACGCCCTTAACCGTCACAATCAATCCAACCGATCCGTAGTTTTCTCGAATAATGAATTGGTGGCCAAGCTTGTCACACAAATGTCGCCGCGATCGGGACATTTACTTTTGATGAAGGAAAGCTGTTTCAAGCATTACTGGACTACCAACTTCAAGAAGCATGTAGATTCGAAGCGAAAAGTCTAAACGCGTCCTAGAGACGATGAAGACAAGGATAAGGATAAAGACTCGCACCTAAGCCGAAGCGGTCGGTGAATCTTCTATGATGCAACCTCCTCCACACGGCTCTGTTCAACAAAAATCTCCTCCTCGTTCTTCTCTTGAAAAACCTCGTGGGCGATTCCGAGTTACCACCCCTGACTCAGAAAACCGATGATCACTTTGAGTATACGGGTGGTGACGATGAAGAGGTCCTTGAGCCCCAACAACAACCCACCTCTCCCAAACAAGTTCAAACCAATCATCATCTAGGCCTTGAAAAAGAAGAAGAAGAGGGGTGACGTCGTATCATGACTAGATGACGATAAAACAGAGGAATTTGAATGGTTTGCTAATCTTGTTAACAACACTCCCTACGAAGAAGGTCGAGATTTGGTAGACGGTGCTACATTGGAGCATGCTAAAATTCTGCAAGAAAAGTTCCATGTGAAGAAAATGACGAAATCGGAGTTGAAGCGAATCAAGAATGAAGCATTTCAACTTCTAAAAGACAGCTCTAAAAGTGCCCTCGAGGTCGAATATCACCTTGAAAACATTGCTCGAGCTATGTCTAACAACATGGATTGGCTCAACCGGGAAGCAAACATTGACTTCACACAAAGGGACAACCCTCCATACTACACTGATTGGACCAAACCTCTACCAACACTTGGCCAACCAACTGAACCACGGATTCCTTTCAGATACTTCTTCAACAAAGACACGGATTTTCTTCTACGGTGGATGATTCAAGAAAATACGCTACATCGTTGACACTTCCATTCCCAGCAGTTGTCTACTCAAACTGCATAGCCATTGAGGAACGTGCCAATCACTTGTTCTCCAACACGTGGAAGCATACCCGAGATGCATTGTATGGGATTCATCAGCGGCGAACGCGAATCTACTACGAAGCTGTCGCCGTTCGAAGTCTCAACATGCTATGTATAGTTCTAAAGATATCGTTGCCATCATACACGTTGACCTTTCGTCTAAGTGGGACTACACATTCCTAAAGAAGATCGTAGTCAAACGACAAGATGAACGGGACTATGCTTTCTCGAGGTCGACTTTGAGAATTTGTCTCTCAATGACATCGAAGACATGTACCTTGCCAAGGTACGGGGTCGCATGAGACAATTCTCAACTGCAGTACAACGTGAATTTATCAAGTCACTTCTCATCTTCATAAGGCGGATTGTCATCAAGGAACGTGTAGAAGATCTCCGGTTAGTGTTGAATCTTATCGGGCGGCGTCAACTTCACTCCTTCAAAGCTTGATCTTCCCGATATCAACCAGCTATCTCAATATACACTCATCGGCAAACCTTTCGGCGTTGTTTACCGTAGTGAACTTCAAAGAAACTGCTTAATGGCGTGTAGCGAACTCCACAAGTTCGGGATCATACCTTGAAGCGGTTAGGGATGGATTGGCATACCGGTTGAAGGATATACGCGAAAATTGGGTCTCCTAAGCTACCGGAATTCTCGGAAAGGAGGGATGTGAGACGGATCATCACAATGATTGATGAACGGTTGTTTGAAGGGATCGAGACGATTGGAGAGTTATGTCGGTGGTCGACCGGGAGAAACATAACCGATTTCAACGCCATTGCACACTCCTGGAACATCACGCACTTCCGGTACCCCTTGAATTTTTTACTTCATATCATTTTGGATGTTTGATTAATTATGTCAATGGCTTGTGCACACATTACAGTGTACAACCCGTACTTGTAAATAAAGGACCCTATGGTGCGCCTTCGCCACAATCCTTAGAATAGGAGCGAAAGCTTCTTACTTTTGAGTAAAACCTATCAAACCTTTCATTTTTCAAGGTTTTGCTCAAAAGAACAAGTACTTCCCTTATGATTTTCAAAACCTCAACCGTTTATATCACTTGTTGAGGGGAGTATTTGAAACTTTGTTCACAAATTGTTCACAGTGGTCATTCTTCCCACAACACTCGAAATGGTCATATTTATTCTCAACTTTTCAAAAATAACACTTTAATATGCCATTTTTGAGGGGAGAAAATGTGTGATAAGAAATATGTTATGTAAAATGCAAATGAATCTTGTGCTTAGACTTAACCAACGAATTGACGATGCTTAACTATTAGTAACTCGAAAAGACTTGTCCGGACGGGTAATAATTTCAAGCTAGTTCGCTAGTGATGTAAACGTGTCTCGCAAAGGACTTGTCGAAGTAGAATGTACCATTCGAGAAACTCTTGATAAACATGAACTCTGACGGGTTTGACGACCATTCGAGGATTGTCTACACCTTCAAGGTAGTTATTAGAGCTAGTTGTCACCTAAAAGTTGACAATGCAACTCTTTAACTATGCCACGAAGCGTGTCTCATGGGGAATGTCTATCTTGAGTTAATCAATTCAAAAGTGCGCGCTCTTTCCTCACTGTGCATTTTAACCGTTAAAACTCTTAAGCACATGTGGAGGGGAGTATTTATGCAAAATCTTATCTCAACAGTGGTACTAAAATGTTTTTCATTCATAAACACTGAGAGATTTTTCACATCAGTGGTTTTATGGCAACATAGGTTAGTCATGGAGTTATAAGGTGACTAAGGTTAGGAATAACCGTCCTATGATCCGCCAGAGCCGGAGGATCTACCCAAGGACACCACAAATAGTTAGTATTTAGAAGTCCTTAGGTATGATAATAAAAAGGAGAAAATGAGAATCGGAGAAAGAAGGAGTTGAAGAATTAAAAAGAAATGCAAAGAAAAGGGTGAAAAGAAATAGCCCTCCGAATTATTCAACTTAGGGCAGACACGGGTTCAATTCATATGCTACTGGTTGTCACTTAGTGACGCCGGTATTGAAGATTAAAAGTCGTCATGGACCCATTGACGCATGCACTAAACCTTCTTATCCACTCAAGTTTCTCTTAACAGAAGCTTGTTTCATTCTCACGGGGAACCCTACGTAAACTATCGGCTTTCTCTTAGAGATTGCTGGTATTGAAGAAGGAGACCCTCTCCCTAGTCTCCGCCCAAGAAAACCAAAACGCACTATTGAGTCTAGAGCCACGAGATTCATCAAAAGATCTCTTAGGTACACTTGACATTTCATCACTTGATATTCAACAATAAGAATTTCGGTGATACATTATCGAGTCCTTCACAGATCTTAGCAATCTGTCGAGAACATTTATGAGAGGTTCACATTTGTGATCCTCGGTGATTGAATGGAAACTCCCGCCGGGTCAACATCAAACACCACGACAGTCGCAACGGCAACTCCCCGTGAATTACGCTTAGTGGTCTCAAACGGTCTACAGTCGTGAGGTGATGCTTCGTGGTACCTCAGCGACTCATCTGAATCGTAGGTGTACTTGACATTTTGTCGTGTTATCTCACTTGTGGGACTCCGATTCTAGAACGGCCTTTGTAAGAATTAGAGTTGTGTTTTCACACTATGCTGTTAACACTCTCGAAGTTCAAACTTGTAAGTGCGGAATCCGCTTATTACTAACCGTTTAAATGTTTTCTTCTTATGGAAGCTCGGGAGCGGAATGATCGTGCAGATTCTTCTCATGCTCACGCCAACATCATCACTAATGGAAGTTCTATCCAAAAGCAACACAACAAATCGAATGATTCTTCGTCAATACAGAGAATCTACAAAGTTAAAGACTTAAAGAACTTCATCAAGATCTTGAATTCCAACGTCAAAGAGCGTGTGAGCATGTTGAAGAATGACGTGGAGACACTGTAGCAAATGAAGCGCACTGAGGTAGATTTGATGCGGAACAACAACATACTATCAATTTCATCACAAAGAACAATGATCAAAGAACAAAGTTAAAGATGACGTCAAAGCATAACCGCTCAAAGTAAACTATCTCTACACCGGGAGATTGTTCAAATCAAGGCAATTCTTCTCACAAGAAAGAAGAATGTCGAAGGCGTCAAAGCTACTATTACATCAACGCCTTCACCGTTTTCATCACCAACACTTGAGTGTTAGTTACTCATATGTAATAACACTTGAGGGGGAGATTGTTGGAATCACTCCTAAACCTTATTCAAGTGTTAGTTACACATATGTAATAGTTAGCTTATTATGGCCTTTATGTTTGTTATTAGCCTTAAGCTTATGTAGAAGGCCCATGAGCTTAGGCCCAAGCCCATAGGTGAAATGGAAGGAGTAGGAGTGTTGCCCTAGCTCCTTGCCTATAAATACCTTATGTAAACCTTCATTTGAAGGTTGGTTGTTCAAGTTTTTCCTTTCACAAACACTCTACGCATAACCGGTCTTATTATCTCGTGTGTGTGTGTGTGATACTTGTTCAATCGCCTCTCTATCTTTCTTATAAGCTTGTGTGGTAAACCTTGTGACCTAACAGTTTGAGTTTGAGAGCGGAAGACTAATGGATTAAAAATGGAATTGTAGATCTACAAGCGTCTTAGAGTGTGATTTAGGTGAGTTATGTATGAGTAGGAAAGATCAACCTATCTTGATAAGGACTTAATTTCCCTTAAGACATTATGTTTAGCCAGTGAGGTGTTCTAAGGATATGTTTGAAATATAATGCTTGCAATTGCATTTTCACATTTCTTGGGATCCCACGGTTCCCTAAGTGTAGGATCCGTCTAGCACAATCTTTGGGATCCGCCCATCTTATCCGCCGCCAGGGACCTTTACCAAAGGTATGCAATGATCTTGACAATGCATTATATCTCAAGGATAGTCTAAAAGAGTTCTAATACTAAGATATAAAATGTAAGATGTTTTATTTCATGAAAGAAATTGGATTACATTGATAAAGCACTAGTACAAGAGAATTGATCCTATTTTGGAATACTACTAGGTTCCTTGAGTGTTTTCGCTAGGAGGATCATTATGTGATTGATGAGTGTTGGTGGAATCAAGAATGAAGAAAGTCTTCATGAGAGATATGTTTAGCGGTTCCATCATCTTGTTCACAAGTACGTACAACGGACTTTGAAATTGAGGATGGAAGTGCATAACATTATGATAGAGGCGTGTCAAGAACATTGATTCGATGAATAAACCGTCAAGTTTACTCACACAAGCTAGCCACTTGTGAATGACTAACCGTAAGAAACTTAAAACAGTTCGGACAAACCAATAATAGATGAGAAGTTTGTAGTATGCAGGTAACTCAAACGTGTTAGGTTTGAGCACCGAGATCGTTCCGAACGAGGGTTGAATGGAATTTCCAACTCACGTCTCGATTTTTGTGATTTGAATGAGAGAAGGGGATAAAATGATGTTTTCTAAACTACGGGATAAGGAAAGCATATAGGATTAAAATCTATGGGGAAAACCTAAGAATTAAGGCAATCTATGTAAATCTATACTAAAACGCAAATACGGGATTTAAAACGAAACGCGAATAAAAAGCAACTACGTCTAATCTAACTACTAAAAATAACCTAAAATTACTTTTATACTAAAAATGATATTAGAAAACTATTTAAGAATTAAAACTATTTTTTTAGGAATTTTCTGGATTTTATAAGAATTAAAAACTAATTATTAACTTTAAAAATAAGACTAATTAACTAAAAATTATAAAAACAAAGGGGAAAATTATGAAACTAAATTTATAAAATCTAAAATATACTAAGAGAATTTTCAAAACTATTTTTTTATTTTTTTGATTATTTTTCTATTTTCTACTAATTTAAAACTATTTAAATCTAATTTAAATTGTGAAAATACCAAATAAAAGGGAAAAATAAGGAAAAATCTTTTTTATGCTTTTTATATTTTTCTTAAACTGGGAAAATTGAAAAATTATTTTTTTGAACTTTTTCTGAATTAATTGCAATAAAAGCTATTAAAAAGTGATTAAAAACTATTTTTAATTAAGAAAAATAGTAAACAGTATCTAAAAATTATGAAAAATTCAGGGAAATTCTAAAATATTATTCTAAAGCTATGAAAAATATAAAAACAAGGGCTTATGTGTAAGATATAAGAGCTGCTATGTAACTGATAAGAAGATAAGCACTTGAAAATAAGCTAGAGAGTGAAATAAGCTACCCAACTATCTCAGAAGCTAATGTATGCTAAAATAAGCTAATAGAAACTAATTAACACTACTCCTAATCTCTAATGAGCAAATTACCAAGGATTAAGCTAACTGCTACTTTTAAGCTAATCAGATTCTGACCTCCTGTTTAAGCTACTGCATAAGCTTATTAAATAAGCTATGAGAAACTAAAACTGTGGTTCTCAAGACCACCAATCAGAGATCATTTGTTCAAAATTTCAGCTCATAAGGACCTAAGGTGAAGAAATTAAAGATCTAAACAAAAGGGCATAAATGAGACATATGGCAAATTTGTTGTAAAAACAGAGATATGGCCAAAGTGCTTGAGCCAAATAAGCTTATGCAGACAAAACTTAACTATGGAAATAAGCACTTTAGACTATAAAAGCATAATACTGATGATTCTAGTTGTATAGCAAACTAGAGAAGCTTTAATACTACTAAAAATCTCAAATAGACTAGAGCTTAGGATGCGAATACTACTGTTATGGGTAGAAGTAGGATGAGAAAACAAACTGAAATGCGTTTATATATAAAAAATGAAACCCAAAATTACCTTGACTGGCTTGGAAACCTCAAACTAATGAACACTAAACTTATGAGATCGAAAACCAAATCCTCTTAACTCAGTTTTTACATTTTGATCTTACCAAAACCTCTAAATTAAGCACAATCCAAACACCCCTTTAAGCTTCTTAACTTGCTAAATGAACTTGAAAACTTTTAAGCAAAAAGCTGATTTATACTTGAAAATTAACAACAATCTTAACCAAAGAAACCAACCTGAACACACAATTTCACCCAAAACAGTTTTGATTTTTAAAATTGACTACAGTTGACTTTTCTTGACTTTTATCAAAAACTTGAAATTAAAGCTCAATGAAGCTACAAAGCGGCTCACATAAGCTCTAATAAAGCTTATGTGAACTAAATGCACAGGAATAGAAGCTTGAGAACACGATTAAACAACAATGTAACTTTGAATGAAATTTAGACAAATAATTAAAAATGGAAATTAAAGTTGCATTATAAAAACTGAGATTACAAAATACATCTAATTAATTATTTGAAAACATAAAAAGACAGAATTTAAATTATCAAAATTCCTCTAAGACATAAGGAATTGGATGAATTCTACATAGTGAGGGAATGGGGTATAAATAGCAGAAGAGGAAGCCTTGGGATCCTTTCAGAAGAACCTAGAACCTTATCCACAGCCACATGATCATTCCAATGTCACTATAGCCAATCACAACCTCCCAATTCATCAAATGATGTGTATCGGCCAATGATAAAGCTTCATTGTCCACGGTGCACCTTATCCAGACATGTCAGCTTCTAGAAGGTCTTGGGAAAGATGCTAGTACGATGTTGGGACATGGGTAAATGGTGGTGGGTAATTAGTGGTGAACGGGTAAAGGGTTGTTTGGTTTTGGGAAGAAGAGTAATAAAGGGCGCGTTTGGATTTGTTAATAATATTTCAATTGGTGTTGACCCGGGTCTTGGGATACGGGTTGGGTAAATGGATATGATAACCGGGTAAGTAGATTTATTAATAAGTGGCCGGGTATTGTAGGTTGGGTCTTGGGCTTGTGTTATTTGGGCCGTGGCTTAGGATTGGATAATGGATTTGTATATCATGGACTAGTATTGGATCCATATGGCTAATAAGGGACCAAACTTGTAAAAGCTGAAACTCCAAGGACCAATTTTGTAATTCTGAAAGTATCTTCCAAGGACTGATTTTGTCAATCTTCAAATAAACCAAGGCTGAATTTGCACTTTTTTGAATCTTCAGGGGCCATTTTTGCCAATTCTTCTAACTTGATTAAAACTTCCAAAAATCATCCTCGGAGAATAAAATCTTTATAAATGCTCAATTATGATCTTCCGGCTCAACTTAAGCTCTCTTAATCTCCCGTGCTCGGATTAACGTCTGATTTGGCTCCTTTTACGTGTTTTACATATCCGTAACTGCACAAGCACAAACTCAAGAAAACCACAAATATTAGCAATAAACGGCTCTTTCTTGGTTATTTTGGGTCAGCTTTGATATAGAAAAGGTATGTGTTTTAGCACATACCAAAATACCCAGCACGAAAACCATTGTCGTGTCCTTACGCAATGCAATCAACTCACGCTTCTAAAACCAAGGATTTCAATCTCTTTCTACTAAACCTATGAAGAAGTAGCAAAGATTCCTCAAAAGAGATTAAGAAAGCCTTAATTCTAAAAACGCCCCGTTTACCTTTTAATTCACAAGTAGATATTACGATTAAGCACATTCCAGTTATGAATGACGGTTTGTTGAACTTTCATGTCGATCAATAACTCCAACATTTTTCAAACGACAAGTTAGGATCACGGAGCAGAAAACACAACACAGCGTGAAGTGACCATACGGATAGAATACATCGTCCCTGATTTTTCACAAGTCCCAAACTAAGCGTAAAACCGAAATCATTGTTAAGTATGATTCTAGATGCTAACACTACCCATGGAAGTTACTTGTGTAATTACCTTTTGCTCCCATTTTCCTATTTTCCTCTAGATTTTTTTATTTTTGTGAGAAATGAATTTCTTCAAATTCTCGTTTCGATAACTTTTATTCCGATAAAGATATAAAGCTAAGTCGATAATTAGTTTTCCATCTTCTCTCAAGAACCATTGTCGTAAAAATGAGGTCCACATCAAGGAATTTTTATTAACTTATACTTTATTTTTTCATTTTCAATTTTCAACATTTTTTTTTTTTTTTTTTTTTTCACATGAACTTAGACTTGGACTTTTACGTGTATGAGCTATGAACTACGGAGCTTCACGGGGTAATTCCAAGACTATAGGCTTCATGAAATGAGGATCCCGTCTGGCTAGGCTAAGACCTCACTCAATCCCGGCTAAAGATCCAAGGGTCCGATCTCGACACCGCAGCTCATAACTTTACTTATTACTTTATCACTTATTACTTATTTCTTATTCATTACGGATCCTTGATGTGTACCCAATTTTTAAAACAAAGATTCTTTTAAGAAGATAAAGAACTAACTATCGCCAAAAACTCAACATCTCTAATTATTTATTAGACAGATATGGGGTGAAACAATTTTGTGGGAACAAAAAGCCATAAGTACCTTCGATGGGCTCTAAAGAGAACCAACTACTCCACGCTTAGCATCTAAACTCATAAGTAACTCTATCATTTCTCGATCTCTGGAAATTTAAAATCCCAAATAATGAGATCCGCAGATGCTTAGCCGATAATTTTAGATTATCTATGGTTAAGGGAACAAGCTAGGGCTCAACACGCCCCAAGTCGAATTCTATTCCTACTCTCACCAGTGGAAAGTCAATCAAGGTGTCAAAACATATATTAACTTAGCAAATGCTTCGTCTAATGAAATCAAGTCATGCATATTTAAAATCACTCAGGGAAACTTGCAAATTCTTGGCCTTGTGAGCTAGAATTCGCATTTTATAGCTTCTTATCTAAGAGACTAGCAAACTTTTCGAATCAAAAGACTTAACAAAAGCTTCAAAATTTTTAAATTTTCTCATTTATAGCACAATTTTTACATTTTCTAAGGAAAAACGGGGTTGCAAGAGAAACACGACAGAAATAAGCAAGTGCGGTCAAATCAAATCGAAGATTACCCTACCCCAGACTAGAACGAAACATTGTCCTCAATGTTTAAAGCAAGGGTAACACGAAAATCTAAAAGCCGTTTATTAAGTATGCTCAAAGATAAACGTTAGTCGATAAGATTTCGGATATCGGATTTCCATCAGAATCGATCATGAAACTCGAGTAGAGAAAATGACAAACTTCGAGCACGAGAGTCTTCATATCGGGAAAATCCTACACAACATCACAAATAACCAAACACGAGAAATCGAAGAGGCTAACCCCTTCACGTCACTTATTAGAAAATAGAAAGAAGATAGATGGATAAGCATGGGGTGCCTCCCACGAAGCGCTATCTTGTTTTCTTAAACGAGTCGCTAGCCCGACTCGTCCCCGAATTCATTTGTCCTTGGGGAAGAAAATGGTAGAGATACGAGTGGTCAAAATCGGTGTCCTCATTCGAAGGAATGAGACCGTGGGTGGGTGGAAAAATAAAATGGGTGGATAAGGCATATAATGTAAGAAGGATCCATCATCCGGTGGTTTTGCGGGCGGACGAAGGGATGAAGGATCAATAAGAGAATACTCCAAAGAAGTCGGGAGCTCATGGTATAGAAAGGTTTTACTCAAAGGCTCATCAACGAAGGCATCCAAGGGAGGATCCTTATCTCGAATGACATTTTTAGCATAAAACTCATCAACGCGTATCCCGGGGTTGAAAATCTTGTCCTCACATGTGTGCTCAACGGGATAAGTGAGGGTCGACTCAATAGAGAGAGGAGAGTCAAGAAGTCCATCAAGAAACATCATATCCCCCTCGGGATCATTCATAACAACATCCTCAATACCCGGTGGTATTGGGTCATCAAAAGTGAGAGATGAATCAGCATCCTCAATGATTGGGTCATTCGTCGAATTATCGGAAATATCGTTCAAAACCTTGCTCATATCAACCTCGAAGTAGAATCGCTCAAGAATCGGAGGATAAACATCTAATCCGACGTGGGACCACTAATTTCTTCATCAAATCGGAAGGTCTCAAGCTCGGGAGAGAAATCACTATCTTTAACGGAGATAGGAGGCGAACTTGAATTATCGTTTAAGGCTTCAATCTTAGAAATGAGAAGATGGACATTCGACAATGTTTCACGTAATGCTTCATCCTCGATCTCAATATCATCAGGCTCAATCTCTTCTTCTTCAGGCTCAAAATCATTTACTTCTTCTATATGGACGGGGCTCGAAGGTAAATCGTCGACGAAATCGATGTCTCCATAAGAATCATCATCGGAATCAGAGAACATCTCAACATGATCATTCAAATTATCAAGAGAAGGCTCATCACAAATATCAACAACGAGACTTCTTGATTGGGATAAGGATCTCAGCATTAGATTCCATTTCCGAATAGTACTAAGATGCTCATTTATGAGAGAATCAATGGGTTCAACAATGTTCGTAGAAATATGATCATCGACCTCTTCCAAAACGTCACTTCTCTCAACCGGCGTGAGAGAAGGGAAAGGATCGGAAATGAAAGGCTCAGAAATAAGAGAAGGAGAAGAATCCGGAGATGGGACAAATGGTGTGCTCTGAGAGCTAGCAAGTTCCACCACTTCCGTTGTGGTCTCCGGTTCTTTTTGAGAAATCGTTTTAAGCTCATAATTTCGTTACGTTTTGTTGTAACTTCGACAAACTCGTAATAGCGAATTGTGAAGAGAAGGATCGATTCTAGAATTCTTCGGATTAGAGTCGAGAGTATAAACGGGAATCACCTCGGTTCGAAATATGTTCCATCTCCCTCACCGAAGAGGGAGTAGGAATCGAGGGTTCATCAAGATTATATTTCAAAATTTTCGACAAGGCTTCAAGTTTTTCAATGTTGTTGAGAAAAGCACGACGCTTAAAGAAATCGTCTCCGTGACCCTCGGTGGGTTCTTCTGGTAGCCTCGAATAGTGTGATCGTTTTCCATAACTTGAACGGGTTCCTCATTAACACATTGTCGAGCTTGAATGCGACTTAATAAAGTTTGAAGCATGCTTTCAATGTGGTTTTGACGTCGCTCAAATCTTTCTTCAAAATCGATGGAGACGTCATTGATAACCCCGGTGGGTTCTTCAAAAGGGCGACACATACAAGATTCGCGATAAAATCCACACCCTTTGCAAAAACAACGTTCACAAAGTGAATCATCTTTTAACAAATTTCTACAATTAAAGCAATAGGGTGGAAAGAAATTTTGAGACTCCATGAGAATTAATCATAAAAGAGGGATAAAATGAAAGAATTATCAAATCAGAGGGTAAAGAAGAATATTTTTGGGGTTTTAGAAAACATATTTTGAAAAGGAAAATCTTTTTGGGTTTTTGAAAAGATATATTTACAAAAATGACGGTAACTTCACTCGGGGAAGGATCTTCAAATGCACGCGATTCGAGACGGAATACGAAAACTCGCTACAAGCCCCAATGGGCCAAGCGTGGCGTAAAAAATTGATTTAGTCCAAACTGTCAAGTTATCTCACACAAGCTAGCCACTTGTGAATGACTAACCGTAAGAAACTTAAAACAGTTCGGACACTGATCAATAATAGATGAGAAGTGTGTAGTATGCAGGTAACTCAAACGTGTTAGGTTTGAGCACCGAGATCGTTCCGAACGAGGGTTGAATGGAATTTCCAACTCACGTCTCGATTTTTATGATTTGAATGAGAGAAGGGGATAAAATGATGTTTTCTAAACTACGGGATAAGGAAAGCATATAGGATTAAAATCTATGGGGAAAACCTAAGAATTAAGGCAATCTATGTAAATCTATACTAAAACGCAAATACGGGATTTAAAACGAAACGCGAATAAAAAGCAACTACGTCTAATCTAACTACTAAAAATAACCTAAAATTACTTTTATACTAAAAATGATATTAGAAAACTATTTAAGAATTAAAACTATTTTTTAGGAATTTTCTGGATTTTATAAGAATTAAAAACTAATTATTAACTTTAAAAATAAGACTAATTAACTAAAAATTATAAAAACAAAGGGGAAAATTATGAAACTAAATTTATAAAATCTAAAATATACTAAGAGAATTTTCAAAACTTTTTTTTTATTTTTCTGATTAATTTCCTATTTTTTACTAATTTAAAACTATTTAAATCTAATTTAAATTGTGAAAAATACCAAATAAAAGGGGAAAATAAGGAAAAATCTTTTTTATGCTTTTTATATTTTTCTTAAACTGGGAAAATTGAAAAATTATTTTTTTGAACTTTTTCTGAATTAATTGCAATAAAAGCTATTAAAAAGTGATTAAAAACTATTTTTAATTAAGAAAAATAGTAAACAGTATCTAAACATTATGAAAAATTCAGGGAAATTCTAAAATATTATTCTAAAGCTATGAAAAATATAAAAACAAGGGCTTATGTGTAAGATATAAGAGCTGCTATGTAACTGATAAGAAGATAAGCACTTGAAAATAAGCTAGAGAGTGAAATAAGCTACCCAACTATCTCAGAAGCTAATGTATGCTAAAATAAGCTAATAGCAACTAATTAACACTACTCCTAATCTCTAATGAGCAAATTACCAAGGATTAAGCTAACTGCTACTTTTAAGCTAATCAGATTCTGACCTCCTGTTTAAGCTACTGCATAAGCTTATTAAATAAGCTACAGAGAAAACTAAAACTGTGGTTCTCAAGACCACCAATCAGAGATCATTTGTTCAAAATTTCAGCTCATAAGGACCTAAGGTGAAGAAATTAAAGATCTAAACAAAAGGGCATAAATGAGACATATGGCTGCTGTGTAAAAACAGATATGGCCAAAGTGCAGGCCAAATAAGCTTATGCAGACAAAACTTAACTATGGAAGTAAGCACTTTAGACTATAAAAGCATAATACTGATGATTCTAGTTGTATAGCAAACTAGAGAAGCTAAGCAATACTCACTAAAAATCTCAAATAGACTAGAGCTTAGGATGCGAATACTACTGTTATGGGTAGAAGTAGGACAGAAAACAAACTGAAATGCAGTTTTATATATAAAAATGAAACCCAAAATTACCTTGACTGGCTTGGAAACCTCAAACTAATGAACACTAAACTTATGAGATCAGCAAACCAAATCCTCTTAACTCAGTTTTTACATTTTGATCTTACCAAAACCTCTACATTAAGCACAATCCAAACACCCCTTTAAGCTTCTTAACTTGCTAAATGAACTTGAAAACTTTAAGCAAAACTGATTTATACTGAAAATTAACAACAATCTTAACCAGCAAACCAACTGAACACACAATTTCACCCAAAACAGTTTTGATTTTTAAAATTGACTACAGTTGACTTTTCTTGACTTTTATCAAAAACTTGAAATTAAAGCTCAATGAAGCTACAAACAGCTCACATAAGCTCTAATAAGCTTATGTGAACTAAATGCACAGGAATAGAAGCTTGAGAAACAGTATTTAAACAACAATGTAACTTTGAATGAAATTTAGACAAATAATTAAAAATGGAAATTAAAGTTGCATTATAAAAACTGAGATTACAAAATACATCTAATTAATTATTTGAAAACATAAAAAGACAGAATTTAAATGATCAAAATTCCTCTAAGACATAAGGAATTGGATGAATTCTACATAGTGAGGGAATGGGGTATAAATAGCAGAAGAGGAAGCCTTGGGATCCTTTCAGAAGAACCTAGAACCTTATCCACAGCCACATGATCATTCCAATGTCACTATAGCCAATCACAACCTCCCAATTCATCAAATGATGTGTATCGGCCAATGATAAAGCTTCAGTTGTCCACGTGTGCACCTTATCCAGACATGTCAGCTTCTAGAAGGTCTTGGGAAAGATGCTAGTACGATGTTGGGACATGGGTAAATGGTGGTGGGTAATTAGTGGTGAACGGGTAAAGGGTTGTTTGGTTTGGGGAAGAAGAGTAATAAAGGGCGCGTTTGGATTTGTTAATAATATTTCAATTGGTGTTGACCCGGGTCTTGGGATACGGGTTGGGTAAATGGATATGATAACCGGGTAAGTAGATTTATTAATAAGTGGCCGGGTATTGTAGGTTGGGTCTTGGGCTTATGTTATTTGGGCCGTGGCTTTGGATTGGATAATGGATTTGTATATCATGGACTAGTATTGGATCCATATGGCTAATAAGGGACCAAAGTTGTAAAAGCTGAAACTCCAAGGACCAATTTTGTAATTCTGAAAGTATCTTCCAAGGACTGATTTTGTCAATCTTCAAATAAACCAAGGCTGAATTTGCACTTTTTTGAATCTTCAGGGGCCATTTTTGCCAATTCTTCTAACTTGATTAAAACTTCCAAAAATCATCCTCGGAGAATAAAATCTTTATAAATGCTCAATTATGATCTTCCGGCTCAACTTAAGCTCTCTTAATCTCCCGTGCTCGGATTAACGTCTGATTTGGCTCCTTTTTGCGTGTTTTTACATATCCGTACCTACACAAGCACAAACTCAAGAAAACCACAAATATTAGCAATAAACGGCTCTTTCTTGGTTATTTTGGGTCAGTTTTGATATAGAAAAGGTATGTGTTTTAGCACATACCAAACATTCCATAAGGGATGAGTTTATTCTTGGAGCCTTGAAGATTTACAATTCGCCTTGCGAAGAAGTAGGCGAGATTGTATGGTTGTTGTGTTAGCAAACAGTACAACATGTGAGCACAACAAGCGGGAAGAATTTCTCGATCTCCCCTAAGGCTCCAAACATTTTCACGTAGGATGAGTGCAAGAGGCTTGTACTCTTATCGGATATCCCTTGTAAAGATAATGTTTGGATCGGAGTAATATGGTCGAGGTTTGCATATTATGCGATTCAAATCTTCCGGAGAGGGTATGTGTGAACAATATGGACTATTTTCTTCATGAAAGTTGAAGAGAGAATCAAGATACTAATCTTCGGTGAAGGCACATTGTCCATGATTTGGAACCCGGAGGATGTGAGCAAAATGCCCAAGGGTTAGAGTGAACTTTTGGTTTTTGATATAAAACCAAATAGATAGAGAGCGATCGTCGTTACGAACGAGTTCGACTTGACGGAAGAATTCCATTATGAACCTTGGACATATCTTCTCGTTGATTTCAAGAAGACATTCTAGTCCTATGGCTCGGAAGGAGGTATTGATACCTTCTTCGAATTGTATAGAGGTGTCTACAATACGTCCTTCGTGGAAGTGACGGTTTTCGAGATTATTGAACCCACGGACATGATTGCCGGGTGTGTTGGGTTCGAGAGAGATGTTCGGAGTGTAGACGCTAGTGAGTGAAAAATCAAACTCATATTCATGCGTCATGGTTGAACCTATAGAAATGATAAGTTAATAAAAAGAGATGTTTGTGATCAACTTATGATTATCTAACGTTTTTACTAGATTTTTATTAACAATGGTGTTTAACACTCTAACTTACTCAAGGTTTTGACTTTCTAGTAGATTATTACATTTAGAAAGATAGTGGTTTTTAATTTGCATGAAAAACTGTTTTCCAGTAGGACGGATCCCACGGTTCCTTTTCAAAAGGGATCCGGCTAGTATAACTTCCGGGATCCGTAGATCTGTAATCTGTAACTGCATTTTATGAAAAACGCATAGGTTTTTAGATCTCATAGTTTTATACCAAGATATATGTTTTAACCTAAATTTTCTTTTAACATGCATACATGACTTCTAATGTATCACGAAAGAATATGAAACAAATAAATCAAAAGAAATGACAAACATATTATGATAATAATAACCTAGATAACTAGATCATTAGTAATATTGTATTTCAATACTAAGGATGATACAAAGGATTGGGTATATGATCCCAATGTAGATTAACAACACAAAGTAAATGTCTCCATATGTGAACTTCATCATAGGGAACACAAGTGCAATGAGTGTTAAGACGTTGAGCACGAGTGCGATATAAACCATGTTGATGACGGATCTTCTTGGTTTCGGTTGAGATGAAGTGGAGAGGAAGATGAAGTTTTGAGTGAGAGGGAATTTTTGAAATTGGAAAATTTGAAAAAGTGAGGGTTTGGTAGAGTGGTCGACGGTGGGGTTATTTATAAGGAAGGAGGAATTTTTGAAATTCGTGTTTTGTTTTATTATTGGATTAAAAGAAACAAAACATAAGTTTTATATACCACGACTTTAGACGAGAAATAAAACACGTGTGTGAGAAAAAGGCTTCCTAATGAAGCTTCATGTAAAACATGTATAAGCACAAAGGATAATCATATAAATACCTAAATAGGCATACTTAATTATCAAGCAAAATAAAAAGAGAATCATACCTCTAGCGCACTTAGGAATGTCTTTACAAATGACACAACAAATGTCACTTAGACGATTCCCGGTCCTTTGCGATTAAGATACCTTCTTAAGGAAGGTATTCTTTTTACCGTTTATTCCTATAGCTTGGTGGGTATGAGCTTTGACTAATCAACATGACAAAGAGGATTGGTGCAATTAAATGAAACAAGTAAATAAAAATGTTGTTATCAAATCAACATCCAAACTTATAGTTTTAAAAGACATGGTGTTTGTTTTATGAAAAACCTTCTTTGTAGTTTTCAATTAACCATGGATCGTATCAAGTTTTTAAAGTACAATATACTTCAAAAAACTTGGTAACGAAGCTCTGATGCCAATTGTAGAAAACTAGAAGGGGGGGTTGAATAGTTTTGCCAATTAAAACTTCCTTTTAATCTATTTCGATTCACTTATGTCAATCTATTTGGATGTGTGTGTTGGATGTTGATAAACAAGCATATAAAGGTAAGTAATGAAAAGATAAGAGTAAGGAGCACAAAACCACAACGCAAGTATTTATAGTGGTTCGGCTACAAGGACACCTTCCTTGCCCTACTCCACTCTCCGAGTCACCTACTCGAGAGTTCGTAAGCACTACACCAACTCCTTATGGCGGAGAAGCCTTCACAACGTCCGCTTAACCTTTTTCCGTACAAAGCTAAATACCGAGTTCCTTCACACCAAGGTGAACCATACCTAACACAACGTCGCCTACCCTTTATACGGTGCTAGGCTAACCACCGAGTTCTTTCACACCAAGGAGAACTAATCCTATCACAACGTCGCCTACCCTTTATTAGGTACTAGGCTAAGCACCTAGTTCCATTGCAATGGAGGAACTACTACCACACTACACCAACGACTAATCCCAAAGGAGATCTACTCCTTTACAACATCATCATAGATATCAATATCCTTGGATCTAATACTAGTCTATCTTGTACATCGAAACACATCATATCGAATGTACATCTAAGGCACCTTTCACTAATTCCTTTGACTAGATCTACAAGACACCTTTCACTAATGTCTTGTGTCTTCACTTCTAAGCACCTTTCACTAATGCCTCTTTGTCTTGACTTCTAAGCACCTACCACAAGTGCTTATCCTATAGACGATAGATACCCTTCACTAATATCTTCGTCTTGACACTTGAGACATATTTCACTAATGTCTTCAACACTACACTTCTTTGAAGAAAGAAAGGAATCATCAACAAGAAGACTTTAGTAGCCTTGATGATGAGGAAGCATGGCAACTCATGGACTTGAGTTTGCTCGACTTCAAAGTTGGTGATCTTGCCTTTAAGAGGAACCTAAAAGATCACATAAAAACAAAACTACAAACATAGATCTCATGGATCTGAGGTTAGTGAGTTGTTAACTCAGGGAGAAAGTGTGTTAGAAAGGGGTGAGAAATAATGAAGAAATGGCTCACTATTTATAGAGGAAAAATCCTACTGTTCCCCGGATCCCACGGATCCCTACCACAAGGGATCCGGCTAGCACAAAGCTAGGGATCCGTGGAACGCTCCTCTTTGCCCATGGGTATTTTGGTTATGGTTCATGGGTCATGGGTTGAACCATGGATCTTTGGCTAGATACAATGTATCTTTAAGTGCAATGCACTTAGTCACTTGGGTATGGGTTGATCCATGGGTTATGGATATTATCCATGTGTGATATAAGCATGATGTCATGCAATGGGTTATGGGTCAAGATCCATGGGGCATGGGCTTTGGGTTGTACCCAACTACATTCAATGTATTTGCCCAATGGGTTGTGATACTTAATTTTCTACCCATTTATATTACCCAATATACTACATACTAGTTATGTGTATATTTTATCCAAATATGTAAACACTAGTTGTTGTACATATGTATTACTAAATCATAAATCACTTATACTTGTTTTAGTGTTTTGTGTAAAAATGTGAATATGTTAGAAACTATTAGTTCAAACCATTTACGTATTTTATTTGTTTCGTTAAAATGATTTTACGTTTGTTATCGACAAAATATTAGAAGATCGTAAAATATAAATAAATGTTTTTACGGCTTATTTGTATTAACAAAAGAGTTGTTTCTTTACAGTTGCAGACGTTCCAGGTTTTGTTTTTCCTTCCTTTTCTGCAGGTTCATTTGTAAGTGGAGGCTGGGTCAGGTTTTGTGTTGATATTTCTGTTGATTCCTTGATTTCCTTTGGTGTCACAGGAGTTGCAGAAGAGGTGGCTGTTTCTTCACTGTCATAATATGAAATATTGTTACCTCTAGTACCATCACGGCCTTTCACGGGTCTGGCTCTCTTCTCTAGCTCCTCAATCAAACCAAGTACAGTCTCGTCAATACCTTTCTTCAATGACACGGGGTTAGCACCAGATGTTACACTCAAGATACCAAGTTTAATGATTTCACGTGCAAGAGCCATCGCACTTGTTGTACCATCACCAGCTGAGTCATTGGTTTTGCTTGCAACCTGAGCAAGTAAAATTAGCATGTAATAAATCATTAAATGATTAGGATACTCATATTAAATGAATAATGGGATAAAGTATGTAGAGGCTAGTTAGAGTATTCACCTTTTTTTCAATTATGCAATTTAAGTATATATTTCATGTTACATTATATTTTCGGGCCAATAATATGTCGGATAATAATGAATGCCCTTTGTTTGAAAAATACCCAAAATTTAAACATTCAACATGTTTACATTTTAAAATATGTATTTAGTAATTTTAAAATGTCATTCGGCATGTCTTTTGTCAAAATTAGTAATGATAATAGTTTCGAAACTGGGTGACTCTTCATACAGATAATCTCATTAAATTATTATGAAAGGGGCTAGACTCAAACCTCTCTGATAAGAGAGGCGTCGGCGTTTTCCATGGGGCGAGATAGTTCAATAGCTCAGGCGATGGTAACTCCGTTGTTAACCACCTTTGGTGAACCATATTCATCCAACACGACATTCCTCCCCTAGCAAATTTAAATACCTATGAAATTGTCGTACACTAAAATGTAACAGCGGTTTAAATACCGAAAGTTAAATCTAAACAATTGTTGTACGTTCTTATTAGGGCAGCACATAAGGCATCAAAAAAGACTACCCGAGCTTAATTTTAAAAAGAGAGCCATAGGCAGACTCATGTTTACTCGAATAGCTCATAATGTTAGTTATTATACCTACATATTGCATAAGATCCGCATAAGACCTAAAACGATGTGTGAAGCCCCAGTTCTTATCATACGCTATCAGTATTCAAATATAAAAGGTATCAATGAAACATCTACTCATGTACTATGATCATAATCAATACAAAACTATTAGTTTAAATTTTTCAACAAAATCATCAAAACCCAAAAATAATTAATGTAAAATCAATAAACTTTTAACAAACATAAAAAAACTACATGGGAAACAATATTCATAAATTTGTAAACAAATCAAATTCATAGATGTACATCCATCTAGTCACACAACCTGAAAAACGCAATAGCACATAACGTTAACATCAAACATAAGACTAATAATACTTACCTCGCAAAATTTTCCGCATCTTTCTTTGTTGTTATAATCTAATAATTCTGGAAACAAACCATAATATTTATTATCATGTAAAACAAATAAGTTGATTTAAGGAACTTAAAGAAGATTTTCCAAAAAAAAATAATAATAAAAAAAAACCGGCTTTAATTATAATCCCATATTGATTTGAAAAAATTACACAAACTTGTCTCATAATTTGCTTCCGAATCCTTTTTCTAGGTTTGATTGTACTAGCAACTTATTTATGAATTAGATATGATCTTTGTAAATTAGATATGACCTTCACTTCTTTTCTTGATGTCGCCTTTATCCAGAATAATATGCACCTTCAATCATTTTCTTCATTAGCTGGCTTCCGATAGAAATGAGAGAAGGAGGCGATGAAGAAAAAGTCAATATTTTTGAGCCGATGTTGATATGTTGAACCATATACACATAGGTGTGGGATCATTTGCAAAGTGACAAAAGTTTAAAAAGTCTAAAAAGAAATCTCATCCGTTAGATCATAATACAAGATTTGATCAAATTAAATAGGGATATATACACAGAGGGGCATACTTGTCATTCCACTTCTTTATTTATCATCTCTTCTCCCTTATTTATAATTCATCAGATCCCCAATCACGAATCACGATTAAACCACCATTGCACCATCATTGCCCAGTCACAAGCACCATCAAAATCACAATCACCTCAAATAATATCCGATCCGATTAAACCATCATCCGATCAGTTACATCAGGTTATCTAATCTCATATCATTTCATCACCAATGAATCACCACTTTGATTCGACGGTTCAAACCCGGATTCTTCTAACAAGCCGAAACTACATCGAAAGCAATGGCACCAAAGGCAAAGATTCATACAGATCCAAATGGAATCTTCTCCGGAATGGTCGTATTGCTCGTTGACAATGGATTCCAATCATGTCGTTTACTGGTTTTACTCTTCTACTATATGTTACCCCTTTTCTAAATATGTATTATGAAAAAAAGCTTATTTGGATTTTAATGTGGTGAATTAGATATGGAAGCAAAAGCTACTATTACAACAATTCAAATATTTATTAAAGGGGTACTTGCTCTTATTATGTAACATTTCTTCTTGTATTTTCTTTAGATGTAACTTTAAACACCAGCAAATAGTTATTAAACCACCCTCAAAAAGTTGTGAGTTGGGCTTTATTGGAAGTGGATAAATTGTATTTTGTAATGTGTATAAGACTGTGGAGAGCGATGAAACGGTGATTGGTATTTGGGTTGGTTTGTTAATTAAACATTAGTAAGTGATAATATTATTGAAGTATCGTTCATCAGTTAATTTTTATAATGTTCATCAGTTTAAGTTAGCATTGTTCATCAATTCATCAATTTTTTAATAAAAACATAATGTTTATCGGTTCATTAGTCATTTTGATATTGTTCATCATTTATATTTGATAACGTTCATCAGTTATTTTTTTATAATGTTCAGCAGCTTTCGAAAAAATAACGTTCATCAGTTATTTTTTATATTGTTCATCAGTTATTCTTTATTTTTATAATGTTCAGTGATCTGTGCTGAAAACAGTCAAGCTACCTCACACAAGCTAGCCACTTGTGAATGGCTAACCGTAAGAAGCTTAAAACTGCTTATAACACAAATACAATGAAGTCCTGGAGAATATAATGAATTCCCGGGTCGTTAAGTCCCACGGAGACTCAATGGTGTGTTAAAACAAACTCAGAGGATAGAATGATCACTAAGGATAGTGATCAGTAAAGGTTTGGATTGAGAAATTACACTACTTGATTGGAATGGAATAAGATACAGAACTGGAAAGCACAACAATCAGATGAAACAAACGTAAAACTTACGCTTTAAAAACTACGATATGCATTACTAAATAAAAATGAAATCTAAGAAATAAAAGACCTAAAAATATGAAAATGAAATTTTTGGAATCCTAAAAATAAAAGAAAATTATCAGAAAAAGAAAATTATTTTTAACACTATTTAATTAATTATTATTAATTATTTATTACTTAAAATACACTTAAATTCTAGAAAATATAAAATAAACCTGGAAAAATAAAATTTTAACTTGGAAAAATCTAAAATATGATAAAACTAATTTTAAAACTGAAAAGATATTTTTATGCTTTTTAATTATTTATTACTAATTAATTACTATTTTTAACCATTTAAAATTATAATAAATACTAAAAAGATAGAGAAAAATATGAAACTTTTTCTAAAAATACTATATGATGACAGAAAACTAAGAAAAATAGAAAAACAAGATTTGCTTATTAATAAGCTAAAAAGAAAAATCAAATAGCTAGGAAATATTAAATAAACACTATCACTGATTTTTAATTGATCTTTTTCTGGATTTTCTTTTTGAAAACTACTTTACTACTGATTTTATAAAACTTTAACAAAGACAAAAATTTCACAAACTACAAATAAGCAGTTTGACAAGCTTAATATCCCAACAGTGACTTAATGAGCTTATTTGGAGAGATAAGCTCAAATAAGCACACCACCAAAACAAGCTAAAAATAGATACAATAAGCTACAAGCTACTGAAATTAAGCTAAAACACACAGATAAGCACACTGATAAGCTAGAAACAACCAATAAGTACTTATGACACTAGTGTTGAAAAACAGAAAATGGGACAAAGTTAGAGCTACTTGCGCTCTACCAAACAAGCTTCCAAATGAAAAACAAGGCTTGAGACTCAAAGATGACCAGGTTGGCTACTCAAAGAACCAAAAATCACAAGCTTATACCAACTAATAAGCTCTGTGCAAGCTTTTCAAAGTGGTACCACTCACTGTGCAATGTATGTGTTTTCAAACAAAGTACCACAAATAAGCCACTTAAAAAGCACTTAATAAGCTAGACATAAGAGATCTAGTATTTTTATATTTTTGTTTAGCAACTAGACTATAATACCCTAAGAGCTTTTAAGCTAAAACTTACTATTAAGCACACAAAGAAAATATCTATTTTATTCAAAAACGACCCAAATGAAAATTTGACTTTTGACTTAAACTAAAAGTTTGACTTATATGAACTTTAATCTGATTTAAATCACTGAATATGTTGTTTTGAGGTGATATAAGACTGATTTGATCAACACTAACAACTTTCTAACACAAAATCATGATCCTAACTTTTAAAATCCAAAAAAGGATCTGCACAATATTTTATTAGAAGAATTTTTGACTTTTTGCTATGAGCACCTGGGTTTTCTTGCCTAATATGAGTTATTTAGACCAAGTTAAACGATTTCCAACAAGTCCAATGACCAGAGAACCTTCAAACATAAGAAACCAAACACTACTTATGATGACTGTTTTGAAGTTTTTCAAAGCAAATCTCAAATTTAGACCATGAACTTAATTTCAGACCTTGTATCATTATTAAATAAGACTAAATAAGCTTAAACCAATAGTGATAACAACATAAAACTAAGACTTGATGATAATGCAACTTTAACTGTTAAAACTAAATTTTTATGAAACTACAACTTTAAAAGAACAACCAACTGATTTAATTGTTTACTTATGCTCAATTATAACTAAGAAACATAGAAAACCAGAAATTACAACTAATGAACAACTAAAACAAAGAAATCCAAATATGAACAAAAAGGCTTACTCAAGCTTCCAAGCTCAAAACTGAGATCAAGGAACCAAGAACAATCCTAAAGGCTTACCACTAAGCCACTAACCCAAGGCCATCCACAATTCACCCTGCTCCAGCTGTATACACCATTTCCAACTGATTTTTGAATTTTAAACTATTTAATTGGTATTTTTGATGATTTTTGATTTTAACTTCTAAACTTGTTTTAAATGTTTCTAAAAGCTTGAATGAGCTTTCTGGGAGCTTACATGTTCTATTTCAGTCCATACAAACTCCTAACAACAACATTTGATTCATATGAGATTTTTGAAATAAAACTGCATAAATAAAATTTGCAACTTAAAACTTGATATTGAAACTGAAAAGAGTTCTCAAATACATTAAATAACTTAAACAAAGTACTAAGGAAGATTAAATTACACTGAAATTTTGATAATAATAAAAACGACAATGGAAAATTAAAATTACTCTAGATACTTAGATACATTGCTTCACTCTCCCTTTATAATGACTTTTGTGACTTCTCTTTGACCTCTGAATCTTTCCCACCAAATCTGAGCCCTTGGATCACTCTAATTCATCAGAACCATACACTTGTGTTTTTGGCGCCATTTTTCTCATTAGCAGGTTTTGTTATTAATGAGGGTGGGTTTCAATAAATTAAAGGTTTTGGAGTTTAGAGGAGGTAGAGGGAACAAAGTATGGAGAGGGGGTTGAAAAAGTTGGAAAACCATGCCTGGTTTTGGTGTTTCAGTGGTGGGAGAGGGAGAGCTACAATAGTTCGGTTTTAGGCGCCATATAGGTGGGTTTGACTTTCTTTGACCGGGGCTTAATAATACCAGGGGGTTCACAATTGGCTTTGGCTGGGGTCTTTTTGGTTTTGACCTAGCTCAAGGGTCAAGGGTGGGGGTCAAGTGGAGTTGGGCTAGCTGGATTTGGGCCTTGGTTGGGTAAGGATTGGATATGGATAACAAAGGGTCCGGTTTGGTTTTAGCTAGATAACAAGGACCAAAAATGTAATTTCACCAAACTTCAAGGACTGATCATGATACTTTTCCAAACTTCTCACAAGGACCAAACATGACAAACATTGATAGCACAAGGGCCCTTTTTGCATAAAATCCCATTTTTAGAAATCCAAGGACCATTTTTGCAAATTTTCAAAGTTTAGGGACCTTTCTTGCCACTTGACCAAAGAATCATTCAAGGACCATTTTTGACATTTTAGAATATTTTAGGGACCTTGAATGATAAAATTCCACATTTTGATATTCCAGGGACTAGATTTGACAACTTTTAAAACTTAGGAGACTAAAACTGCCAATTTTGCAAACTTGAATCATTTTTCATCTGATTTTGATATTTTTTCATTTAAAACACATAAAACACTGATTTGTGATATTTTGATCATTTTGATGTGTTTCTGAGTGTTTTCAGATGATTTTGCAGTTTAGATTATACAAAAATGATGAGTATTTAGACACTCATCAATCCCCCACACTGAGATATTGCTAGTCCCTAGCAATGATTTGAGAAAACTTGATGGATTTGAAAAACTCTTTACCAAAAGCCATCACTTCTGGAGTAGCCAAATGTTTCAGTTCAAGTAAGAACTATGGTACACCGATAACCATCTGATTTATTGGCAAATCATAAACCATATAACGGATTTGATGTGTCTTTACCGAAGCCGTACCCTTCTGGACTAGCCAACTCTTAGATAAATTATCAGTATTATCTTTGGTGAGCTCAATACCAATTATGGATTTTCCACTGCCTTTACCACAAGCCATAACCTTGGGGGCTAGCCAACTCTTCACTTTTTAGGACATGGTGAGTTGAGAACCATACAATTTTGGGCAAATTGCAAGCCATATAAACGGATTTGAGAAATCTTTACCAAGAGCCGTTTGCTCCTGGATTAGCCAATCCTTTTGTCTATTAGACATGGCGGACTGATAACCAAGCTGAGTAAGTGTAGAACACTTACTCCAAAAAAAATTTGGCCAAAAACGGGGGAATTGGGTGGGTAATACATGATAAAATTCGTGAGAATTCCCCCCCACACTTAGAAATGAATATTGCCCTCAATATTCAAAGTACCGGCGGTTATGCCGAAATAAAGAACGTAAAAGGGAAATACTACGGCCAAGTATTTGAAAGAATTTTTTTAATGATATATATATATATAACATGTGGGGCATCCCCCCCACACTAGGGTGGTAGAAAATAGAAAGAAGACAGAAATATGGGTGAAAACCCATATGGTGTGTGTGCTAATGTTTTTGATTACCGAGTCACTAGCTTAACTCGATCCCCGCATTCATTGGTTCATGGGGAAGCAAAGTGGAAGAGACAATCTCCATCGGACTTTCATTCAAGATGTTTGGGCAAACATTTGAAGCACGTGAAAGTTCCACACCGATGAGATATACAGAGGAAGACAGACCCGGCTCACAGATGATAAATGAAAATGCCGGGGTCAAAGATAGTGTCTTCATTCCCGAAGGAGTGAAGAAGAGAGGAAGTCACATCATAAGTGAGGAATGGAAGAAAGATGTTTATAACAATTAGGATCCATTCTTCATCCTCAAATGTAGACATATCGGGAGGAAGAGTGAAGGTAGTATCATCAATAAGCAAACTCTTATGATAGAGTACACCTTCCTCCGAGCCAATATCATCCTCAAGATCAAAATAGAAATGATCATGTTCCGGAGGAGATATGTCATGAGAGAGTTCACCGGAGAACTCTTCATGAAGAGAATCATTCACATGAGGTGAAATTGTGAACTCTTGTTCCATTGTGGGCTCATCACTATCCTCAATCTGAGTATCAAATAGTGGATTCTCAGAAACTGAAGTGAATTCAGAGTCGAATTCAAATAGAGGATTGGTGAAAGTAGCTTTGAATGTTTCGGGAACAAAGTGATCAACATTCTCTATTGGACTGTTAGGATAAGAAGCGAGTGAACGATCATTATCAATGAGACTTTCAGTCTCTCCCAGATCGGCTTCGAAATCAAAGAGTGGATTGATGTGAGTGAGTTCACCGGAGAACTCCTCAAGAAGGGGATCAGACTGTGGGAGTGATGCCTCAACATACTCCATGTTTCCATAGGAAGCACAATCGTCGCTAATATCAGAGAAAGTTTCCAAATGATCATTTGAACACTCAAGAGGGGAAAGAGAATCACACATATGATCAGAAGTTCCCTGTGACTCTCTCGGGATTGGGACAAGGACCTCAACACTAGACTTTATAAATTCATCCGATTCCTTTTCAGGAACAGTGTCAAGATGCTCATCCCCCATGTTCAGAGAGTGAGTGGGAGCTTTGGGTGTGATAACAACAGACTGAGGGAGTTTAGAAGGACTAGCATACATATGTTTTATACTTTCCATTTGTTCTTCTGCTAGTAATTCCATCATAGTCTTTTCTCCCTGATTGCTCATGGAAGGAATTTCAACTGATGAACTTGATGAACCGTTATAAAATTGTAGGATATCAAGGATATCTTCATCATCATCGTCATCAGAAATGAAACGGAATCGAGAGCTAGATCTGGCTGCTTTTTCTTTTGCAATTGATTCCCTAATAGATTTTTCAAAGGCAATCTGGGAATCTAATTTAGCAGTCCGCTCTTCGGCTAACAAAACTTCCATGGATTTTTCATTTGGATTATCTTGGGAGTGTTTACATTCCTTCAAATCTTTCACTAAATCCAAAAGATCAAGGAGAAGATTTTGAGGAAGTGGCTCAGACTGGTACTGTAGAGGTTGGTCATGATACGAAGAGTCGTAATTGTTACAAGGAAATGGATTCCCTGTTTGACAATCCGAGCTAGAGTGAGGACCTCCACAATACTCACAACAGTAAAACTGATGTGGCTGTGAGTCATATGTGTTGTAGTCATAATTGTTATCAGGAACCCGCTCATAGACAAGCGTGTTTCCCGATTGACAATCAGAACTGGAGTGTGAACCACCACAGCTCACAACAAGAAACTGCTGAGTCTCACAGGTGGTAATCGATGGAATAAATCAGTTGTGTTATGGTAGGAATAGGGATCCCGGTTATAGACAGACCCGTTTCCTGATTCCACCATGCTACAACTGGGGCAATTGCCACCATTATAAGGACCACCACACCATTGACAACCAAGAGGGTGAGGATAAGACATAGAAAGAATCAAAAGGTTTTAGAGGGTAAGAAATGAAGAATCAAAAAGGTAAGAGGGTAAAGAGGAATATTTTTGGTATTTTTGAAAAACATGATGATAAAAACAAAGAATGAAAATATTTTTGGTGTTGATAACACTTCAGGAAAAGTGTTAATGAACTTTTTGGAATTTCTGATAACTTTACAATAAACTTTTTACAAAAGATGGAATATGTGCAAGAATTGGTCTGAAAAAGGTTAAACACACGCTAAAGCTCCCGGCGCGGCCAAAATTTGATCTGTTCTGAAAACAGTCAAGCTACCTCACACAAGCTAGCCACTTGTGAATGGCTAACCGTAAGAAGCTTAAAACTGCTTATAACACAAATACAATGAAGTCCTGGAGAATATAATGAATTCCCGGGTCGTTAAGTCCCACGGAGACTCAATGGTGTGTTAAAACAAACTCAGAGGATAGAATGATCACTAAGGATAGTGATCAGTAAAGGTTTGGATTGAGAAATTACACTACTGATTGATTGGAATGGAATAGGATACAGAACTGGAAAGCACAACAATCAGATGAAACAAACGTAAAACTTACGTTTAAAAACTACGTATACGTACTAAATAAAAAATGAAATCTAAGAAATAAAAGACCTAAAATATAAAAAATGACATTTTTGGAATCCTAAAAATAAAAGAAAATTATCAGAAAAAGAAAATTATTTTTAACACTATTTAATTAATTATTATTAATTATTTATTACTTAAAATACACTTAAATTCTAGAAAATATAAAATAAACCTGGAAAAATAAAATTTTAACTTGGAAAAATCTAAAATATGATAAAACTAATTTTAAAACAGAAAAGATATTTTTTATACTTTTTAATTATTTATTACTAATTAATTACTATTTTTAACTATTTAAAATTATAATAAATACTAAAAAGATAGAGAAAAATATGAAACTTTTTCTAAAAATACTATATGATGACAGAAAACTAAGAAAAATAGAAAAACAAGATTTGCTTATTAATAAGCTAAAAAGAAAAATCAAATAGCTAGGAAATATTAAATAAACACTATCACTGATTTTTAATTGATCTTTTTCTGGATTTTCTTTTTGAAAACTACTTTACTACTGATTTTATGAAACTTTAACAAAGACAAAAATTTCACAAACTACAAATAAGCAGTTTGACAAGCTTAATATCCCAACAGTGACTTAATGAGCTTATTTGGAGAGATAAGCTCAAATAAGCACACCAGCTGAAACAGAAGCTAAAAATAGATACAATAAGCTACAAGCTACTGAAATTAAGCTAAAACACACAGATAAGCACACTGATAAGCTAGAAACAACCAATAAGTACTTATGACACTAGTGTTGAAAAACAGAAAATGGGACAAAGTTAGAGCTACTTGCAGCCCTACCAAACAAGCTTCCAAATGAAAAACAAGGCTTGAGACTCAAAGATGACCAGGTTGGCTACTCAAAGAACCAAAAATCACAAGCTTATACCAACTAATAAGCTCTGTGCAAGCTTTTCAAAGTGGTACCACTCATCTGTAATGGCAGTGTTTTCAAACAGGTACCACAAATAAGCCACTTAAAAAGCACTTAATAAGCTAGACAGAAGAGATCTAGTATTTTTATATTTTTGTTTAGCAACTAGACTATAATACCCTAAGAGCTTTTAAGCTAAAACTTACTATTAAGCACACAGTAAAAATATCTATTTTATTCAAAAACGACCCAAATGAAAATTTGACTTTTGACTTAAACTAAAAGTTTGACTTATATGAACTTTAATCTGATTTAAATCACTGAATATGTTGTTTTGAGGTGATATAAGACTGATTTGATCAACACTAACAACTTTCTAACACAAAATCATGATCCTAACTTTTAAAATCCAACAGTGGATGCACAATATTTTATTAGAAGAATTTTTGACTTTTTTGCTTATGAGCACTGGTTTTCTTGCCTAATATGAGTTATTTAGACCAAGTTAAACAGATTTCCAACAAGTCCAATGACCAGAGAACCTTCAAACATAAAAAACCAAACACTACTTATGATGACTGTTTTGAAGTTTTTCAAAGCAAATCTCAAATTTAGACCATGAACTTAATTTCAACCTTGTATCATTATTAAATAAGACTAAATAAGCTTAAACCAATAGTGATAACAACATAAAACTAAGACTTGATGATAATGCAACTTTAACTGTTAAAACTAAATTTTTATGAAACTACAACTTTAAAAGAACAACCAACTGATTTAATTGTTTACTTATGCTCAATTATAACTAAGAAACATAGAAAACCAGAAATTACAACTAATGAACAACTAAAACAAAGAAATCCAAATATGAACAAAAAGGCTTACTCAAGCTTCCAAGCTCAAAACTGAGATCAAGGAACCAAGAACAATCCTAAAGGCTTACCACTAAGCCACTAACCCAAGGCCATCCACAATTCACCCTGCTCCAGCTGTATACACCATTTCCAACTGATTTTTGAATTTTAAACTATTTAATTGGTATTTTTGGTGATTTTTGATTTTAACTTCTAAACTTGTTTTAAATGTTTCTAAAAGCTTGAATGAGCTTTCTGGGAGCTTACATGTTCTATTTCAGTCCATACAAACACCTAACAACAACATTTGATTCATATGAGATTTTTGAAATAAAACTGCATAAATAAAATTTGCAACTTAAAACTTGATATTGAAACTGAAAAGAGTTCTCAAATACATTAAATAACTTAAACAAAGTACTAAGGAAGATTAAATTACACTGAAATTTTGATAATAATAAAAACGACAATGGAAAATTAAAATTACTCTAGATACTTAGATACATTGCTTCACTCTCCCTTTATAATGACTTTTGTGACTTCTCTTTGACCTCTGAATCTTTCCCACCAAATCTGAGCCCTTGGATCACTCTAATTCATCAGAACCATACACTTGTGTTTTTGGCGCCATTTTTCTCATTAGCAGGTTTTGTTATTAATGAGGGTGGGTTTCAATCAATTAAAGGTTTTGGAGTTTAGAGGAGGTAGAGGGAAAAAAGTATGGAGAGGGGGTTGAAAAAGTTGGAAAACCATGCCTGGTTTTGGTGTTTCAGTGGTGGGAGAGGGAGAGCTACAGTAGTTCTGGTTTTAGGCGCGTATAGGTGGGTTTGACTTTCTTTGACCGGGGCTTAATAATACCAGGGGGTTCACAATTGGCTTTGGCTGGGGTCTTTTTGGTTTTGACCTAGCTCAAGGGTCAAGGGTGGGTTTGACTTTCTTTGACCGGGGCTTAATAATACCAGGGGGTTCACAATTGGCTTTGGCTGGGATCTTTTTGGTTTTGACCTAGCTCAAGGGTCAAGGGTGGGGGTCAAGTGGAGTTGGGCTAGCTGGATTTGGGCCTTGGTTGGGTAAGGATTGGATATGGATAACAAAGGGTCCGGTTTGGTTTTAGCTAGATAACAAGGACCAAAAATGTAATTTCACCAAACTTCAAGGACTGATCATGATACTTTTCCAAACTTCTCACAAGGACCAAACATGACAAACATTGATAGCACAAGGGCCCTTTTTGCATAAAATCCCATTTTTAGAAATCCAAGGACCATTTTTGCAAATTTTCAAAGTTTAGGGACCTTTCTTGCCACTTGACCAAAGAATCATTCAAGGACCATTTTTGACATTTTAGAATATTTTAGGGACCTTGAATGATAAAATTCCACATTTTGATATTCCAGGGACTAGATTTGACAACTTTTAAAACTTAGGGGACTAAAACTGCCAATTTTGCAAACTTGAATCATTTTTCATCTGATTTTGATATTTTTGCATTTAAAACACAAAACACTGATTTGTGATATTTTGATCATTTTGATGTGTTTCAAAGTGTTTTCAGATGATTTTGCAGTTTAGATTATACAAAAATGATGAGTATTTAGACACTCATCATTCAGCAGTTTTCGAAAAAATAACGTTCATCAGTTATTTTTGATATTGTTCATCAGTTAGTATTGATCATCAATAAAAAAAAGTTATTCATCAGTTATCTTGTTCATCCGTTTTTTTAAACAAACAGTGTTGTTCAACAGTTTCTGAATTAAAAAAAATCATGTTGTTCATTAGTACAATCAGTCTTGTTCACCAGTTAGTCTTTTTCATTAGTAATCTAAAAAAATAGTAATGTTCATTAGTTCATCAGTTATTTTTTATATTGTTCATCAGTCATTTTTTATAGCGTTCATCAGTTATATTTTATAATGTTCAGCAGTTTTCGAAAAATAATGTTCATCAGTTATTTTTTATATTGTTCATCAGTAATTTTTGATAACGTTCATCAGTTATTTTTGGTAACGTTCATCAGTTATTTTTATGATATTCAGCAGTTTTCGAAAAAATAACGTTCATCAGTTATTTTTTATATTGTTCATCAGTTATTTTTGATAACGTTCATCAGTTATTTTTATAATGTTTAGCAGTTTTCGAAAAGATAACGTTCATTAGTTATTTTTGATATTGTTCATCAGTAATTTTTGATAACGTTCATCAGTTGTTTTTTATAATGTTCAGCAGTTTTTGAAAAAATAACGTTCATCAGTTATTTTTTATAACGTTCATCAGTTATTTTTTATAACTTTCATCAGTTGTTTTTTATAATGAGATATCTAACTCATATCATATCGGATTTACGTGATTCAAATTTCTACTTAAAGAATGGCCAAAAAGCTACAACCTTCATGCTTTAAGTTTTGCAAAATTTGGCCTTTAAAATAGATAAAATTAGAGCCGAAAATACCGAAAATTTCAAGAAAATTAACACCCACTTAAAAAGTTGAAAAAAAAGTTGCGTTTCGTATATCATAATGCATATCAAATTAAAGATAATTAAATTTTAAAATTTTTGGTGAAATCAGTTTTTCATAAAAGTTTGTCGTTTAAAAGTTATTTACGTTTGAAGTTTTGGGGTGGAATAAAAAAATGGGTTAAAAGGATCAAAATACCCCCTAACCGAATTTAATAAGAAAAATGGAAGGATTAGGTGGAGGACACATGTCATTCAATGATAGGCTTTTTAGGCTTTTTAATTTTTTTCACTTTGCAAGGGATCACAACCCTATACACATATCTAGAGACTTCTCACAGACCCTTGGGTTACACACGAAAGAATGGGCTGCCATACAGGCCAAAATATTGGGCCATAGAGAAGATCTAAAGAAACCATTATAATAATAAGATTCGGGGAAAAAAGTTCAATATAGATCTCAAATTTAACAAAGATCCAATGAACCAATAATAGCTATTCATTTTTTTTTAAAATAAACTTTCACCCTTTTTTTAAAAATTAAATATCTCTCAAACCGTTAATTGTTACGCGATAAAAATCATACCATCGCGACGAGAATTAAATTATCTTTCTATAGATATGCACTACTATATATTTTTAACCATTTTTTTTTTCAAAATTTCGGCCAAATCATATATGATTTGTGAAAATCATATATGATTCGATTTTAACAAATCATATATGATTTTGAAAATTATATATGATTTGTCAAAATCTTGGTTTAAAATTGCGTTTTGCGATCCGATGCGCTCAAGCTCCCAAAGGCCAATGCGTAATGCGTGATGCAAATGCGAACACAATTTAGACACGATGCGTTTAGTATTAAAAAGGTAAAAAATATATTTATAAATATTATATTTTTACCAAGTAGATGATGACATGATGTTAAAATATATCAAAAGTATACTTACAAGATACAAGTTATATCAGTAACAAAGAATTATAATTTACTCATAATTAAATCAATAGAAAAAGTTATATTATAAAGTTTAGTCAAAGTTGAACAATATATGAGTTCTAGCGTTGAATCAAATAAATT
Organism: Chrysanthemum makinoi; assembly: GCA_910596185.1. Lineage (NCBI taxonomy): Eukaryota > Viridiplantae > Streptophyta > Magnoliopsida > Asterales > Asteraceae > Chrysanthemum > Chrysanthemum makinoi. The sequence goes on along the minus strand of OU343224.1, from coordinate 237,990,004 downwards.
AACTAACTTTGTACCTAATAAAATAACACATGTGATTATTATAATCGAAGAAGAAGATATAATTTTTACAACTTGAATCACACAACAGAAAAAAGAAAACTATTCGTCTATGCATTAAAGTAAATTAAAGAATTTACTCACTTTTTAAAATCAGTCGCACCACGAGGAGCTTAAATGAAATAAAAATTGGGTAATTTGGATGTAGGGCAAGGACTATGGTTGTCAATGTGTATTTTTATGGACATCATTTACTAAGGTCCTTATTAAAATAGTTGGGCTTCGTAAATCGGCCTAAATTCCAAATTGCACTAATTGCGACTATTGCTAGCATTACACAAATGCGATAAATTGCGGTCAATTGCGAATGCAATCTGGAATATCCTTGCATTAGGTGTCATGATGCGAAATTCCAAATGCAATGCAATGATGCGTGCAATTTGCGCAATAATGCACGCATTTTTAGACCAAGGTCAAAATTATATATGGTTTGTCAAAATTATATATGATTCGATTTTTAAAAATCATATATGATTTTTGAAAATCACATATGATTTTACAAATCATATATGATTTTTCTGGGCGGAATTTTTGAAAAAAAAAATTGTCGAAAATATAGAAAAATGCATATTTATAGAAATATAATTTAATTCTCGTCGCGATGGTGTATTTTTTATAATTTGAAGATTTAACGTTTGCAAGATATGTTGTTTTTAAAAAATAGTGGAAAATGGTTTTTACTAAATTTGATTAAAAATAGATGAATAAGATTGATTTTTGATTTCAACTCTATATATATATATATAATATTTCATACAGCAAGACTTTAAATACTTGGCAAAAACCCATGTATACTAAATACTAATCATTTTACCTGAACAATGCTTCGTCGTACATCAACAAACATTATCTCCGATATCGAATCTCACTACGACAAAATCCTTAAACACTGCAACACTTTACGATCACTAATACAGCTACACTCAGTTCTCACAACAACTGGTCTCATAAAACAAAGTGTTCATTTAGGTGCAAAAATTATTATAAGTTACTCCAGCTTTAAACATATAGAACATGCTCGATTTATATTTAACACCCATGATCATATATCTAGCTCTTTTTTATGGAACACAATGTTACGCGGATACGTAAATAATGGCTTCCATGCACATGCATTAGAGTTTTATAAACTCATGCATGGATGTGGGATTAAAAGTAATAATTTTACGTATCCTTTCGTGCTTAAATCGTGCGCGACTGATATGATCTGTAGTTACGGGAAAGTGGTTCATTGTGAAGTTGTGAAAAGTGGGTTTGGGACGGATGTTTACGTGGAGGCGGGGCTTGTGGATATGTACGCGGGGTGTGGTGGGATTGAAGATGCGCGTAAAGTGTTTGATGGGATGTGTGGGAGGGACGTTGTGTGTTGGACTGCGATGATTAGTGCTTATGAGCAAAGCGGGAGAGGTGGGACGGCGTTGGAGTTGGTCAAGGAGATGCAAGATGAGGGTTTAAGGATGGATTGGGTTACGTGTGTGACGGTTGCTTCTGCTGTTGGACAGTTGGGTGATGTGAAAAGTGGTAAAAGTGTTCATGGGTATGCTGTCAGGAATGGGTTTTTAGATGAGGTGCCTGTTGTTAATTCGATTTTGGCAATGTATGGGAAATGTGGGGAGGTTGAGTATGCCGAAATGTTGTTTGAGCACACGAAGAAAAGAGAGCGTATAACGTGGAACTCTATGCTTACTTGCTATACACAAAATGGTTTAGCCAGTGAAGCTTTGTCACTTTTTGAACAAATGAAGCTATCTGATGTGAATCCTAATGAAGTGACAGTATTAGTACTTGTTTCAGCTTGTGCTTATCTTGGTTCCCGACAACACGCAATCAAAATCCATGATTTTATTACACTAAACAATATAGAAATCAATCTGTCATTGTGGAATGCAATAATAGACATGTATGCCAAGTGTGCAGATTTGGACACTGCGTTAAAATTGTTTCAAGATATACCACTAGACCAACTTCATGTCAGCTCTTGGAACACTTTAATCGCTGGGTATGGAATGCATGGATATGGAAAAGAAGCACTTAACATCTTTAACCAGATGAAAGAAGAAGGCTTTCAGCCAAACCACATCACATTCACTTCTGTTCTTTCTGCTTGTAGTCATGCAGGGCTTATCGATGAAAGAAAGAAGTGTTTTTCAGAACTGGAAACATTTTCAGTGGTGCAAGAACCAAAGCATTATGCTTGTATGGTTGATATGCTTGGTCGAGCGGGACAGTTAAATGAAGCTTATGAGTTGATAAAAAATATGAAATTACAGCCGAACGATGAAGTTTGGGGAGCTTTACTATTGGCTTGTAAAAGTTATGGAAATACAAATTTAGCAAGAGTTGCTGCTGATAATCTTTTCAACCTTGAACCAGAGCATACGGGATATTATGTACTAATGTCAAATATTTATGCAGATTCAAAAAATTGGGAACAGGTTGGAAAATTAAGACAAGATATGAAAAATAAAGGTTTAAGAAAACCTGCAGCACTTAGTTTCGTCGAATTTAATAACGAATTACATGGTTTTCACACTGGTGAACAGTTGGATTGGTTTACAAGTGACGTTTATCAGAAAGTGGAGCAAATGGTTACAGAATTAAAGACGGCGGGTCATGTTCCTGATTTATCTTGTGTATTTCATGATGTAGAAGAGGAAGATAAGGATGGTATGCTTATTTATCATGGTGAGAAGCTAGCGTTGGCTTTTGGTCTCATGAATATTGATCCAAAATTGCCTATACGTATAACAAAGAATCTTAGAGTATGCACTGACTGTCATTCGACTTTTAAATTGGTTTCTCATGTGTATGGAAGGAAAGTTATTGTAAGAGATGTGAACCGTTTTCATCACTTTGAAGATGGTTTGTGTTCCTGCAACGATTATTGGTAATCCAGAGCAGGTGAACAAAAATATCTTCATAACCATGAAGTCAGTTTCTATAGATTCTGCCCTTGTAACTCAACTAAGAAACATTGTAGTAGTTCTGATTACGAATATGTATCAGAGTATCAGACATTGAAGATTAAATTATCGATCAATATTACTACCGTAAATCTATTAGACTATTACTCCCTCCATTCTCACTTAATGATCATGTTTTACCTTTAAACATTAAAATTTATAATTCTGTTGATGTTTTTACAATTTTAATACTAGTTTCTTTTGCATACACGATAGTTGTTTTTCCACAAAAATATATGATGATCTCACTTTAAAATTGACAGTTGTGGATAGTTACACAAATTGGAAGATGAAGTATAACAACAGACTTATGGGTCTTTTGGAAGCCGGATGATACGAAACGGACAACCTTGACTAAAGAAAAGTCAAGTGAATATGCAACCTACTATTATGAGTCTTATGCCATCATAAAATGGGGAGGCCTTAGCACTCGGGAACAATACCAAAGCACCAGATTCACAGTTTGGATCGAGCTAAAAACGCAGGCTGCCTTTCCTGGTTGCTAGACTTAATGTTAAACTGGGAAAGTGGCAGGATAAATATGCCTATACATCAGGGTTCAAGGTCATTAAGCAGGATGAACAAGGAAGAAAGGTGGTGATAAGGATTGGAGCGTGGATGATCATACTCTGTTCTTGGCTACAATCAAGCGTTTTGTTAGTCGATCAAAGAAAATACTAAAGCGTTGGGCAATCAACTTCAACTTTAAAATGACAATGCTAACAAGTATCACAGATGCAATCATGTTGGTATTCTATGCGTGTTGTGTATTTGTGTCATTGAAACCGTGTGTTGTCTCTGATGTGAAGGAAAACACATGCAAAGCAAGACAAAGAGACCTGTCACATGCTTTTGTAGTTTGTGACAGCCAAATATTTATGTACCCTATGTTATTTGGGTTAAAGTGATCTGCATATGAAGCTGTTGGACTTAATTGTTTAAGTCTTGTTAACCCAAAAAAAAGCCTGCTACTTTTTTCCTGGATGGGCCTCCAAACAAACCCATTACAGAAACGGTTATTTAGGTTTTGCAACATTTACTTTTATATGAAACGACATAAACATACCGTTTCATCATGTATATATAGGATCAATCTTGTAACAGAAAGATTAACCCTTTTTCTGTACTTTATCAGTTATTAATATAGGGTTCAACACCCTCTTCTTTGTTTCATATGTTTTACTGATTCTTGTGGATGATGTTGTTATTGATCATTCGATCCTGGAAAACTCCCATTGAAGACCTGTTAACCATGGTATCAGAGCCGAAGGGATCAAGCAACAACAAGAATTCATGATTCAATCATCATTCAAGAATCAAACCTGCGTTTTTTTTAAACGCAATCATGAAGAAATTGGTGTGAAGCCAAGTTGTGTGAAGCAACCGCAAAGAAGAGAAGAATCTGAGATGGATTGAATGATCAAGAGATTTGATCATGAAAGGTCATGCGATATGATCAAGAAGCGAGGCTGTGAAGGTCTCAACGATGAAGGGGCTGTGATGGTCTCGAAGTGGAAGATCTCAACGATGAAGGGGCTGTGATGGTCTCGAAGTGGAAGAAAACGGCTGTGAAAGTCAGAAATCAAAACGGTTTTTTTCAAAAATCAAAACGGCTGTGAAAGTTCAGAATTGTTGGACAAAGAAAAGGAAGACAAGATTGAAGACAATGCAAGTATATCAAGTAGAGATGATTTCATCATCATATAAAGAAGAAAGAAATTGAGAAACCAAAGAAGATGGCTGTTGAAACACTGAAGATTGAAGCCTGCATATTAGAAGAACAAGACTTCAACAATTAGGGGGAACATGTTGGACTTAATTGTTTAAGTCTTGTTAACCCAAAAAAAAGCCTGCTACTTTTTTCCTGGATGGGCCTCCAAACAAACCCATTACAGAAGCAGTTATCAAGAAACGGTTATTTAGGTTTTGCAACATTTACTTTTATATGAAACGACATAAACATACCGTTTCATCATGTATATATAGGATCAATCTTGTAACAAAAAGATTAACCCTTTTTCTGTACTTTATCAGTTATTAATATAGGGTTCAACACCCTCTTCTTTGTTTCATATGTTTTACTGATTCTTGTGGAGGATGTTGTCATGTTGTTGTTATTGATCATTCGATCCTGGAAAACACCCATTGAAGACCTGTTAACAGTGGCATCAGAGCCGAAGGGATCAAGCAACAACAAGAATTCATGATTCAATCATCATTCAAGAATCAAACATGCGTTTTTTTTTTAAACGCAATCATGAAGAAATTGGTGCGAAGCCAAGTTGTGTGAAGCAACTGCAAAGAAGAGAAGAATATGAGATGGATTGAATGATCAAGAGATTTGATCATGAAAGGTCATGCGATATGATCAAGAAGCGAGGCTGTGAAGGTCTCAACGATGAAGGGGCTGTGATGGTCTCGAAGTGGAAGAAAACGACTGTGAAAGTCAGAAATCAAAACGGTTTTTTTCAGAAATCAAAACGGCTGTGAAAGTCAGAATTGTTGGACAAAGAAAAGGAAGACAAGATTGAAGACAATGCAAGTATATCAAGTAGAGATGATTTCATCATCATATAAAGAAGAAAGAAACTGAGAAACCAAAGAAGATGGCTGTGGAAACACTGAAGATGGAAGCCTGCATATTAGAAGAACAAGACTTCAACAATTAGGGGGAACATGTTGGACTTAATTGTTTAAGTCTTGTTAACCCAAAAAAAAGCCTGCTTACTTTTTTCCTGGATAGGCCTCCAAACAAACCCATTACAGAAGCATTTATCAAGAAACGGTTATTTAGGTTTTGCAACATTTACTTTTATATGAAACGACATAAACATACCATTTCATCATGTATATATAGGATCAATCTTGTAAGAGAAAGATTAACCCTTTTTCTGTACTTTATCAGTTATTAATATAGGGTTCAACACCCTCTTCTTTGTTTCATATGTTTTACTGATTCTTGTGGATGATGTTGTCATGTTGTTGTTATTGATCATTCGATCCTGGAAAACTCCCATTGAAGACCTGTTAACAGAAGCAGCGAGAAAGACATGCATCGTGCTTTAGGAGCTTGTGATATGCCCAACTTTCCACTTTAAAGTTTCATACTACTACGTATGTAATTGTTGCACTCTAGCTCATTGTAAGAACATTTCTACGTGCACCTACTTGATTGGTAATTCTTTTCATTTAGTCACATCGATGTCCAGTACTAAATATAACAACTTAATCTAAATGACGAAAAATATGTTTGATGAGGTACAAGTAGTTGATAAATGACCCTCTGATTCGTGCAAAAATCATAAAAGACAATTTGACAATTAGAATAGATCTTCATGAAACCATTTATTTGCAATTGAAATCAAGAACCACCTTTTACAAAATATCCCACGAAACTTGTCTTCAGTTTCTATAGATTTCCCGGCTACAAACTACACATATAACCATTCTTTTAAAATTAACGACCACGTAAAGTAGTAATGTACAACAAGACTTACGTCTAGTAACATGTATATCCAACCAGCTATAGGAACCTTCTGGGCATATACTCGTTAATCCTGAGAGGAAAACTGTAGAACTCCTCGTTTCTACTATCTCCTTTCCGGTGCTGAAATGGATGCCACCATCCCACACCTCTGTCATCCCGTGCATCATGTGCATCCAACGTGTTGTCCAGTATCGTTCCCACTATCATTGCCACCGTTGGAGGTGAAGAGAATATAGTGTTTAATATACTATTAAACTGCAAAAGCAACAAGTCAATTTTTGCCAACAGATATTTGAAACTAAATAATTCGATATAAAGAGAAACGATTGATTGATGCTTACCCATCCACCATTAGAATTAACGGGCCCGCGACCAGTGAGAACATAATCAGTGTTCATAACAAAGTATTGGGGTATTGATATTCCGAGAAACAAAGATAATCCCAATATGTAGATGTTTCTCATGGAATTACTGTTTGTAAATTGAATAAAGGTAACTCCAACAGAAGCTGGTGAAAGAACAAGCAACTTGTTATAGATTCTCGTTCAAAAACAAGTGTAGAAATATTAAAACTAATATTATTCGAAAAATACTCACCAACAAGACCATACAAGACACAGTAAATGGCTGCAAATATTGGTAGAGGGATTGATGCAAAGAAAGCCCCGAATTTTCCTGAAATACTTAAGTTCACAAGAAATTAGGTACCATGCATGGGTGAGACGATTATTAGCAAAATTATTATGAAAGCAAATTGCAGACCAAATATTGAGAAGAAGAGCATGAAAGAAGCTGAAACTTGAACTACTCTTCGACTGCCCACATGAGTAAGGCCAAGAAGTCCAACATTTTCACTGCATCGGTAGAGTACATGAGGTTATACAAAGGGTGCTGAATTAATAGTTAAAAGATTTGAAATGTATAACATAGGAAAAGAGTCGTTACACAGATGCAGTAGTCCCAACAATGGAGCCAAACGTCCCGTCAAGTAATTGGCCAATACCCTTCCATCATGAAAGACGAATAAATGTTGATTTCCAAGGGTGTGTTTGGATGTGCAATTTGAAAGTATTAAAGTAAACATGTGATATTTAATGATAAAGATTTAGAAAATCAACTAAAATAAAACCACTTGCAAGAGATTTTGTTCAGATGAACTTTGTTGTTTAGAAGTAGTAATAATTAATTAATTAATAAAGATATATTTTGTTTTTGGAAAATTTTGATTAGTTAAAGAATCAATTTTCAAATTCTAAAATGAGCATTTTATGAGATGTCTTTTAGAATTATTTAACCCTCAGATTATGAACTGATGATTGTGACCTCAAGTCACAATTATCAGTTTTAAAACACAAATTCAAGTCATAAGATAGACATAACCAAAAAGAATAGAGTATGGATTGGTAGAAACCTGGAAACCAATGCTTCGGCTAAGGACATGTGCTGGAGGGGGAGTAGCACCCGCAAAACGTGATGCAGCAAAAAAAGTTCCTGTTGACTGCTCAAAAAAGACCAACAAAAATCACAAAATGAAAGAAACGAGAAAAAGGAAAACAGAAAGAAAGAAGAAAGATTAGACCTCTACTGTTGAAACAAGAGCAGCACCCATCATTCCAAAAACGTGACTTGCTCTAAATATGGGAGCACCCCATTGAAACGGATACGACATTCTGATCCTAAAATTAGTTAACAAAAACAAGTCAGGAAAATTGGCTCCGTGAACATACAGGACATAAGGAGATGCAATATTTTAACTTACCATGGAGCAGATTCCATGAGGTAGGAATGATCTGTTCTGCAACTTTGTTTTGTTGCCGCACCAACATTATTGTAAGCACCAGCTACAGTGAGAAGAGCAGCAAAAGCCCACACAAGTGCAATGCAAAAAAGCAAACCAAATCTTTCAAGAATAGGGTGCGCTCGCTGGTGGAGCCGCTTCATATACTATTGCATAACATCAACCAATTTTCATCATACAGATACATACACACATATAAACATACACAAATTAGTATGTACCTGTTGAAGGACAACCAAAAATATAAGCATAGGCAGGCCTATCTCGACGCATCTGGCAAGCTGTAATAACATGATGTAACAAAGATTACTAGTTTGATTATTTAAAGTGGAGTTATCAGTATTGAAGACTTCCAAAATATAAACTATCGTACCTGAGGAAATCCCCTTCCAAATAAACCAAGACCAGTTATAGACACGTATGCAACGATAATAACAGGACTAAATAGCCTACATTAAGCCCAGAAAACCGTGAAATTAGAAAAAACAAGTTTTACTCCGTTAAACGTAATGCAATAAAATTGAAGATGTTGAACTGAATAAAGTAAAACATTACTTTGTGAACTCTCCCCATGCCCTGCTAAATCCAAGAATCATATTGATGAACGAAGATATTATTAGTGATCCTTGAATAGCCCTCATAGTGTGATGGAATCTCTAAAGTTTAAAACATAAAGAACCAATCATATAAACGAATGTTGGATACCGAAGGATAAAAACCTACAGTTAGAAATATGTTTAATTAATAAATATGCATACCTCACGCTCAGATGTGAAGTCTTCATCCATAAGATCTTCTATTATTGTCAACACTGATAAAAGATAAGCAAAAGAAGGACCCATGACGGTAGGAAGCCTGCTACCAATTAAAGTTTGTAAAAGGGTATTCAAACCCGATGTAAATAGAACCGTTTGAATTACACGAGCCTTATCACCCTATATAAACCAATAGAGCAACAAACTTTAGTAACAATTAGCTCATTTTGCAACTTCATTTTCTATTTTGATTAGCTGAATTATCGAAACTGATGACATAAATATGTAAAAAGACGCACATTACTACCACCCATTGTAGGAACAAGCTTCGTAGCAATCATTACAACACTTCCCAGCATCACAATATAGTGTTGGAAACCAAGGAAAACAGTTTGTGCTGCAAAAATAAATTAATCTAGCAGTAAGAAACATAAAATAATGCCAAACACAAGTTAAGAACTTAACAAGACTAATTAAATAACAAGAATATAATAAAATAATAAAGAACAAATTTTGAAGGTCAAACTCTACATTCCCTCCACATCAAAGACTATAGATAAAATTAATACAGATTGATTACAATAATAACAATAACCAACATATGTTATATTAATAGTATTAACATTCTACAAGCAACCAAATTCCCTGAAATTTTTATAAATTTTAAGGCTATTTCTTAATTAGCTTGCTTGACATCAGCTCCTAAAAAGTCAAACTGTATATCCTTTTATTCCCTAAAATAGGTGTTCTGCTAACAAATATAAATCTATAACTTCTTTTTTTCACATAAAAAGGGACTTTTCACAAGATTCAGTAGGAATCAAACTGAATCAAATATAGGTATATGAGCTTAAAAAAAAAGACCAAAAGATTGTATAAATATATAGCAAAAAGAGCTTACAAATAAAGAAAACTTACAACTTCATATCTTAAATTTTAACATACAATATTTTCATAGTTATCAACTTCATAAACCAATAAAAGTTCAAAGTTTAACAAGAATTAAACCATATAACCAAAAGAAATCAAGAACAAAGATAGCAAAAGGGTATCCAAATATATAAACTTACAACTTTTTTTAGCATAAAAATCCAATTCTTATAGCTTCAAAACATCATAGAAATGAAAATAACAAATTCAGGATTTTTATAATAATGACAAAAAGGGTGTCACAGAAACAACTTGTTAAAGCATAAAAATCAATCTTTATAGAAAAACCAACAAATATCAAGGAATATAAAAAAGGTAAAACAAACCCCATGAAGGATTAGAATGGATGCAATAGTTAAGCTGAAGAAGCTGTTCAGCTGGTGGAAAAGCTGGTCCTCTAGCTGCACCTAGTGGCTGATGGATGGTCATCGGCGGTGGCACCACCGCTGACGGTGGATGTTGGTGTCCATTTTCCACCATAACTAATTTTTCTGGCTGTTTCTTTAGAAAATATCAGATATTTTTAGAAATGCTCCATAAATGAGACTGAAAATGAAAAAATAAGTACAAATTAGTTTGTGGCTTCTAGCATGTGGTAAGAGTATGTGTGTGAGAGAGAAAAGTGTGTTTTAGTATGTGAAAGAGAATGTGTCTTTGTCAGGTTTGGAAAGCCGCAACACACAACATACAAAAGAGAACCACTTCTCAATGTCGTTGTGTTTTCATTTCGTAGATTGGGAGAAGATTTGAAGAGTATATCAAATCGTATAAATGTCTAAACACTTACAATTTGAGTGTCTCAATCATTATTTAGAGTGTACAACTCATTTCTCATATGAAATTAGTTATATTTAGACATTTATAATTTTTAGAGTTACTTATATTTTTATTATGTGAGAGCATAAATATTCAAACACAATTAATTAAAGTGTTTTAAATTTTTTTATTGAGTGTGCAAATCATCTTTTTTTTTAGTTGGGGCATGATGTAGGGACCATTATAAGGGTTGCTACGATACATACATATTTGGGTTGTACTGTGTGCATCGAGGTATTTTACCATGTGTTTCGCGATTTGTACGATTGACTATAGAGAAATCTTATAATATATATCCCTCTCTAGATATGAATGTTATGCAAACTCTCCTTTTTAGGTTATATTATAAGGACCCCTATGATATGATATGAGGAGGGTTTTGTCAAAGATTTCATTTGTCATTTTTTTATTTTCAATACAATATATTTTTTGGTCAGTTTATGTTATGTATTTCTGATAGTTTTAAGCGTTTGAGTTATTAAACTTTATATTATTTTCAGGTTTATAGTTTTTTTATATAAACAAAATTATAAAAATAAAAACAAAAAAAGTTAAAAACACAAAAATGGAGGGGTCCCCTTTATTAAAAATGAGGCGGTCCAAATAACTTGTCCCCTCCTTTTTTACAAAGGGCACTCCTTTCTTTTTTTGCGTTTTTATTTTTATTTTTGAGTAATCCTGCCAAAATATCCCTAAACTTTTCGAAAACTGTAAAAAATGTCCGCAAATGTGCAAGAAATGTCCCTAACGTTTCATTTGTGTGCGAGTTATGTCCGCTTAGAGTTACTGTAGTTGCAAATTCTTGTTTTTGGCTAACGATCGTTAGTTTTTCACGTTATAGGCCGTGTGAAATGACTATTTTACCCTCCTTTTCTTTAATAATCGCAACTCCACCCTTTGCATTCTTTCCCGCCAAACACAACCAAATTTCTCAAACACCATTTCAGTAATTATAACCCCAAATTCACAAACACAAGTTCTGAAACACAAATTCACACATATTCGATTGTACTTCTTCAAAACGAAATGGACAACTCCGTTAACTTCAACAACCCCATTCGTCCCTGCAACAAGCATCACCAAAGCCGTCATAGAACCCCCACCTTGGAAAACCTAGTTTCATCACAAAGCCCTGAAAAGTATGTTAGGATAATACCTGGTCCTGTTGGTATCGTTGAATTGGCGAAGCGTCGTAAACAAGCAGATATTGGCGAAGGTGTGTAGGAGTGTGTAATTTCGACACAAGAGTATATTAGAAAAGTTGTTTAGGATGTTGGTGAGGATGAGGATTTTATACGCGGGTCATGGCTTAGCACAATTGAGTTTGTAAATGCTAATGGAGGGTTGTGATTGGATGTTTAGGTGAATCAAAAGCTTCATCAATAACGGGAAAGTGGATCAAGTTGCTGCAATAATCAAGTCGTGTACTCCAAATGAACTTGGCGATCTTACAATAACTCTGAAAGATCTCTCAAGTTCAATATTTGGTTCAATACATCACTAAATCCTTAAAGAATGGGGTTATGGAAATGGTATTACTGTAGGAGTTGCTTTGATACTTCATAACATTTCAGTGTTTTTCCCTAAACGATCACTCCATTCACTCCATTATCTTAACATTACAAAAACAAACAAAAAAAATTTAAGGTTTTCCACAAGGATACAGTTTATGGGTATGAGAGTGGTATAGCCAATGTTTTAAAAACCGGGTTTTTAATCGACCCGGTCGCGTCACCGGGCACCGGTTCGACCGCCGGGTCAACCCGGTTTTTCATTTATTATTATTTTATTTTTCCGAGCGGGTCAACCGGTTCGATCACCGGGTCAACCGGTTCAACCGCCGGGTCTACCCGGGTCAACCCGGTTTTTATAAAAAAAAATTAAAAAAAAGCCAAACCCGGCAGGGTTTCAAGAACCGGGTTGACCCGGGTCACTCAAAACCCGGCGGATCTAACCGGTTAACCCGGTTTTAGAAACCCGGGGTTTTTGACCCGTTTTGTGGCCGGGCACCGGTCCGACTAGTTAAACCGGCCGGGTCGACCCGGGTTTGAAAACATTGGGTATAGCTGGTAGGGGAATGTTAGATGAAGAAGAAATAATGAAATTATTACTAGAAGAAGAACAGGTTGAACAAGAGTTGCGGGCTGGTGGATATCTTATTGAGCAACAGGAACATCAAATGAAATTAGACTAAGAAGCATTAATACAAACACTAGAAGAAGAAGCAAGGGCTAAACAAGAGTGAGAGGACAGAATTAGGCGAGAACAGCAGTTGGAGGAGGAACATGAGAAAAATCTACTCGGATTATACGTGTAATGTAATGTCAGTTGTGCACTTTTAATTGTCAATGTATTCCCTCAATTTTCATAATTTACGTTGTCATTAATGTTGTCATTACTCACAACTACTTCTTGATGAACAACCACATTGTTCCCTCATTACATCATTTTTTAATGTCTTATATAATACATCACTCGTATTCATTTCCTTATCACATCAAAGAAGTTTCACTATGGTTGAAGAAAATGGTTGTCAAATGGTATGCATTGACTGTTGGCTGGAAAGAGAAAACAGGGTTGGATTAACCTTTGATGCAAAACGTCCACCTAATAGAGAAATCATGTGGTATTGTTGTCTAGTGCATCTTTACAGAAGGGGAAACACTACTGATAGTGGTGTTCTTTGTAGGTGGTGTTGTGGGTGTAGATGTTAGAAGGGAAAACACAACTACAGCTGGTAGAGATGGTGGTGTAGTGGGCCTACATGAACCATAAAAAGCTGAAAAGACAAAGTGGTTATACTAAAAAGGGAAAATAAGCAGTCTTGAAAAAAAGCTATACTAAATGAAACTTAAGCTAATTAAAAGGGATGAATAAGCAATGGAAATCACTCAATAAGCTACTAATTGGACAACCCTAATCTAAATATCTAAAATACACTTAGGGAGGCCTAAATAAGTTAAGGATAAGCTGAATAAGCTATATGAATCCTAAAAAGACTACCTTGAACTGCTGTTGGAATGCAGCAAAACAGGCCAAACTGGGATGTTTTGAGCTTAAAAATAAGCTAGCATACAATCTCTAAAATCCTAAATATGGTAAAAAAAACAGTTGAAATGCATATATCAAAGAACTTAAAAACAAATTTTGAACAATATTGAGCTTATAACAAGCTTAAAAAAAGACCAACAAAGGGGGCTAGTGGGCAGAACAGGCTACTGATGACAGATTCAAACAAGCTTTTTTAAAAACCACTCTAGAGGCTTTTGCAAATAAAAACTACTTGAAATCACTTAAAATAACATCAAAAATACTAAGTTAAGGTTCAAGAAGACTATTTTGAGACCCAAAATTGGGTCAAAACTGAATTTGACCCAAAACACATGCAATTCCAAACACCCCTTTAAGGGCAGAAAACTGATTTTTGAACTATTTTTGAGCTAAAAACTTAAGTACCTGATGCGCGTACAAGGCGCGTTCGGGGTCAAAGGAACTTCCTTTTCGTCGAGCAAGTTTTTCAACACCCTAGGCAGTGAACCTAATCGTTGTAGTGTAGTATTGGGTAAGCCTCGGGAATTGATATCGTTCTCTATGGGAATAGGAATGCTAGTGAGAAGTGTACTACGCTAAGGTTGAGGTTGAGAAAGATTCTTTTTTATCTTTTTATATTTTTTAGAAAGCTAAGGGTAAAATCTCGGGGCTTGGATTTGGGGGTGGTATTTCTACCGATTACTTCTACTATATAATTATCTAAACTATAGGTAGTCTTATGTCTATTGATGTGTGCTCGTATGATGATTAAAAATGTGCTTACTTAGATACTATTACTCCCTAGTTATCTTTTATTGGTGGTTGAATTGTCACGTCCTTATTCTTAACGCGTTGTGTTTTCTAAGGTCGTAGGGTGTGCCTTTTTCCCTAACTCTTTGAGACTACCTTCAGGTTATTGCCTACGAAATCCTCTAGATTAATCATAAACTAACTTTAAGGTTATCTTTGGATGTTTAGACTACAAAATCCGCTAAGTGATTTATAAACTAAGGTTCACAAAGATTACTCAAGCATTTAAACACAACGATTGCATAATTGCACTCCTAAGCCAATTACAATTAAGATAAGAGACAACCAATCAATAATTAATAACTAGGTTTCATAGATCTAAGCAAACACATAAGAAATTTAGCCGGACATGTTAAACACGCAAGCATACACACATTCAATGGAAGACATAATGAAATCAATGAAGTAAAACACTTATCTTGATGTAAAATAGGGTTTGAGAACCCTAAGATACTGTCCAAGTCGGACTACAAATGTTTAGGGTTTTTACTCCACAAGTCTACCTCTTAAAATTATGAAAATTCGATTTCTATATATAACTTTACACTTGCGACGGCGTCGCCTTATAGGTGGGACGCCATTAGATCGCCGTCATTAGGGTTTTCGTATTGGCCAAGTAATCATTGAGACGGCGTCACGTTGTTGTTGTGACGCCGTCGGGCTTCAGCAGGGACGTCGTCTGATTCTGGATCTAGGTCGTCGGGGATGAAAAGTCTTCGTGGCGCCCTTCCTCTTCAAAGCCTGACGTCGTCAGGTGTATTTTAGCAAAAAGTCTACCGAGCCGTCAGAGATTTTAATTCGTATAGAGGGACGGCGTCGCCCTTTAGTTGGGACGCCGTCAGGTGCAATTCCAGCAGCTTGAGTGTCTTCGATCTTGACTTAGCCATTTTCTTCATATATTCACTCCTTTTCGTCCAAATATGCATCATTCCAGCATTTTGCTTTCAAGAGACCTAAAAAGTGAAAAGGAACGAAATTAAGCAGTAATGGATATAAAAGTGGGCGATTAAGAGCTTAAATGACCCCTTAAAAGTGTACGTTTAAAATCCTTATCAAATATCCCTACACTTGGTATTTGTTTGTCCTCAAGCAAATGTGCTTTTGGCCAATCAATTTATAAGTTAGGGGGCATGAAGCAATGGTTTAACATAATTCACAACAAGTAAAAGCACCGCAATAGTCATAACAAGCACGGAATTTATGTACTAGCACCTCACAAGGGGTGTTTGGATTTTCTCATCTCTCGGGTGTATATGAAATATAGTAAATGGAAATGGAAGATAAACACTCATTATCATAGGCTTGAGACTAGATCAAACCTCCATCGCTTTGGCGTAAGAACCTAGGAACAACTATCTAAGAGGTCTTTAAAAGGGTTGTAATGTTAGGCTTACGGTAGGAAAACAAAGGGTTTGGTTGGATAGGCGATTTAGTGGTGGCAAGTCAAAAATCTTATGTTACAAGCATGAAAAGAATGGCGTTGCTAAGCCAAGACTCGAGTCACTAAACTATAGATAACTTGAAACAAACATACATAAATTTAAAGATAGATGTAGGACGGTAGCCCGTACGTTTTTTTCTTCATTTTTTTTTACACTATTTTTTTTTTCTTTTTCGATTTTTTTTTCATACACTTTTACTCTACCATCCTTTAAGATAACATCAAAATATAAGGGATTTACATGAGCATCCCTACACTTGAGTTTTTATTACTCTAACACTAATTTGACCCGAATTGAAAAGATCAAAACACTTGGAGTATTTAATTACGTAAATAAAGGGAATTTGAATTTAACGTTCTTTCCCGTCACTCCATAAAATATTACTTTTACCCATGAGTCCCAATCATCCCAAAACTGTGTACAAAAGATATGACTCAACTTAGCAACCATGCAAGTAACTAGATAATTGAACTAAGGGTTTAGTATGATAACAATGATGCACTAAAGGTGAGTGCCACAAGGTAGGCTAAGGCGATTTTGGTATACATTTGGGGGTGGATTGTAAACAATGCTCTTCATTGATATTCCGCAAAACTGAAACATCATGAGAACCGCGAAAAGGATAGGCTCTAAGGGGTTAACTAGGGGTATCGTGTACTAAAGATGAGTACATCGCAAGGGTGTGGGGTAATTACTCGACCGATGTGGAAGAAGTAATTATAATACGGGTATCAAACAAGGGTTATCCTAATGCCTCTTATCATTTAGTTATTCCTAACTACACAAGTGTAGTCTCACTAGCGATCTCGGAATGCATCACAAAACAAGTTCTAGAATCTATTATACTACCGGTACACTCTCGAAGCATTAAAGGTGAATGCTTTAATTCCTATAGATCTAGGGGCGAACCTCACATTTTTGGGGTGGAATTTGAGTGGTAAATGGTTTTTGTGCTAGTCATATAACTCCTATCCATAAGACGCTTTATTAAAACTAAAGTCCCACCCATACATGTCATGAAAAATTTTAAATTTGGTGCTAAAATTGTCCTAACAAATATTTATCATAGCTTATTACACAAATGAAATAGGACAAGACAAATAATCAAGGATAAGTATAGTTTCAAAGTTCCCGTTTTATTCTCCCTCCCTACACTTAAACTGAACATTGTCCCCAATGTTCCCCGAAAGTATCAAAGTTATGATAAAGGAAGGTAATTAAAAGAGAAAGAAACTAGTACTCCCCTGATTAGCTCAGTAGGATCCGTGTGAAGTAGTGGTTAAATTCTTTCCCAAGAGGAATGTATGCGTGATAAGCTTCATCCAATATTATGTTTCTTCTTCTTGATAAATAAAACCTGCACACTTTAAGAAAATAGACGAAACCTTCACGTAAAATCGGCGGTAAAACTATATATGACTCAACTACACTAGGATATAATGCTTGTGGAATGGATGTTTGCAGATTTTCTGGAAAATTAAGACATGAGAATTTCCAAAACTTTATACTTAGCATTTCTCTATATTAATCATAAACTAACTTTAAGGTTATCTTTGGATGTTTAGACAACAAAATCCGCTAAGTGATTTATAAACTAAGGTTCACAAAGATTACTCAAGCATTTAAACACAACGATGGCATAATTGCACTCCTAAGCCAATTACAATTAAAATAAGAGACAACCAATCAATAATTAATAAATAGGTTTCATAGATCTAAGCAAACACACAAGAAATTTTGCCGGACATGTTAAACACGCAAGCATACACACATTCAATGGAAGACATAATGAAATCAATGAAGTAAAACACTTATATTGATGTAAAATAGGGTTTGAGAACCCTAAGATACTGTCCAAGTCGGACTACAAACGTTTAGGGTTTTTACTCCACAAGTCTACCTCTTAAAATTCTGAAAATTCGATTTCTATATATAATTTTACACTTGCGACGGCGTCGCCTTATAGGTGGGATGCCGTTAGATCGCCGTCATTAGGGTTTTCGTCTTGGCCAAGTAATCATTGGGATGGCGTCACGTTGTAGTTGTGACACCGTCAGGCTTCAGCAGGGACGTCATCTGATTCTGGATCTAGGTCGTCTGGGATGAAAAGTCTTCGTGACGCCCTTCCTCTTCAAAGCCTGACGCCGTCAGGTGTATTTTAGCAAAAAGTCTACTGAGCCGTCAGAGATTTTAATTCGTATAGAGGAACGGCGTCGCCCTTTAGTTGGGACGCAGTCAGGTGCAATTCCAGCAGCTTGAGTGTCTTCGATCTTGACTTAGCCATTTTCTTCATATATTCACTCATTTTCGTCCAAATATGCATCATTCCAACATTTTGCTTCCAAGAGAACTAAAAAGTAAAAAGGAACGAAATTAAGCATTAACGGATATAAAAGTGGATGATTAAAGGCTTAAATGATCCCTTAAAAGTGTACGTTTTAAATCCTTATCAGTACCTCAGTTAAGAAATACTTTAGGTGACTAAATGAATATGTGAAAACAGATTTTAAAGCAAGCATAAATCATAGAACATGAATGAATGAAAAGGCACTTTATAAAAAACTCAATTCTCATTAATTTAAAAAAAAGTACAAGACTTAAAATTAAAAGCTAAACTGAAATTACACTTTAAAATTAAAACATTACAGAAATTTAAAAGACAATAAAGATAAATGGACTAGACAAAAATTCTAGACAACTTTTTAGGTTTGTCAACATATACCAAATTCGTGTTGTGATCACAAAATGAACACTCTATCCATTCCAAAAACATTACAACAACAGTATGGTTACTAAATTTTCTTCTGTTTGAATATTCAGTGTATGGGTTGTTTGTATTTACCGTTTTTGACTTTTAAAAGTCAATATTTACCAAAACCTATCCATTCACTATTCATAATTAATTCACCAATCTAATTTGCGTTCCCAATGCACGCCTTTATTTCACTAGCTTAACTTCCGAAACACACCTCCAGTTTATCACTACACACACTCCCCCAAACACACACACTCTTAAGATAAGCTCAAATTCCCCATTTCCTTAACCATGAACATGTCTCATTGTGATATTGACCTCACAGTTGTGTGTAACTCCTTTTGCTAACAGAAGTTATGCTTGACCATTACCAAACAGAGATTCTTCAAGACATGCAACATGCACACGATTTGGATAACATATGTGGAGTACTTAGAATATGAAAGAAGTGGTGGTTCGCATATACTCAATATTTACTGTGAGTTGTAGTCATGGTGGCATACAAAGGCCCTTACTTTTTCACATAGAAAAAGTTGCTCACATACGCATCATGGAGGATCATACCAAGCAAATCTCAGGGGAGTTTTCGTTCTAATTCTTTCCATTTCATGTATTTAATTTTCAATTTATATAATGAGGACGTTGTTTATCTTAAGTGGGGGGATGGAGAATTATAACATTATTTGTCCTTAACTTTTCAAAAATATGCCTGATATATGCTTTAATTTAAAAAAATATCATGTTTTTGTGAAATCAAAAGTTGGATAACTCGCACACATTACCTTTATTTTCATATTGTGAGAATTAATCCTATCCCGTTTCCAAAATTTTACCAAAAATTCTATAAAAATATGAGTGTGCCGATGACTTGCAGTAAACTTTAGAACTTGGCTTGGTATACTATTTGAGACCACCATAATGAGTATTATTGATATAATTGGAGTAACTTGTTCAACTAGGTAAATTTCTAGGATTTCACCTAAATATCCTTTATATGTTATGTGATATTAACTAACTACACTGGTTGGTTAACCCCCGTATAAACCCGTTCGTTACTCTCATTTTTAGAGTAAGATACCCTTAGAAAAACCCTCAGAGCCTTTCCTTTTGTTTCTTACACACAATACAAATTGTTTCGTTACACCTATATACCTTAGCCTACCATATAGATTAAAGTCCGTGGTTAGTTAATTTTGTGTGTATTTCCTGTGTTCGTGTGTATGTTTCTTATCTTTGGTTAGGTCGGGAATTGCACATCGCAATTGGAATGTGATAGTAGTTATTTTTAATTTTCGTGTATTTACTACTATCACTATTAGTTTTATATCTAAAGTTTGGAAGTTTATGAAAAAACCATCCAGATTTATTATGATAGTGAAGTAGTGAAATTTTACACCGTTAGTTTAGATGGAAAAAATTTGAAAAATAGAAAAGAAAAAGAAAAAGAAAGAGAAGAAAATGTGAGATTGTGAGACAATCGGTTCGTCTAAACTTATCGATTCTATATTTTGAGCTAATCAATTATTCATTGGTACGTGTTATAAACCAACGATGTAAGTTTTGTATTAGTGGTTGATATCGCCACTATTTGTTGTACTATATTTATGGATTGCAAGGGAGTTGGCCGTTATGGGAATGCCAACTAAGGTTTATGAGATGATGATTAAGACATAATTTAGTCTAATTCGTGTATACCTACTAAAGCGTGTGTTAAAGTGTGAGTTAGTCTATGATTTGTGTCATTTTCATGGGAAGGTTGGGAAGTAATTAATCACATGTTTCCTTTTGTATGGACTTAATCTATTTTTTTGTGATTTTATTTAACACCAATTATGTATGTTTTCCCTTATCCTTTCCTATACTTTGTTAAAATATCTAGGGCATTAATATTTTGGTGACCATTCGATTTTTGAGTGATCAAATGATGCGCCAGCGATCTAGGGAGTATATTCTGGTGACCATCCGTTATGTAAATTGCGCGACAGCGATCCAGTATATACTATTCTATTGACCATCCATTGTTTGAGTAAATCAAGAATACGCGCCAGCGACCTAATATGTTTTTGTATGAGATATTTGAACATAACCCTTTAAGCCTTATCACATTTAACCCAATTTACCGCTTTAGACTTGTCACTCCTTAGCTTTAGTGGTGGAGATGTGTATCCTTGCCAAGCTTATAATAGAATATTCGTCATGATTGAGCAATTGAGCGAACTACTTAAATGTTAACACATAGATTAGTTGAGTGATTTGATTATTTTCATTTTCTTATTTCGTGAGATATTTGGTTGTGCACTTGAGATTAAACGAATGAATGCTTAACTAAAAATATCCTAAATGAGTTTAGGTTACATTTTCAGAAGTTTTATCTAGAGTTTACTTGAGGACAAGTAAAGTTCAAGTGGGGAGATATTTAATGACATAAAATAAGTGCATACTATTAGCATCATTATGTATAAGAATTGATACTTAATCGCTTAAATGTTCATATTTCAGGTTTTTACAAGCAATTGGTGAAAGTTAGCTATTATGGACACGTTTTGAAGCTAAATGGATCAAGTTAGCGAAAGTCTACAAAGCAGAAAAGAATACGCCGTATCATTCTAGATAGATACGCCGTATACCAAGAATTAGACGATTATGAAGACCATTGCCTGACTTTAAAGAATACGCCGTATCCAAATATTTGATACGTCGTATCTGAAACTTTGGTCTACATGAAGATCTAACTTGTTTTAGTCCTGATACGTCGTATGAAGACAACTGAATGTGATGTATCAACCTTTATGACTTCCCTAGAATTCCAAGATAAGAAGACATTATACGCCGTATGAAGATTTGTGATACGCCGTTTCACTATGGTGGTGTACGAATATTTCAAAATATAATAATTTTGGACCCCATGCAAAGTTATTTTGATACGCCGTATCGGATAACTCGATACACCTTATCGGCCCTGTTTTAAGAAAGTATAAATAGAAAACCCTACATCCTGTTTTCAAATAGGAGAAAGAGCATATAACCACCAAGTACGAGACCAGAGACAAAAAGAAGACCAAAAAGGTCTTGCTGGTGCATATTTTCATTGGACAATTCTCTTAATTCGTTTTAGTACACTATAATCGTTCGGTTAGCGTATTTTTCTCTTTTGACTTATACTTGAATCTTTCAGAACATGTTATCTTGTATTGTGACTGAGATTAGGGGCCAATACCCATAGGTATTAGCCATGTTTGATGATTATTTGATGTTTTGATCTGTTACTAATTCAATAGGCAGCTTAAGCTTGCGTTTTGATTACATTTATTACTTCATTAATATTGTTTTGCATGTTAATGTAAGCCCTAGAAGGGATAAATAATAAAATTGATAATCATTAAGGTGCGCTTTATGCGGATTCCTACTAATCGTGACAGGATTAAATCGGCTGAAAATGCTTAATATGAGAATTTAAATCCTAGTGGCGATTTAGGTCCGTGTGGAAAACTAGAAGGGAGGTTGAATAGTTTTGCCAATTTAACTTAGTTTCAAAAACTTTAGATTCGATGTTATGTGAAATCGTGTGGATAGAGAGAAAGTATAGATCTATAAGTAATGCAAGTATAGAAAACAAGTAAAGTAAAGGATAGAAAGGACACAACCGATTTATAGTGGATCGGCTACAAGGACACCTTCCTTGCCCTACTCCACTCCCCAAGTCACCTACTCGAGAGTTCAAGCACTATGTCAACAAACTCCTTCAACTCGGCGAAGAAGCCTTCACAACGTCGCTTGCACTTTTTCCGGTACAAAGCTAAATACCGAGTCCTTAACACGGAGGACCAAACCAACACTACTATAACACAACAAATATGTGAAATATGAAATACAAGATCTTTGCTACATAAATCTTGTGGAGGAACGAATCAATCAAGGACCCCTTGCTTGGATGACTTGTAGAAGCTCGTGATCTCGCCTTAGATAAGGACCTATATGAGAATCACAACAAAAGAAAGAAGAACTACTATCTAGATCAGAATAATGAAAGAATATATGAGAGAGTTTGTAAGAAGAGGGGTGTGTTACAATGAGGAAATGTCTCTCTATTTATTGGCAAAATCTTGCTACTGTTGCACGGATCCCACGGATCCTTTACATGAGGGATCCGTCCAGTGTAAACTGAGGGATCCGTGAGACGCTCCTCATTATCCATGGGTTTTGGGTCATGGGTCATGGGTCATGGGTCATGGGTCATGTGTCATGGGTCCTAGACTTTGGACCATGGGTATCCAAGTAGATACAATGTATCTAGAAGATGCAATGCATCTAGTCAATGGGTTATGGGTTAGCTCCATGTGTTATGAATATGCTCCATGGGTATGGGTCATGGGTTATGCTTTTTACCCATCATAATAAACTATTACAATAAATGAATCATTACAACAATTTATATTAAATGACTATATATGTAGATGCTTTACAAAAATAACATGTATCCTTATAATTTTACTTATGATAACTTTATATTTGTTATCAACAAAACACAAAGAGATCGCTAAATATTAATAAACGTTTTTACGATTTATTTGTATTAACAATTTCTCCCTTTTTGTTGATGACAAAACATAATGTTATGATGAGTAAAACTTAAGATTAGATGTATGTTTTGAAAGCATAAGTTTTACTTATTATTCCCCTTTTTGTCGAAACAAAAAGTGACCCTAACGAAAAAAT
The DNA here is from genome assembly GCA_910596185.1 of Chrysanthemum makinoi. NCBI lineage: Eukaryota > Viridiplantae > Streptophyta > Magnoliopsida > Asterales > Asteraceae > Chrysanthemum > Chrysanthemum makinoi. The sequence continues at coordinate 237,966,445 of OU343224.1, read as the reverse complement.
AAAGTGTGGAAAAATAGAATAGTCCACGTATCTCTAACTCTCCCTTGACGGTAGCTGTTAAATCGATGCTCGAGGTTGTTTAGACCTTATCTAGGATTATCAATAAAGCACAATAACAATGATTAATAATATACACAGTGGATTAATAAGAACTTCATTATTATTCATATAAAGGTTTCGCCATCATCATGTGTTCTACAAAACACATCCACAGCCCCAATCCTAGACGATCAACTCTAAGACGGTTACACAACATGGATCAATGATCCTTGAGGCCGCAAAACTACATGTCGACATTCACTAAACCAAGGCACACCCATGCCTGGTTTTCCCACACACACACACTTTGGTGTTTACATGTTTGACATACACTAATACACGTTCCCTATCTCTCTTTATATAACTAGAGAGTCAGGGTTACAAAGGGATAAGAATAAATATTACAGACAAATCTTCCTAACATAATAAACATATTCTGTAATATTTTGTTGTCTTTGAAGTTTTCACCTTAGTCATAATATATCCTCCATGTTTCACATGTTTTGCATTATTGATGAGTGTGTAAATACTCATCATTTTTATTCCATCTGCACTGCAAAAAACAGTCAAAAACACTTTGAAAAGTCTCAAAAAGACAGAAAAATATTTAGACTGTATTTTATGCAATAATTGTCAAAATCTAGTCCATGGTTATTCAAAACATGTAATTTTTCATAAAAGGCCCTCAGGGATTTTCAAGTTGTCAAAATTACCCTTATAAAGTTCAGTTTTGCAAAATGGCAACTTTAGTCCCTGAAGTTTCAAAGATTGACAGAATTTACCTCTGGACACTTTAAATTGGAAAATTAATATTTTTAGTCCTTTGGTAATTCAAACTTGTCAAAAGTGGTCCTTATAATAAACTTTGCAAAATTACAGTTTTGGTCCCTCAAGTTTGGTGAATTACAAAAATGGTCCTTGTTATTAATACCAAGTCCACCAAACCACTTGACCTCCCTACCATTTGAACCCCATCACCAAAAATAAAAACCACCACGACCCTTTTTTTCCCTCCTCCCTGCTTTCTCTCTAACCCAGAAATACCACAACCCTTTTACCCAGAAAACCCATCCCCAAGAACACTCAACCTCACCTCAAGCTATTACCCAGTCACCCCCAGTTCCCAAACCCACTACTAATCTTTCCCCTCCTCTTTCCCACTCCACCTCAGCAATCCAAGTCAAAAAGCCCCAATGGATGGCTCGGATTTGTTCCCATCTATACCTAATTGTTGGATGGCTAGGATCAATTTGAAGAAGCACAAGATTGGGTCATTGCTTGTTTATCTCACAGAAGAAGCACAACAAAGAATGGATGAAGACCCCTAGCTTTTAGTATAAATAGCTTATGTAGCCATTTGATAAGGCACCCTAGTTTAGTTTTAAAATTTAGTTTCTTTCTTTTAAAACCCCTAGCTGTAGTTTTTAAAATAGTTGTCTTTTTTTACTTGTAATGTTTTCCAATTAATGAAAGAAATCTTTTAGTTCCTGTTTTTCAGCTTATTTACCAATTAGTACTCAAGTGCTTATTTTTCTCACTTTCTAGTTTTCAACCTTCCAGTAGCATCACACAGTTTTAATTGAGTGTTCAGATAGTAAGAATAAAATTTGTTTGAAAAAAAAGAATCAGTTTTGAGCTCTTTTAACCCATAAAGGGGTGTTTGTTTTAAGCATGCTAGGTGGTCAAAATCTCGTTTTAACCCGTTTGACCTTTAAGGTCAAACTCAGTTTTTGTCCATAAATCATTTGTACTAGTCTTAACTTGGGTTGAAAAGGTCTTTGGGAATCAAGTGAAAAAAAAAAAAAGTGGTTCTGTTTTTTTTTACTGCACAGGACAGCAGCTAAGCTGCTGATCTTGGGCTTAATTTACAGCTAATTGGAACTTTTTAATTGGAAAAATTGGTTTTTATGAAGTGTTGGCATACCCAACTCAGCATGTACCAACTTTAATTGCATCTTAGTCATCTCTAGCCTAGTTTAAATCCGTTTTCAAATCCATATTTTGACTGTGTTTCTGGTTTTGTATAAGTTACATCAGTGGCCAACACAAGCTGTTATCAGCTTATTTTTAAGCTGTTGGTAGCTCTTTTCTTGCCCACCACTTAGCCTTTTTAAATGTCACCGAGCTTAACTTTGCTTTTGTAGCTTCTAATTGCTTTGGAGCTCACTGTCCAGCTTATTAATAAGCTCCAAAACAGGCCCTTTAGGCTGTTTGTGAGCTTGTAGCAACCCAACAACAACAAGTCACTATTAGCTTTTTTGCTTATCAGTTTTGTAATCTGCTTATTAGATCAACTTTAATGTCATGTAGGTAGCTTTGTTAGGTTTAGATCATATTCAGCTTATTTGAATCTCCCTTAGTGCTTATGAGTAGGAATCAATGCTTATAATTTACTTATGTTTAGGATCCCTTAGTATAAAGATTTATGCCAACTGATTTTCCCCATTGTTCTTAGTGGTGTGCTTATTATTTAGCTTATTTTAGATAAGGGTGCACCTGAGTTAACCTATTTGTTTCCCCATTTAGCTTATTTAGTGGTCCTAGTTGCTTATTGTACCTTTATAAGTGCTAAAAGAGTGTTTGGTAAAATCTGTCCAAGTCAACAGCTAATAAGTTGTTCCAACAGCTTATTGGAGGCCTTTTACAAGAAAAGTTTTCACAAAATGTTTTTACTTTCACCTTATCTTTGAATTGCAAAAGAAAAATTGAAAAAAAAAATGTTTTGCAAAAAGTGTAGTAGCCCAGATTCGAACATGGGTCTGCACACTCAGAAACTTAACACACCACACCAACACCAACTGCCCTTGGGACTTGTCTCGTTGTAGTTTGCATCTTTTAGTCTTTTATAGTAAACTTTAGTTTTAAAGCTAGATAAGCTATTTTAGCTTATCCCAGCTTATTCACTTCTGATTTTTCAACGATTTCATTTTTCTTAAGTTTAGAATTAATCAAAGTATTTTTCTGAAAAATTTCATAATTTTCCATTTAGGTTTACTATTTTTAATAATTAATCTTCTAATTTTTAGTTTTTAATTCAAAAAAAATAATTTAAAAGTCAAAAAAATACCCGACTTTTTTCTAAATTTTTTTTTAGTCATTTAGAATGTAGGAAAATTAGTTTTGTACCCGTATACTTAAATTGCATATTTTTCATGTACGTTTTTAAATATAGAATTAAAATGACTTCAAAGTCTTTATTAGATTTAATTTCCTTAGTGTAATCAATCATACCCTTTTTCCCGTTCAATATCACCCGATCACTATACGTTTGGTTATTCAGTGGCACAGCTCGTTGGGACTTAACGACCTGGGGAAACACTATACTCTCCTGGACTTAATTGCTTTGGTTTCAGACTGTTTGGCTTTTATTACGGTTGACCATTCACAAGTGGTTGACTTGTGTGATAAAAGACTGACCGTCAGGACCGAATCAATTATCAACTCAAATATTAAACCCAACAATCTTCCCCTATTTGATAATGACAAAACCAATAAGCACGAACTTCCCCTGAAGTTAATAAGTCAAGAAACATGTGACTTCCCCTTATACCATGCAATATCACCAAGGATCTTCAAGTTGGAGCTTCTAAGTACTTCTTCCTCTTTTTGTCATAATCTACTAGGAGACACTAAGTAAATGCAACTTTAATTTTAACCACCACGAACCAATATCATACGACTAATCCATCCTTCTAATGCCTCAAGATACCCGCCATGAAGATCACCAAAAAGCTTCCTGAAATTGAAAGTAAGGCAAAAGAAATCTGAACCAATAGTACAATATCAACAAGTAGTAGCAAAAATCTTCACCTCGATGTAGCATATAAATGGTTAAACATTTAAACATTAAGCTTCCCCTGAAAACCATAAGTTAACAATTTGAAGAATGTAGGCTCTATGTAATGATTACTGATGAAGAAAACCAAGTATAACCAACTTGATGATGAAGTAGAATAATCCAAACCTGTGTCTTATATCTTGCACTAAAGATGACATCGAACGTATACCCAATCTTGATGTATAGGGAGACCCTAATCTCTTGACGAAAAACTTCATCTATTATTCGTCAATTCGTTGTCATACATGAACGCACGAACAAGTTATCTTAAAAGTGTAACACCCACTTTAAGATATAATAGAACACAAAATCAAATAATTCCACTTCATATTCAAATAGATGATAAATCCTTTCCTTCATAATCAATTATGCAAATAAACCAAATACGAGCCATGTAAAACGTTGAAGAACAAATGAACCAAAAATCCAAAATCTGTGTGTCATCCGACTTCTTCACCAACTGCTGTCCAAGGAACAAAATGCAATGACGTCCGATATCGGTCAACACTATCAGTATTAACTTGCATCTCGGACACCGCTAACAGTACAAAGTTCCAAAACCAGGAGTACTAACAATGTACTAAGAGTATTAACTTCCGCTATCAGTATTAACTTCAAAAGCTAAAAGTATTAACTTCCAAAGCTAAGAGTATTAACTTTTCAAAGATAAGTATTAACTCTTCTACCAGTACTAACTGTACTCTTGAATATGCGAAAGCGAGAAACAATCTTAACCAGCAGCAACACGTTCTCAAGTAGTACGAACTTAATCAAAAATCAGAATATACAATATTTAGAGAAACCCAAAATTCGTCTTTCTTTTAAACCCTTAGAACCGATTTGCTGCTTCCACCATGAATTTCTTAGAGCATCAAAAGAATTAAGAGATATATTAGGGTTCATTATGAGTTAAAAACTGATTCACCATGACTAATATAACTCTTTTAACCATGAAAAAGAATTTTAATGCACCAAGAAACCCTAAAAATTTGAAAATTATACTTCCTTTTGCTGCAGTTTTTGACACTGAATATCGTTTGATTGAGAGCTCCAATTGAAGATCCCTCTGGTGAAAACTTAGATGAGTATATAGAGAACGTCCACCAAAAATTTCGTCCCGATCCAACGGTTAACGAAGAAGTTATACCTTTTTGAAAACTGACCTGCAGAAGCATTACGAAATTTTTTCCAGATTCGAATTTTTCTTCTTTTTCCAGAAACCTTGCGAAATCCTAGATATCAAGAGCAACCCGCTCTGATACCACTTGTTAAAATCGATGCTCGAGGTTGTGTAGACCTTATCTAGGATTATCAATAAAGCATAATAACAATGATTAATAATCTACGCAGTAGATTAATAAGAACTTCATTGTTATTAATATAAAGGTTTCGCCATCATCATGTGTTCTACAAAACACATCCACAGCCCCAATCCTAGACGATCAACTCTAATACGGTTACACAACAGGGATCAATGATCCTTGAGGCTGCAAAACTACATGTCGACATTCACTAAACCAAGGCACACCCATGCCTAGTTTTCCAACACACACACACACACTTTGGTGTTTACATGTTTGACACACACTAATACACGTTCCCTACCTCTCTTTATATAACTAGAGAGTTAGGGTTACAAAGGGATAAGAATAAATATTACAGACAAATCTTCCTAACATAATAAACATATTCTGTAATCTTTTCTTGTCTTTGAAGTTTTCCCCTTTATCATAATATGTCCTCCATGTTTCACATGTTTTGCATTATCAACTCAAATATTAAACCCAACAGTAGCTCCCCCTAGAATAGGGCGTCAAGTAAGAAAATATAAAACAAACAAAGAAAAGGTTAGTAGTAACATGCAATATAATGTTGTGATTGACGAGAAACAAGATGGAGAGCCAAGGTATGTAAACAAAGCCTTGTAATAAAAAGACAGAGTGTAGTGGTATATAGGCCACATACAAACATGTAAAACTAAGAACAAGGTTTGTTCTTTAAAATGAATCAAAATAAAAAAAAATAGAGAAAATAGTAATATCATTCATTCCATGCTTGCATAAGGTTATTGATGGAGGTTTTGGTGAGTGATCATGTTGATGCGATCAAGGATGTGGTTAAGTATGAATCGCATTTCTTCTCTAATTTCCATTGCAAGTTCCCTAGTGGATTGGCAATGTTCATAATGTAAATGATGTAGGTAATGTGTGTGGATGGTTTCCGGGTTAGTTTGACTAGTGGGATGCGGAAGATGTGGTGGAAAAGTTGGAAAATATGGATCAAAGTGAATGTTTGGAAGTGGTGGTGGAAAAGAACCTCGATGTTCTTGTAAGACAATGGGAGCTAAAGGTGGTGAAGTTACAAGGTCTTTATAAATTGTGTTTGGAGATGTGGGAGGTGTTAAAAAGACTAGTTCTTTTGGGTTGATTTGTTGGAATGTTTTCGGAGTCTTAAGGAGTTCCGATAGAGTGATCTTAGGTGGAGACTTGATAGGTAATGATGGTGGTGTGCTTGTTGGAGATGAGGTAGGTGATACTATGGAACCATTTGGTGGTGAATGAGTAGTTGGAGATGAACTATTTGACAATGTTTTGGCTAAACAACAAGGCCGGATGCTAATCCGTGTGGCTTTTCTAGATTTGGGTGGTGGCACTACGGAAGGTGGTAGGATAAAGTTTTTGATTTCTTGAAGAGGATTGTTTGCACTAGGTGATTCATCAATGTTGGAAGATCTTATGGATGACATGATGATGGCTGTTTGTGAGGTTGAGAGTGATAAAGATGCAAGCATTTTGGGAACCTTATTTATAAAGAAAATGATGCATTGTAATGAATGCTTGATCTAAAATGTGGACTAAAATATAATAATTAGATATGAATTTAAGGCATGTGATCATGAGAACACAAGCATTAAGTAGCATACTCATTAGTAAAAAGGATAAAATGATGAAAATATGAAGGTTTTTAGCCAACGTGAGAAAAATAAAAGAGAAATTTCAGCTTCTGTCTCACGGTTCTTACGGATCCTTCCCTTGAGGGAACCGTCCAGCGTTAATGCTGGGATCCATGGTACTGGTGACTCAGGCAGCTCAAATTTTTCTTTTTGGAAACATTTGTGCCTAGTGTGTGCCTAAATGCAAACCATTTGGAGTTGCGGTTATCTCGACTCCTAAAAAGAAAAAGAAAAATAGACTAGAAGTGAAAAAGCATGCTATTATGTGAGATAACCTGAGTGCTCCTAAATTCATTGTTGCTTAAATGAATGTACCCGAAAACACATATTAGTTATGTGTTCCCTTTAGCATTCAAAAGACATGAGATGTAATGAAAACGGGGTTTTACTTTGTATTAATAATGAAAAAGGTTTGTCCTAGACGTGAGAAATAGCTTTTAGGAAAATGATACGGGAAGAAGTATATTTTAGAAAAGCATTTCGAAAAGGTTTCTTTGTTTAAAGAAAAGTTTATCTTTTGGTTAAGAAAAAAAAAGATATGAAGTTACATGTTGTAAAATAAAATTTACCTTGGGTTTTGAAAATTCCCGTATTGTTGGTGAGTTGTGTGTGAAATAGAGATCCTAGACTCAGAAAATAAGAAGAATAATGTTTACATACCTTGTAGAGTTGAGAAACAAATTACGACGATTATTCCATGAGACCAAGACCAAGACGAAGCAAGTTGAATTGTTCCCGCTTCAACGGTTTGGTGAGGATGTCGGCTATGTTGTCTTTGGATGCTACCTTCTCAATAGAGATGTTCCCATTTTGAACATTGTCTCTTAAGAAGTGATGACGGATCTCTATATGCTTGGTGCGAGAGTGCAACACTGGATTCTTGCTTAAGTCGATGACACCCTTGTTGTCGCATAGAATGGCTATGTCACTTAGATGAATGTCGTAGTCAACTAACGTTTGTTTCATCCATAGTGCTTGTTGGCATGCTTTGCCCACGGAGACATATTCAGCTTCGGTTGTTGATATGGCCAATGCCGTTTGCTTCTTCGAGAACAAAGATGTTAAACAACATCCCGTAAAAGTACATACACCACTTGTACTCTTTCGGTCAACATAATCACCTGAATGGTCAGAATCTGCATATACAATAGTTTCTACCCCCGTACCCTTAGGATACCATAATCCTAATTGATTTGTACCCTTAATGTATCTAAATATTCTTTTGACAGCTTCTAGATATGATGTTTTAAGGTCTTCTTAAAACTTAGCACATAGACATTTTGTAATAGCTAATTGGGTCGTGGGCCTCTTATGAACTACATGGACATCCACTAATAATTATCCATAACACTCCCTCTTGGATGTCTATATTGTTAATACGCTTAGGAAATGCTGCCTCATTAAAAACCTTGTTAGGAAAACCCAGTGGGACAAAACCATGACTAAGGGAAAAAGAGTGCAGCGCGTATTGTCTCCCTCTGATGACTATATTACTTGAGATCTTTGAGACGAAGCATTCCAGTGTTGTGACTTAGCTTCCTAAATGCAGAGATAGAAAGAGCCTTGAGATCCCGCCAAATTGTCGCTTGAACGAACTTCTTGAACAATAATATCACCATTCTTTTGTAAGTCATGAATGAAGAAGAATTTTGGTAAAATATGTTTTCCAATCACATTTACCTCATCAAAACATATGTAACTTATACCATATACAAATCTCTTTAAAACTAACATGGGTAAATTTTGTTATTTCAATGGCTCGTTTTAAACCAATACCATATTGCCTTTCACTTATATAGTGATTTATTCAACTTGATAAAGTGTTATTCTTGAAAAATTTCTTATATGCTTCAGCATTTTAAATCATGAGACATGCTTCATGCATATATATCCATCATGGAATCTCAACTTCAAATGAGCTCTGTTCATTTTCTTTTAGACGCGTATCAATTATTTATCATATTGCCAGACTTCTATAATTACAAAATACATTATTGGATCCACCACAGTAGAACATGTCTCCTCAAGATAATTTTCTGGTCTTTGTGAAATATATGTGTGCCATCAGTATGAGACATGCTTCATGCATTTATATCCATCATGGAATCTCAACTTCAAATGAGCTCTATTCATTTTCTTTTAGACGCGTATCAATTATTTATCACATTGCCAGACTTCTATAATTACAAAATACATTATTGGATCCACCACAGTAGAACATGTATCCTCAAGATAGTTTTCTAGTCTTTGTGAAATATATGTGTGCCATCAGTTGTGCCTTGAATATCATGATTCCAGTAATTCAATTTCACTTTCATACAAAAACCGATGCATATCCAATAATTTTGGACGTTCATGTGTACGGACTTCAAGTCCCAGTAACCATGTCTTATCACAAGAGACTTCAATCTTTCATTAGTTCTTTGCGTCTTTATATCTTTTGGCCATTCATTTATACATGTGCACTTCCTGCAGGTATGCTTCCATGATCATCACCATGATTATAGTGCTATCTTATTTATTTACATAATCGTTACCATGTGTATTATTGTTGTATACAATATCACCATCAACGTCGTTTCATTTATATTTTTGATTCCACACTTTACTAGACATTGCAATATATCATTTATTGATATCTCAGAGTTTTTCAAGTACCCAGGGTTTTTCAATTACTTTCATTTCTAGTGTCTCTATAGGAGAATTATTATGGGGTCTTTATTACCTCGATTAGACCATCTGAATTTTCTTGCTCCAGTTTATCCATTCATTTGAGGACTTTTATTTGGAATCGATTAGTCGATCACGTTTTAGACGTGCCAATAGACTTACTACCAATCATTGGTTTTCATTTTGGGACATACATTATAATTGGAGCACTAGCAGCGTATATATGATCTAGTCACTTCTTTATGTCACTAAACAAGTCTGACAATTACTAGATCTGGAATGTAAATTGTCCCTTCAAGTTCATATTCATTGGTCTGAGGATCAACATTTATATTATAATTCATTCCATATCTCTCGCTGCTCATTCTTCCCCCTGAATGAATTATCAATTACAACATCCCATTGTTGTGCGTTGTGGTGGATTTTCAATACAGGTTTCACACATTTACATAAACTTTGATAGGAAACATATGGTTTGTGACCATAAACCATTTTATTGGGGAGTATTCATTAATCTTGTTGGCATGATGCGAATTCATATTCATATTTTATAACATGCCCCATAATCTAAGATTTTTGTTATCATAATTATTGGCTTTGCAATCAACTGAAGACGTTTTATGAACGTTTCAAGAAAATCAATTCGCGTATGAACTTGGGCTACATAAAGTTCAACACTTATTCCAATAATCGCCCAGTACTTAGAAGTTTTCACCACCATTCTCAATAATACAATGTGGAAAACCGTGCTCTCATTTTATAAGTCGAGCCACTAATTACGCTAACCTTAAGTTGCGTATTTGATGATCATTTTGACGATGCATCTATTTTAAAACTCAAAATGATCCACATGGCAGATGTATAGGCCTACATACATCCCCGTTATATTCTTTCCGAACATTCATAGGACAAATTCCTTACTTTAATTTGGTGGTGATAAATGAACACTGCACTTCCATCGAGAACAATAAAATTATTGAAATCACCTTTGAAGAACCCATGGTTCTTTTATGTGTGTCGCATCATCAATGACTCGGGATGGTCCAACCGGTCATGCCAATAAATAATCTTGGCTCATATACTTCTTGTTTATGAACATGTGTGCTTCAAATGCACTTGACTTTATGTGAAATCTTGGCACATAAACAACTAGTTTATGACCACAGGTGCTTCGATTGCCCTTGACTTTATACTAAAGTCAAATAATATGGAGAATTTAATACATTATCATGTTTATACTTTTGTTTCTCCAATGAAATTTATATAAGCACTTTCATTGCTTTCACATAGTTAAATAAATAACATGAAATTATGTTATTTGTTTCTTTTGAGGGAATCATATAAAACTTGAGTTTTTTTTTTTTTTTTTCTAACATAACATGAGGTTATGCTATTGATTCTACTAATTGAATCATATTATAACTTGAGGTTCTAACTATATTATTTATCTTTAACATAACATGAGGTTATGTTATTATAAACATTTTTTTGTAATTTTGCCACACTTTTAGGTGTGGACATTCAAAAAATATTTCCATACTTTTAACCATAGAAATTTGGATAATATCTCAACACTTATATGTGTAGAAAAATTTGTCACACCCATTATTAACACACTTGTGAAAGCATGGACCCAATAATTTTACACATTTTTAAGCGTGGCAATTTGACCTTTAAAATGTGGAGAATTCAACTAGTTTTTTGTAGTGTTAATAAATTTTGAGTTTGACGTCTAAGCATGTAATATGTGTTACAATTCTGAACCTACATTCCTCTCCATTCATTCGTGAGAGTGATTATTAGTTTGATAGTATCAAATTATATGAAACATGGTTATTTGATTTAGTTAAAATAGTTGAGTCTTTGAATGTTGATAACTATTTGAAACACATATTTTGGCTACCAAATATGTTGCCAAGATTTTTGATAATAATTTGTTAGGATTTGGAAAATCCAGTAGTTAAAGTGTCGGTCACCTCAAGTGTATGTAATCGTTAGAAAGCTCGTAGTCGTAGTTATTTAATGTTAAGTAGTATTTAGTTAAGTAACACCGTGGAGGACGGACGGGTCTTTACCCACTGTATGCCTGATCCACAGCCCGTCAGGTGGCGTTTTATTGTAAGACTATAAATACTCTCTACCTCCCAAGGTAGAGAGTTGGAGCTCATAATAAGATCTTTCTTTCTTTCACTAAAGTTCCCAAACCTCTAACTTTCTCTCTCTAAAACCATTGTGTACGCCTCTTGTGTTTATGTTATGATGTGTATGTGAAATCCAATATGTTACAAATGGTATCAAGAGCCATGGTTAGATCATCTCTTACATATCCTTGGATTTCTAGTGGTTTTTATATGGTTTTTGAGTTTGAAAAAGTTTAGTGGTTTTGCATCATTTGGCTCATTTCTTGTGTTAAAGCTTGAATTTTGGGTGTACTTCTGTGTTTAGGATCATTGTATGTGCTTGGGTTTTGATTTGGTAAGCTAGAATCACTGTGGTTGAGCTTGTTTTGGATTGAAAAGTGTGTTTTTAAAGTTTTTCTTGGTAGCGACTTGGCTCTCGGAGTAATTTTCATGCTAGCGACTTGCTTTAGTAAAAGGTAGCGAGTTATAGTGAGTTTTTGTAGCGACTTGGTCCTAGCGACTTGTCTCTTGAGACAAGCCGACAAACAGTACACTTAGTGGATTCTCCACTACGGGTAGCGACTTGGTAAGGTAGCGGCTTGCTTTCAATTTTGATAGCGACTTGTTCTTTAAGTTTCTTAGCGACTTGGTGTTAGCGATTTGGACCTTAGCGAGTTGCTATTTAGCGACTTGACGTCTTAGCGATTTGGTGCATTGCGACTTGCTGTCAAAATTCTTAGCGATTTGGAACTTAGCGACTTGTCTTCTAATTACTTAGCAACTTGGTGCTTAGCAACTTGGTTCAAGGATACTTAGCGACTTGGTTGACTCTTGTGTGTAATACGGTTTTCTCTTGATTTAGTAAAATCCCGTGAAAGAATCTATTTCCGGTTTAATCATTGAGTTATAAAATCCCGAGTAATCTTTAAACATGTCTACCAACGTACCTACAATCATCTCCATGCTTGTCGGGGATGTTCAAGCAGCAGGTTCAGATACTCGTCCACCCATGCTTGACAGAACAGACTACGACTCTTGGGCTCAAAGAATCGATTGTATCTGTCTTGGAAAGGAAAATGGGGTCAACATTCTCAAATCGATTGATGAAGGACCTTATCGATTGAGACTACAAGAGACTTAATTGATACATTGCCAGATGGAACAATGATCTATGGTATAGACAGACCAAAGACATATGATGTGCTCAATGATAAGGAGAAAAAGAGATTCGATGTCGATATCGTGGCTTCTAACATCATAATTCAAGGTCTTCCAAAAGATATCTACAAGCTTATCAATCACAACACCGAAGCCAAGGCAGTGTGGGATAATGTCAAGATGCTTCTTTCTGGTTCTGAATTAACTATAGAAGACAGAGAATCACAACTCTATGATGAATTTGAGCACTTCAAGATGAAACCATATGAGAGTGTCTATGAGTATTACGTGAGATTCCACAAGCTTGTTAATGATATGAGGAATATCAAAATGACCATGCCAAACATTCAGTTGAACTCAAAATTTTTGAACAACATGAATCCCGAATGGCACAAGTTTGTCACCTCTGTGAAGCTAACCAAAGGTTTGAAGAATACCAACTATGAACAACTATATGTCTTCCTGCTTCAGAATGAGAGACATGCTATGTTTGAAAAAAGGATTCTTGATCAGTTCAAAACCAACCAGGGAGAGACAAGTTCATCAAATGATTCCACTGCCTTTTACACCAATGTTGGGATTACCACTAAAGCCTCACAAGTTATACACATGGGTGATGGCAATCACAAACTCATTCCCGATCCAAGGTTCAAACAAGCTGATGCTAATGCAGCCGTGGGACACTTCATTAATCAACTGACCCTTATGGTTAAACAAAACTTGACTCTCAGTCCACATACCAACAGTCTTCATACTAACAATGAGATCAGAACTGCATCCAATCTTCACAATCAAGCTCTAGTCAGAGATGGGAAGGTAATGGTACAACCAGTTCAAGAAAGGCAGTATGAACAAGGAAGAGGTGGAGTTGGTAGAGGATATGTGACAAATCAGAATAGGGGAAGAAATGGAAATCAGGGACAAGCAAAGCCGATCAAGTGTTACAACTGTGGAGGTGAGGGACATATTGCAAGGAACGCCATCGCCAAAACGCCTCTCGAGAATGCAGAGTACTTCAGGGATAAGATGTTGCTTGTGCAAGCTCGGGATAATGGTGCGCTCGGATGAAGAGGAGTTTCTGTTTCTTACTGAGGGAAATGCCAAGACATATGATGCAGATGTGGATGAGCAGCCAATTAAGGAGATAGGCCATAATCATCAGAATGCCTTTCAAGTCGCTGATTGTGATGCATATGACTCTGACGTTGATGATGAACTCATCGCATAAACCATTTTCATGGCAAGCATTTCTCCAATGGTCCCTCCTAAAGTCTCTTCATCACCACAAGCTGGTCCATCCAAAGACAAAATCATTTCGGAGGTACTAAAACTATACGATGAAGTTGATGAGCAAAAGATACATGACAGTACAATCAAGCTGTAATTATTGAGTCAGTTATTGAAAATATGGGTAATATCAATGTTGTCCCATATGATCAATATGTGAAACAAAGTGAAAGTGAGATTGGACCAAGTGATGTATCTTATGCAGTCAATGATGACTATGCTTTTGATGAATACACTGCATGTGCCCCTGATGGTTCTCTGTTATCTCCGAACTCAATGCCTATAAAGAACGGGTTGCTATTTATAAATAACGAGCTAAGTTTGAATTAACCACCCTTGAGGTGAGATGGATGACCAAATGCGTACAAATATTAGAAAAAGTAATTTTAGAGAAGAAGTGTTAAAACAAGAGTTAAACTCCTTACAAGAAAAGCTTTCTAAAACTGTTAAGCAAAAACAAGAGCTTCAAGAAAATGTTAAAGTGCTTAAACAGGAATTTCATGCTAAGGAATCAAAACTTTTGAATGATTTTTCCAATCTAAAAACTTTGAAGAACAAGCTTGAAAATAAGTTGTACGTACAAGGGAATACCATTCAGACGCCACATGGTCACTAAGTATAGAGTTTTAAGCGATAAGCATAGTGTTCCCATTATAGATAAACCCAACCCTGAGTACGGTAAGTTAGCAAAGGCAGCTCAAAATGTAATCTATGATGGCAATGAGATTCTTAAACCTAGACAGACACCTAGTTGCATTGAGTGCACTGAGGAAGATAGAAAATTAGATGATACATCTAGGGAGAAAATGGATAAGAAGCTTAATGATCCTGAGTGCAAAAAGAATAATATAATAGTCAAACCCCATGATTACAAAAAGGAAAATTGGATTTCCTTAAACAAATTTAAGCCTCAAACTTTGTTAACACCGAACAAGTTTTCTCGGAAAAAGGACTTAGATAAGCAAAAAGGAAATCTTGTTGAAACAAACCCTCCTTAGAAAATGCTGCAGCCGTGTATCCTCCAAATAAACCAATGCATTTAGTTCCTAGAACTATTGCCACTAAGAGCAAGACCTTAATCAGTCAATATGTTATTTTTCAACTATTTGTCGATTTTGAGAAAACGTGTAAGAAAAGGATCACACCCACTAGGATAACTGAAGGGGAAAGGGGTTTTGAGCAAACAAAAGAATGCTATCTAACTGAGGTCATGCCTTTCTTTAAACAACTAAAAGATCAATTTGAGAGTCTTAAAAAGGGGATAGATTCAGATATTAAAGGAATGGAAAAGGAATTTGATGCAATGATAGTTGAGGTTAGTGACTATGAGCGAGCATTAAAATATAATGAGATTGAGAGGAAAAACTTGCATACATTGAATGAGTCTCTATTTCGAATGTATTACTCAAGATGTGTTTTACATCGCTACTAATTGTTCCATTATTGCTTCTCAATTTCATGAATTATCTGTTGCTCTGAAAGTCTCCCATGATCGTGTCATTGAGCTTGAAAAGATTAATTCAAAACTTAATGAGAAAATTGATCAGGGTGATCACGATAATTTGGTAAAGCATCTTTCTAAACTAGAAGTTGAACATTTTGATTTACAACTAAAATATCAACATCTTAAAGAAAATATCAAAACCTCAAATATCAAGACATCCTCAGATGTTCTAGAGTTTGATGCGCAGATAAACAAACGCGGACGAACAAATTCAAGCTCATTGTAACACGATCAGAAAGTTAAAAGCCCAAATCTCTCAATTAAAGGGTGAAAAGAACAATGTGACTGGATCCCAAATGCCTCCTCCTTGAGATTCTCAAGATCTCAAACTTTTCATTTTCAAAACTTAGTTAATGCTTTACAAAAGGAAAACGAGAGTTTTCTAGAAGAAAATGAAAAGGTTAAACGACACTTTAAAGAGTTATATGATTCAATGAAAGTCACTCGTGACCAAAACAACGAAAAAATAACGTCTTTACAAAAGGAAATTGAGAATCTGAGGAGTCAGGAAAATGGGAAACCGCCACTTGTTTTTAAAGAGAATGTTGCTTCAAAGTCATCCTCGACCGCAAATACATTGTGATGTAAATACATTCCTCCTTATCTTAGGAATAATGAATCTGCGTTTCATGACTATTGTGCTCACCTTAAGGATAGTCTAGAATGTCTCCGTGAGATTGTTGAAGAGGATTTCATTAATAAACCTCTTGATAGAGAAATAAGGTTTGCTTGCATTCAGGTCAAACGATCTCAAGAGCTGCTAGAATATGTAATTGCAACATGTCCTAAATCCTTAGATGCAAAAGGCAAAGCTGTGATGCCGTGTTCCATGCCCAGTGCCAAGCATACAAACCATTCTATGCCCAGTGTTAAGAAAGTGAACACCAATGTGCCTTCTAATAGTACAGACCCTTGCACATCTAGTTCAGGAATGCAAAAAGTAGATCAACCAACTAATGTTCCCATAATTCCCTCTACAGGAGTAATCAGTGACATTAAAGCAAGCGGGTCAAAGCCTCCAAGCAATACCAAGCAAGATAAGACCTCGCAAGCTAAGAATGTGCATTGGAAGAGAGTAGAAGACCAACCTAGGAACTTTAATTTTGAGTTGAATAAAACGAATCGTGTTGATTCTAGTATTAGCCATAGGCGCATCAGTAATTAATTCAATTCTCGATACTATTTGCAAACCATGTAATGACGTCTGCTTTGAATTCTCTGCTAATCATGATTATGGTGTGAATGCTTTGTCTAATGCTGTCAAATGCCCGGTTAAAATTGTTAATGCTAAAAATCATGCAAAGAAGGCTAAAAGGCAAAAATGAAAGAAAGTTAGAAAACAAAGTGAAAACCCACAGGAAGAACATTTAGTAAGATAGGTTATCAATGGATACCTTTTGGCCATAAGCATAATCAGTTTTTCCCTCAAACTGCTAAGACAATGCCCACTAGAAAATGGATGCCTACTGGTAGAACTATTCCTTTAAGAAGTGAACATACTTTGAATAGGTCAAATACATACACCAGAGATCGCATCTATTCCTAATGATTCCATTGCTTCTATTTCTAATGTGGGTGTTCCAATCACTTTTACTAACCAAGTGGAACCCATTCTTGCATGGGGATCCCAATTATCCAGCTTATCCATTCTTGTCCAGGTTCAACCGCAGATCGCTTCAAATCGTTATGTGGTACTTGGACTCAGTTGTTCCAAGCATATGACCGAGACCGTCGCTGCTCATGAACTTTGTGAGTAAATTCATCGGGACTGCTAGATTCGGGAACGACCATTTTGGAGCAATTATGGGTTATGGTGATTATGTAGTTGGCAAAAGTGTAATCTCCGGGTATATTATGTGGAAGGTCTTGGTCATAATTTGTTCTCTGTTGGTCAATTCGGTGATTCCGATCTAGAGGTGGCCTTTAGAAAACATACTTGCTTCGTTAGAGAACTTGATGGTGTGGAATTACTAAGAGGTACTTGTGGTTCTAACCTATACACCATCTCTATCGAAGACATGATGAAGTCTTCTCCAATCCGCTTGTGCCAAAGGCTTCTAAAACAAAATCATGGTTATGGCATCGCCGTCTCAATCACTTGAACTTCGGCACCATTAATAACCTTTCCGAAAGGATCTTGTCGAGGATTACCTGATTAAAATATGAAAAAGATCATCTTTTTTCAAACTTGCCAATTGGGTAAAATCACGAAATATGCCCACAAACCAAAACCCACAAATTCAATAATGGAAGTTCTTCATACCCTTCATATGGATCTATGCAGACCAATGAGAGTGCAAACGCTAAATGGGAAGAAGTACATTCTAGTAGTTGTTGATGACTACTCTCGATTTACTTGGGTAAAGTTTTTGAGGACAAAGGATGAAACTCCAGATGTCATCATCAAACTAATCAAACAACTTCAGGTTTGACTCAACAATACGATCATAATTGTTCGAACGCACAATGGCACGAGTTTGTTAACAAAGACTTAATTCAGCTTTTATGAAAGTGTTGGAATCACCATCAAAGAAGTGTTCCACTAACTCCTCAACGTAACGGTGTAGTTGAAAGATGAAATCGAACTCTTGTGGAAGCCGCAAGAACAATGCTTATTTATTCGAAGGTTCCAATGTTTCTATGGGCTGAAGCCGTTGCCACTACTTGCTACACCCAAAATTGTTCCCTTATACACACCTCTCATGGAAAAACTCCATATGAACTTGTTCATAAACGAAAACCCGATCTCTCCTACCTTCGTGTGTTTGGTGCTTTGTGCTATCCAACTAATGATGGTCAAGACTTAGGTAAATTAAGAGCAAAGACAGATATTGGAGTTTTTGTTGGTTATGCACCAAACAAGAAGGGTTACAGAATCTACAACAAGAGAACCCGAAATATCATGGAAACAATTCACGCTACGCTCGATGAGTCGACCGGTCAAATGGCTCGAACAATCCGGTTCTCGGACCCGCACTTCAAAACAGTCCCCATTGGTTCATCCCTTGTACCAAACTCATCTCCAAAGAACTCCATATGTACCTCCTTTAGAAGATGATTTAAAGAAATTGTTTGATCCAATGTTTGATGAACACTATGAACCAAATGTTGATGAAATGTCAATTCCATCAACAGAGGTCTCTTATCCCCGTGAATGAAGTCAACCCTTCAGCCTCAATATCATTAAGTCAAGAAGCCACGCGATCACTGCCTCATCAACAAATCATCAATCATCGAATGTACATCATGGAATTGTTTCTAGCATCAATGATGAAGTTAATCCCTTTGCTACTCCCGAAGATGCTCCATTTGAAAACATATTTGCTCCTCGAATCACCATCGAACCATCTTCATCGAGACATCGACTCGCTACTTCCGCCCACAACAACAACCACATGAACACCTTCGAAAATGGACACATGATCACCCATTGGACAACATCATTGGAAACCCTTCGTCCCGTATCCACTCGTAAACAACTTGCAACAGATGCCTTATGGTGCTTCTTCAACTCCGTACTCTCTAAGATCGAACCTAAAAATGTTAAAACCGCCATGAATGAAGACAGCTAGTTCAATGCCATGCAAGAAGAAATTCATGAGTTTGATCGACTAGATGTATGGGAATTAGTACCTGCTCCTGACTGTGCCAAGATCATTGCTCTAAAGTGGATCTTCAAAGTAAAACTTGATGAGCATGGTGATGTTTTAAAGAACAAGGCTCGATTGGTTGCAAAAGGATACCGTCAAGAAGAGGGTATTGACTTTGAAGAATCATTTGCTCCTCTTGCTCGTATCGAAGCTATCAGAATCTTCTTGGCTAATGCGGCTAGTAAGAACATGGTCGTATATCAGATGGATGTGAAAACCGCCTTTCTTAATGGTGATTTGAAAGAGGTGGTTTACGCCACCAACCGAGGGTTTTGTGAATCCGGAGCATCCTACTCATGTCTATCACTTGAAAAAGGCCCTTTACGGTTTGAAGCAAGCTCCTAGAGCATGGTATGATATGCTGTCAAAGTTTCTTCTATCTAACGGATTCGCAAGGGAGCAGTTGATCCTACATTGTTCACTAGAAAGTCGGCAAACATTTAATTCACGTTCAAATTTATGTTGATGATATTATTTTTGCCTCGACCGACCCCAATGAATGTGATCGCTTTTCAAATGAAATGGGTTCAAAATTTCAAATGTCAATGATGGGACAAATGTCATTTTTCTTGGGATTACAAATTTCACAAAGTCCCGAGGCATTTTTATAAATCAATCTAAATATGCAAATGAGATTTTAAAGAAATTTGGATTTGTTTCATGTGACACCGTTGACACTCCCATGATTGAACGCATTGCTGGATGAGGACAACTCAGGTATCATGGTAGACCAAACGAAATATCGAAGTATGATTGGATCCCGATGTACCTCACTAGCGCACCGGTGCATATCTTGTTCATGTGTGCTAGATATCAGGCTAAGCCTACTAAAAGCACCTTGAAGCGGTTAAACGGGTCTTTTGGTATCTCCAAGGAACCATCAATATGGGACTATGGTACCCGAAGGACACCGGTATGTCACTAACGACCTATGCGCGATGCCGATCATGCAGATGTCAAGATACACGTCCGGCACGCCGAGGTGCTCGCTTTTGGGTGATAAGCTTGTGAGCTGGTCTTCAAAGAAGCAAATGAGTACTTCTATTTCCTACTGAGGTGAATACATAGCCATTTCATCTTGTTGTGCTCAAATCCTTTGGATGAGATCCCAATTATCTGACTATGGCTTTGAATTCAACAAAATCCCTCTCATCGTGATAATAAAAGTGCTATTGCTCTCTCGCAACAACGCTCAACACTCAAGAGCAAAGCACATCGATATTCGACATCATTTCATCCGAGAGCAAGTGGAAAACGGTGTGGTGGAACTCTATTTTGTGAAGTCGAATACCGCTAGCGGCATCTTCACCAAAGCTCTTCCAAGAGAACGCTTTGAGTTTATTCTTCCACGACTTGGCTTGAAAAGCCTTCAAGCGTAAACACTCAAACGCCTTCGTGAGGAAGACGAGGAGTAAATGTCTTTCTTCATCCATCTTTTTGTATATATTTATTCAAAAAGCAAAATACAAAATTATAAAACCAACAAAAACCAAATAGAAAAATATAAAACTTTAAAAAATCCATAAAAATCTGAAAAACTCGAAAAATCTCAAAAATATTGTCTTTTTGCCATATCTTCCTCGATTCGATAATATCTACGGTCTTTGTGCTGTCATTCAAAGAATGACACGGGACTTCATATGTTGTTCGAATGTTTAAAAAAAATAAAAAATAAAAATTTTGGGAGAAAGTAAAACAATGGTTTATTGTCATTTCAGGCAGTAACCCGCTTTTCAAAGATAGAACAGAGCCATGCTTTATCTCATGTTTCAAACCTAATGCTCTGACTCTAAAAACAAATTTTTGTCATTAACAAGACAAATGTTTAATTTCAAATATTTTTCCTTCTAATGATTCCTCTGAAAAATATTTGCAATCTTATGAAAACTCAATTGTTTTGAAAACACTTCGAATCTATTTTTGAAAATCAAAAGAACTTATCAAGTGTCAAAATCTCAATCCATCAATCAACAACTTTCGTCATTGATTGAGGGGGAGAATGATTTTTCAATTAAATCAAAAAGTGTTCTTTTCAAACAATCAACACTTAAATGAGCAAGGTCGACTCTAAATGTTTTACAATATTTTACACAATTGGTTCAAGACCTTGGCTATTATTATGTTTTCAAAAGATACTCATGCATGTTTAATCAATGGAGTTTAAAGTCTCAAAATCCAATCCTTATCAGCTAAAACGTTTTCATAATCAAGTCACAATTCTCCTTAAAAGCTTTCAAAATCTATTTAAATCTACAGAGATCACAAATCTCAAATGATTTGATAATTGTGATCGGGGGAGAATTTGTGATTTAAATTGGTTTAAACTGATAATTCGATTAATGGTTTCATAAGTGTTTAGCATGTTTTCCTCCCCGCATGTGACAAACTATTTCAAATTTTCCATGCACATGTTGAGGGGAGCATCTACTTTAAACCTCAAATTATTGAAACGTGATTGAAATTGTCTCTAAGTGCGTGTTCCTCTAATATGTGCAAAACTCTTTCAAACTTCGAGGCACATATTGAGGGGAGCAAACTTTTGAAAACCTCATCCTTCCTCAAAATGTTTTATCTACTCAAATTGATTGGGAAGTGATGATGATCATTTTAGAAAATGTTAATCAAAAGATTTGACCTTTCATTCTTAATCTAACGATTTCAAAGATCTCTTGCCTCCATGTGCTAAACAATTTCAAAATTTTTATGCATATGTTGAGGGGAGCATTTCTAAAATATCAAAACAATTAAGATACAAAATGCTTTGATTCTATATCACAAGTATCTTGATTGATTTTCAAATGGTTTTCAATTGGTTTCAAGGTGGAAGAACTACACCAAAAGACCAACCAACTCTACTTTATGCATGGTGATAAAAGGATGATAAGGTTAGGTTGAGGTCCCATGATCCGCCAGAACCGGAGGGATCTACCCAGGGACAATCCACTAGTTAGTGTAGAAGTCCTTAGGTATAATGATAAAAGGAGAAAAATGAGATATGGGAAGAGTGCGGACTGAGACTGAGTTAGTACTGGAATAAACCCAACAAGGTTCTAGTAATGAAGTCTCGGTAAGCACTGAAGGGGTTGAAGAATGAAAAAGAAATGAATATGAAAAGGGTGAAAAGAAATAGCCCTCCAATAATTCAACCTTAGGGCAGAAACCGGTTCAATTCATATACTACTGGTGGTTACCAAGGTAACATCGGTATTGAAGACAAGACGTCATGGACCCAGTGACGCACTGCACTTCAACTTTCCAAACCACTCAAGTTCCTCTTAAAAGGACTTGTTTCATTCTCACGGGGAACCGACATAATCTATCGACTTTTTCTTAGAGATTGTTGATATTGAAGAAGGAGACCCTCTCCCTAGTCTCCGATATAGGAACCAAATATGCACAATTGAGTCTAGAGCCACGAGATCATCAATAAATCTCATTAGGACACTTTCAATGAAGACTCTCTGTTTCACACAATGTGGAAAGAGAGATTATATCTTATGAGTCCTACGCATTATCCTTGTGGTATTGCGAACATCCGAAAGTGATATGCATACATGTTCACAATGAAGATGGAAAGCCTTCTAGAGCCAACATCAAACAAGCTCTGGTAGGTGGCATGTGAGATCTATCCAATAGATCAACCATGTGACAACCTAACATAAACAATAGGGCGATTCAATCTTTTGAATCAATCCCAGTTCAGTTATGGATTGACGGATACCTTTGAAAAACCCGTCGTTGTGCTTAAAAACTCTTTTCTTTAGCACATCGACTGTGTACTTATTTCTCAAAAATAAAAGGTGATTATGATTGATAATTGATTTTCATTAAAACCTTCGTTGTATTGCAAAAACAATTTCTATTGAGCAGTACACGATTGTTTTTCAAATCTCTTTTCATCAATCAGTGAATCTCAATTCGGTTCACTCACTTGTTGTCTTTGAGACGCTTCGGTTTGAGAACGCTAGAGCAAATGAAACCCCTCAAGGAAATTATTCGAATTATACCTGATCACAGTGCAGTACTTGTACCGATCAACGGGGAACCGTGGGCCGTGTACCTCAATTCAACAAAAGTGATCAAAGACACTCTTGTGCACTTTATTGCTAACTGTTTTATGCAGGAACACCCGACGCTTGCAGCTGATCAGAATGGAGCGGTCAATCCATAGCCGCATGCTCACTCAACACATTCAGTTCCAAAGAAATCATGATTAGTGCATCAATGACTCGGATATTTTCACTCCATGCTTCGCTACGCCGCCAATATCATGAATCTACTAAAGCTTCCGCTACTCGATAAGAATATATCATGATCCAGAATGTGAGCATGTCGGTTCAAAAGTCACAACATCACATAATACCAACACCACAATGGATGAGTCGAGGTTTAATATGGCGATGATCTCAAAGTCGCTCAAAACTCATTATCACGTGGATCGCTTAAAGACCTCCACTCAGATTATCCATACATGCAAAATGAAGAATCAAAGACTACGAGCTAC
The DNA here is from genome assembly GCA_910596185.1 of Chrysanthemum makinoi. Lineage (NCBI taxonomy): Eukaryota > Viridiplantae > Streptophyta > Magnoliopsida > Asterales > Asteraceae > Chrysanthemum > Chrysanthemum makinoi. The sequence continues at coordinate 237,942,722 of OU343224.1, read as the reverse complement.
AAAACAAAGATCATGAACAAGAATTCAAGAACTATCTCAATGAAATATCTGTTTGTATTCTATGTAATTTTAATGTGTGTTTGAGGTGACCTCCCTTAGGGGGAGATTGTTAGGATTTGGAAAATCCAGTAGTTAAAATGTCGGTCACCTCAAGTATATGTAATCGTTAGAAAGCTCGTAGTCGTAGTTATTTAATGTTAAGTAGTATTTAGTTAAGTAACACCGTGGAGGACGGACGGGTCTTTACCCACTGTATGCCTGATCTACCCGTCAGTGGCGTTTTATTGTAATACTATAAATACTCTCTACCTCCCAAGGTAGAGAGTTGGAGCTCATAATAAGATTTTTCTTTCTCTCACTAAAGTTCCCAAACCTCTAACTTTCTCTCTCTAAAACCATTATGTACGCCTCTTGTGTTTATGTTATGATGTGTATGTGAAATCCAATATGTTAAATAATTGTTAGGCAAAACGTATGTAATTGTTGGTGTATTACAAAATCCGATCCCGTGTTGTATTATTTTTGGTATTCTGTGTTGCGTTATTTGAGCTTCTACTGTGTGAAAATGAAAATGAAAATATTTATTTGTTAAGATTTGCTAAAGGATAGTAAAGATTATTAATATTAGTATAAGATGTCTCCTTCAATTCAAAGTTGGGCAATTGAGTTAGTTCTGCTTATATCATGTTATTTTATGTGTTTTGCATGCCACACTTGACTAATTGATTAGCGAGATATATACATAAAAGTCAAGTGCAATCAAAGCAAATGTGGTCGTAAACTACAAGTTTATGAGCCAAGATTGTTTTATTAATTGGCATGACCGGTTGGACCATCCCGGGTCAATGATGGTGCGAAATATATAGAAGAACCATAAGTATCTTCGAAGATAGATTTGATTGTTCTCATTGGAAGTTAATTGTTCATCTATCATCACCAAATTAAAGTAAGGACATTATCTTATAAAGTTTTGGAAATGATATAAAGGGGATGTATGTAGGCATATACATCCGCCATATGGATCATTTTGAGTTTTAAAATCGATGCATCGTCAAAATGATCATTAAAGACGCAACTTAAAGTTAGCGTGATTATTGGCTTGACTTATATAATGCGAGCATGGTTATCCAAAATACATCTTTGGAAATGGTGGTGAATACTTTCAAGTATCGGGCGATTATTGGAATAAGTGTTGAACTTTATGTAGCCCAAGTTCATACGCGAATTGCTTTTGTTGAAACGTTCATAAAACGTCTTCAGTTGATTGCAAAGCCAATAATTATGAGAAACAAATCTTAGATTATGGGGCATGTTATAAAATATGAATTCGCATCATGCCAACAAGATTAATGAATACTCCCCAATAAATTGGTTTATGGTCACGAACCATATGTTTCCCATTAAATTTTATGTAAATGTGCGAAACCTGTAATGAAAATTGACCAAAATGCACAACAATGGGATGTTGTAATTGATAATTCATTCAGGGGGGAGAATGAGCAGCGAGAGATATGGAATGAATTATAGTATAAATGTTAATTCCTAGACCAATGAATATGAACTTGAAGGGACAATTTACATTCCAGATCTAGTAATTGCCAGACTTATTTAGTGACATAAAGAAGTGATTAGATCTTACATACGCTGCTAGTGCTCCAATTATAATGTATGTCCCAAAATGAAAACCAATGATTGGTAGTAAGTCTATGGCACGTCTGCAACGTGATAAACTAATCGATTCTAAATAAAAGTCCTCGAATGAATAGATAAAATGGAGCAAGAAAAATTCAGATGGTCTAATCGAGGTAATAAAGACCCCATGGTAATTCTCCTATAGAGACACTAGACATGAAGGTAATTGAAAAACCCCGGGTACTTGAAGAACTATGAGATATCAGTAAATGATATATTGCAATGTCTAGTAAAGTGTGGAATCAAAAATATAATGAATCGACGTCGATGGTGATATTGTATAAAATAATACACATGGTAAATGATTATGTAAATAAATAAGATAGCGCTATATCATGGTGAGGATCATGGAAGCATACCTGCAAGAAGTGCAGATGTATAAATGAATGGCCAAAAGAAGTAAAGACGCAAAGAACTAATGAAAAATTGAAGTTTCTTGTGACGAGACATGGTTACTGGGACTTGAAGTTCGTACATATGAATGTGTAAAATTATTGGATATGCACTGGTCATTATAAGAGAGCGAAATAAAAGTATTGAAACTATTATATTTTAGGCATAATTTATGGCACACAAATATTTTCGCAAAGAATTTGCATATAGAGCCATGATCTCATGTGGTGGATCCAATAATCTATTTAATATTTATAAGTCTGACGATATGATAACTAATCGATATGCGTCTAAAAGAAAATGAATAGAGCTCATTTGAAGTTGAGATTCCATGAAGAAACTAAAATGCATGAAGCATGTCTCGTGATTTAAAATGCAGAAAGCATATATGAAAGTTTTCAAGAATAACACTTGATCAAGTTGAATAAATTGGTTTAAAATGAGCCATTAAGATAACCAAATGTACCCATTAGTTTTAAAGAGATTTATATTTGAATATGGTATAAGTTACATATGTTTTAATGAGGTAAATGTGAATGGAACTCATGAGGAGATTTTCAAGACGGTTGAATACCTTGAAATGAAATACAAAGTCTTCTCTTGTTTTATGAATTAAACATCTTAAAGATGAAATCATTGTGCATAATAAAAGCTAAAGAAATATGATATATATCTTTATATGGATAAACGACGCTCATGTTTATGAGGTCAATTGATGAAGAAAGACCCCTTTACTGATAAAGATGATGATCACAATATCGATTTATGGGTGTCATAGTTACAATGTATATAAAACATTGATTGTTCTCACTAGTGGTCATAAATGATATAACGTATCATTTACTTTACATTTGTTGATACTATATAACTTGTGAAGTACGAGGATGTACTCGTATAATGATAAGTATGACATATGTTTAATCCTTCTTGATATGTGAAGGTCAAGTGGAGAACACTTGTTTATATGAGAATCAAACATATATTCTATCAAGACACTTACTATATTGACATTAAAGAAGTTGGTTTATTATATTGGATTGCACCAACTAAGAGATTTAAGTGATGTGATCATCAGGGGGAGAGAAGATACGTGTTGCACTCTTTTTCCCTTGACCACGGTTTTGTCCCCATAGGGTTTTCTGGCACGGTTTTTAATGAGGCAACATCCCCGAGCGTATAAAGGAATTATGTATTTTTTTTCCTTCACTAGATTTTTGTCCCACTGGGTTTTGTCTAGTAAGGTTTTAATGAGGCATAATCCTCAAATGGACATCCAAGGGAAGTGTTATGGATAATTATAATATGGATGTCCATATCTTATAAGATACTGATTAGAGGTACTTGAGTTATATTAGAAGATTACATATCTTCTAGAATTTCTGGCCCTCACAATGGTCGATCTCAAACTGGATATGTATTTACAAGTGGAGGAACCATAATTTCATGACGTTCAGTTAAGCAGACGATCTCAGCGACATTATCCAACCATGCAGAAATTCTAGCGATACATGAAGCAAGTCGAGAATGTTTTTGGCTAAGAAGTGTGATACAACACATACGTAGATCATGTGGAAATTCTTCAGAAAAGTAGGCACCAACAGTTTTACATGAAGATAATGCAGCATGTATTGCTCAACTTAAAGAAGGTTATATCAAGGGCGATAGGACGAAACATATTTTACCAAAATTCTTCTTCACTCATGACTTACAGAAGAATGGTGATATTAACAAGTTCGTTCAAGCGATAATTTGGCAGATCTATTTACCAAGGAATTTCCTACATCAACATTTAGAAAACTAAGTTACAACATTTGAATGCGACGACTCAATGAGCTCAAGTGATATAGTCATCAGAGGGAGACATGATATCCGGCCGACTAGCCGTAAGATAGAGAATACTACCAATCATGCCACGGTATTTTGTGTTATCAAAGGATTCACCGTCTTCATCTTTTGTAAGTTTAGTGTCGGATGACATTGGTGTTCTTATGGGTTTTGACTCTTCTAAACCAAATTGCTTTAACATCTCTTTTATGTATTTAGATTGATTAAAAAATATACCATCTTCTACTTGTTTAATTTGTAGACCAAGTAAGAAACTTAGTTCTCCCATCATACTCATTTCAAACTCATCATGCATGATTTTAGAGAAATCATCACACATGTCTTGACAAGTAGATCTGAATATAATATCATCCACGTATATTTGAACAATAATTATATGTGATTCCTTTTTCTTAGTGAAAAGTGTATTATTAACTAACCCCATGGTGTAGTTGTTTTTGATTAAAAATGACTTGAGTCTATCATACCAAGTTTTTGGGGCTTGTTTAAGACCATAAAGAGATTTATTTAATTTATACACATGTTTAGGTTTTTCGAAATCGATAAAGCCCGGAGGTAGAGCTACATAAACTTCTTCATTAATAAGACCATTTAGAAAAGCACTTTTAACATCCATTTGAAAAAGCTTAAGATCATTAGCACAAGCATAAGCAAGAAGTATTCTTATAGACTCTAATCTAGCCATGGGGGCATAGGTCTCATCAAAGTCTATTCCTTCTTGTTGATTATACCCTTGAGCAACGAGTCTAGCTTTATTTCTAGACACTACACCGTTTGCATCTAACTTGTTTTTATATACCCATTTGGTTCCTATTATGGTTTGATTACTAGGTGGAGGGACAAGTGTCCAAACATCATTAGAAACAAATTGATTTAACTCTTCTTGCATAGCCATTACCCAACTTTCATCTTTTATGGCTTCTTTTGTATTCTTAGGTTCTATGGTTGAGACAAAACAAAATAAACTACTTTGGTTTTGGACTTGAGACCTTAAGGTTCTTTCATTTAACTTTTCTATGACCTTATCTATGGGGTGATCTTTAGACTCTTTAATATTGATGATTTCATTGTTTAATGGTTCATCTTCTTTGTTTGTATTTTTCTTTATTTCTATGGCTTCACTTTCGACTATCTCGTCATCGACAAGAGGTAGGGTAGGTTTAGGTGGACTCTCATCAAATTTTATGTTTAATGACTCTTCAACCTTCATTGTTTCTTTATTTAATATAACATAAGCTTTGCTATTAGGAGAGTAACCTAAAAAGATACCTTCGGTTGATTTAGGATCAAATTTAGTTAGGTAATCTTTAGTGTTAAGTAGAAAACATTTGCTACCAAAGACTCAAAAATGTTCTAACGTAGGCTTTTTTCCTCGAAGTAACTAGTATGGAGTTTTACCTAAAAATGGTCTAATTAAGACTCGGTTAAGTATGTATGTTGATGTATCAACGGCATTGCACCAAAACTTTTGAGGTATAGATTGCTCATTTAACATGGTGCGACTCATTTTTTGTAGGGTTCTATTTTTCCTTTCAACTACCCCATTCGATTGTGGAGTGCGAGGAGCCGAGAAGTTGTGAATAATACCATTAGCGTCACAAGAAGCTCCAAATTGCACTTCATTATCGAATTCCCTACCATGATCCGTTCTAATAGACACTATAGGACTTCCTAGCTGTCTTTGGATTTTCTTACTTAATATTTCAAAGTAATCGAACGTTTCAGTTTTATTCTTTAAAAATTTAGTCCATGTGTACCTAGAGTAATCATCCACTATGACAAAAGTATAGTAGTTACCTCCATAACTTTGAATAGCGGATGGACCAAATAAATCCATGTGAAGTAGTTCTAGACACTTAGTAGTAGAGACCATATTTTTAGCTTTGTGACTAGCATGGACTTGTTCTCCTAAGTTACAAGCATCACAAAAATGATGTTCGTATTTTAATTTTGGTAGATCTCTTACTAGTTCTTTAGATGATAGCGATTGAAGAAGTCACATATTGGCGTGACCCAATCTTCGATGCCATAAGGTCGAAGTATCATCCATAGAAGTAAGACAAAGTTTGTCTTTAGGTTCATTACCGATTTTAATGACATATACTCCATGTTTTCTAATGCCTCTTCCTATAGTAATTCCGTTTTTCAATATTTTACTACCGGTTTCACTAAAAAGTACGTTACACTTTTTATCACATATTTGTCCTATACTTAGAAGGTTAAAGTTTAGATTTTCTACGTGACACATCTCGTTAATGATTAAAGATTTGTGAGAAATTGTACCTTTACCGATGATTTTGCTCTTGCTATTACCAAATACCACATTTCCTCCATTGAAGGATTCATATGTGGAAAATAAGTCTTTATTACCGGTCATGTGCCTCGTGCACCCGCTATCCTTGATCCATTCATCCGGATCTAGGTCGAACTTTAAGCACACCTAAGAAAACAATTAACTCAAAAGTTTGGTCCCCATTTGTTCATGGGTCCGTTAGTGTTATACATTTCATTCATATTAGGCATGTATGGAAAAGGTGAGTATGCATTCCATGGTGCAAAGTTTTGAAATGGAAAACCATTTTGTAAATTAGGATTCCATCCCATTTGATGGTTAATTCTCGGATAAACATTATTAGGTCTCCTTATAAATGTGTTTGGTTTTGAAAACGATGGACCTTTGTTTCTTATAAAACTTTGATTTTGTCTTGGAGGTGGTTGTCTAACAGTAACATGGGTTGGTTTCTTCTTATTAACAATAACAAAATCGGTTCTAGATGAAGTGGCTATATTATTATTGCTGTTTGTTGTTACAGACCCACGGATCCCTGATTTTGTACTAGACGGTTCCCTTTTCAGGGGATCCGTGGGATCCGTGACAACAGTGTCTTGTTTTTCTATTGCTTTGATGAATTATGTTTCTTTATTTTCGCTAGTTGATGCATCAAGTTGCTGAATACCTAAACCTTTTTTGTTGTTTCCTGTTTTAACACTATCTAATATCATATCTAGAGTATTAGTACTCATTCTAGCAATCTTGGAATCTAGATTAGCAACTAGTGTTTGAAGTTGAACACAAAGCTCACATTCCCCACTTGCTATCTTCCCCTTTTCTAAACGTTTTAATTTAGCTTTTAACTCAAAGACTTCCTTTTCTAAACGTTCATTTTAGTTTTTCAAAATCTTGTTTTTGTTAATTACTTTTAAACTAATTTTGCAAAGTTTATCATATTCACGATGCAATGAATCATCATCTAATGATGAGCTACTATAATAGAAAGATTCGGGACATACCTCGTTTGATTCATTTGCCATGAGACAAATTTCTTCGTCCTCCTCCTCGCTCATTCCCCATGAACCACTCACGAACGCTTTTTGTTCGTCACGTTTGGGACACACACTAATGAAGTGATTAGGGTCCCCACATTTAAAACAAGCGCGTTCATCCCTTGCTTTCTTGTCGTCTTTGCCTTTCCGGAACCCCTTCTTGTCGTCATATGGTTGCTTGACATATCTTCCCTTTCTTCTAAAGAACTTCTTGAAATCCCTTACCGCCATGGCATACTCTTCGTCATCACTATCCGAAGAAGAGTTTTCTTCATCGCTTGAGACCTTCTTGGCTTTTAAGGCAAGAAATTTGTGCTTCTCCTTCTTCTCTTTTGAGGCTTCGTAATCTTTAGCGAGGACAAGCTCATCGAGGGTGAGGATTGACAAGTCTTTTGATTCTTCGATGGCCTTCACCTTAGATATCCACTTAGATGGAAGTGCCCTTAGATATCTCCTGACATGATTACGACTAGAGAAAGACTCATCAAGTGCTTGTAATGATGTAATTATAGTATTAAAGTTAGCAAAAGAATGATCTATAGTATCCTCATCCGATATTGAAAATTATTCATATTGTTGAACAAACAAATCTATTTTATTGTTTTTAACTTGTTGATTTCCTTGATGAGTTACAACTAAAGAATTCCAAATTTCTTTAGAGGTTTTAAGCATAGAAATTCCTTCGAATTCCTTTTTGGGTAAAGCATTATATAAAACCAATTTAGCTTCACTATTTTTGGAAAGCTTTTTCTTATGATCATCAGTGAGTTGATCATGAGGTGTGTTTACTAAATTTCCGATTTCATCTTTTGTAGTGGCTTCAAAATCACCTTCAACAATGATGTACCAAAGATCAATATTTTTTGACTTCACATACGTTTTGAATCTATTTTTCCAATAAATAAAACCATTAGTTTCAAGTAGTGGAGGTCGTTGCATAGATTGCCTTTCTTTATAATTTTCAGAACCCATAGTGATCGAAAAGTTTTTAAAATACTATTTACTTTAAAACTTTTGTAAACTTAGCTCTTGATGCCAATTATGGAAAACTAGAGGGGTGGGGGGGGGGTTGAATAGTTTCGTTGATTTTAACTTAGTTTCAAAAACTTTAGATTCGATGTTATGTGAAATCGTGTGGATGGAGAGAAAGTATAGATCTATAAGTAATGCAAGTAAAGAAAACATGTAAAGTAAAGGATAGAAATGACACAACCGATTTATAGTGGTTCGGCTACAATGACACCTTCCTTGCCCTACTCCACTCCCCGAGTCACCTACTCGAGAGTTCAAGCACTATGTCAACAAACTCCTTCAACTCGGCGGAGAAGCCTTCACAACGTCGCTTACACTTTTTCCGGTACAAAGCTAAATACCGAGTCCTTAACACGGAGGACCAAACCAACACTACTATAACACAACAAATATGTGAAATATGAAATACAAGATCTTTGCTACATAAATCTTGTGGAGGAACAAATCAATCAAGGACCCCTTGATTGGATGACTTGTAGAAGCTCGTGATCTCGCCTTAGATAAGGACCTATATGAGAATCACAACAAAAGAAAGAAGAACTACTATCTAGATCAAGAGATATGAGATTAGAAGAATGAAAGAATATATGAGAGAGTTTGTAAGAAGAGGGGTGGGTTACAATGAGGAAATGGCTCTCTATTTATAGGCAAAATCTTGCTACTGTTGCACGGATCCCACGGATCCTTTACATGAGGGATCCATCCAGTGTAAACTGAGGGATCCGTGAGACGCTCCTCATTATCCATGGGTTATGAGTCATGGGTCATGGGTCATGGGTCCTAGACTTTGGACCATGGGTATCCAAGTAGATACAATGTATCTAGAAGATGCAATGCATCTAGTCAATGGGTTATGGGTTAGCTCCATGGGTTATGGATATGCTCCATGAGTATGGGTCATGGGTTATGGTTTTTACCCATCCTAATAAACTATTACAATAAATGAATCATTACAACAATTTATATTAAATGACTATATATGTAGATGCTTTACAAAAGTAACATGTATCCTTATAATTTTACTTATGATAACTTTATATTTGTTATCAACAAAACACAAAGAGATCGCTAAATATTAATAAACGTTTTTACGATTTATTTGTATTAACAGTCCGATAAACTTCAAGTTGTGAGTACCGTCGCTACATGTCTTAGACTTATCAAACATTTTATATGACTAAACAATGGCTAATACGTTTTTTCTACTATCGGCTTGACCTCTTCTTTATTATCTGTGTCTCTGCTTGTGTGTGGTTTCTTTTGATGTCAAAGGAGTATGAAGCGAGGTAAAGTGAAAGTGTCTTGGGAGTAGGTACGTCTCCCAAAGTTAGAAGGTGGTCTAGGGATTTGTAAGCTTGATACCTTTAATGTAGCGTTGATGACTACTCACATTTGGAAGCTTCTCACTCATAAAGAATCACTTTGTGAACAAGTGGATACAATTTTTATAAACTCAAGCAATGAAACTTTTGGGACGTTCCTCTTGCATCTAATGTGAGTTGTGGATGGTGAAAACTATTGAAAATCCTTAATATTGTTCGACCCTATATATGGTACAAGATTGGTAATGGTAGAATGGCTTCTCGTTGGTTTGGTAAGTGGAATGATCACTGCCCACTGATAAATCATGTTTCAAATAAAGCTGTTTATAATGTTAGGTATAATCTCAAAGAAGTTGTAAAAGATGTTGTGGTCAATGGATCATGGACGTGGCCTACTACATGGTCTTCTTTTTGTGTTTTAAACCAAATCAACGTTCCTATTTTACATAATGAGCACGCCGATATATTGCAATGAAGGAGGTGTGATAGATCTTTTGGCATATTTTCTGTTCGTAAAGAATGGAACTGCGTTCATTAAACAGGTAATGAGGTTTCATGGTCTCAGCTAGTGTGGTCTAAATATAGTATTCCTAGACATGCTATTCATTCATGGCTCGTTATGAGGGAACACCTTAAAACGCAAGATAGATTAAAGCAATGGGAATTTGGGAATGATATTGATTTGAGTTTGCTTCGTAGTCCGCTTTGCAAACTTCAACTTGATACTCACAACCACATTTTTTTCGAATGTGCATACATATCTCAGGTGTGGTATGATGTATTAAGAATGGCAGATATTTAGTTTGCATCTAGTAAGTGGAGTGATATTTTGAACTTGATGATTCATATCTCTAAAATTAATAATGTTAACAACATAGTTTCTCGTCTTATGCTGGCTGCTGTTGCTTACTTCGTGTGACAGGAGCGAAATAACAGGTTACATGGGAAAGGCGGAGGAGACATGGCCAACTTTAAAAAATTATTGTTGATATTTTTAGATTGAAGCTGGCATCTATCCGTTACAAGAAGAAAGCTTGTGTTGAGAAGATGCGACTCACATGAAAGATTGCTAGTATCCTTACTATTATAGGGTAATTAGCTCGTTATGGATAGAGATTCTTAGTTTTATAGTTGTCTTTTGTCTAGTGTGATCTTTAGTTTGGTTAGGTTGGTTTTTGTGTTTTGAGCATGTGCAAAACACATTGTTGGTTTTTTCCTCTAAGGGTGGCTCATCACCACTCTTTCCCATTTTAGTGATTAATATATTCATCATGTATAAACCCTTTACCCAGAAAATAAATGACAATCTAACCCTTCTATTCATAAAATCCCCAAATAGAAATTTAACTTATTTGTAAAATCCAACCATAATATGCTAAATCATCACAGCTTGAAATCATACAATATCAGCCGAAAACTCATATTTAACTAACACAATGATCCCATCTTGATTCAATAGGTTATACATGATTTAGAAAATAAATTTAAAAACACTAATCTACAACTTTACACCATCTTCTTCATACACCTTCCGCCATTAATGACTCTTGAAGTTCTAGTTCAATGATTAAAAAAGTAATCGAATAATAAAACCTTGAGGGAATCAAATCGGAGTGAAGAAGTGACCACCCATCTACAGGACTGCAACGATGATGAGAACGCCAATTGTGGGAAGGGGCTTGAGGGCGGGATGCCGGTGGGTAAAGTGTTGGCTAGAATAAGTGTTTTGATGGAGGATTGAAGGGTTTAGGTTAGTGAAATGACGGAGAATGGGGTAAGCCTTTGATGGTATTTTATGTCCTTGGTATATCCTAGATGAAGATGAAAGGATTTTTTACATTCTTTTACGTTAAGAAATTTTCTTTATAACAAGCTAAAAAGAAACATGTGATAAAAGTGTGAGAAGAGAATTGTTATAAAAAAGGACATTAAGAAAAAATAAACATGTCATAAGTTGAAAAAGATGATTAGTGTTTTGACAATAATAAAAATAAAAATAAAAAGTTAATAATAATAATAATAATAATAATAATAATAATAATAATAATAATAATAATAATAATAATAATAATAATAATAACTCCTTCTTCTGTGTGGGCGATTTGGGGCGATTGAGGGTGATCTCCTGGATCCTCTGATCCAACCATGATCGTTTCTCCTTCTTCTCCTCTGATCCAACCACCTTGGTTGCTTCTATCCATCTCCGTTTTCTTTTTCAGGGGTTCCTAAATTTTTCATTTCTTTTTCTTCATCTTATTAGTGTATAGTTTGCTTTTAGTTGGTGTTGTGTTTAGTTTGTTTTTAGTTTTCTTTTTTTCCCTGGACCATCTCTTTCACAGGATTTTACCCCACGGTTGGTGGTTTCTTGCTTGCGTTTTGTCATTGTGGGAGCACGGGGACAGGTTTGTCTATTACTGGAGGGTGAGGTTTTGTCCTGTTTGGAAGGTCTTGCGATTTGCCATCCAGAATTGAGCTTTGTTTGGGGTGCGTTTTGATCTTTTAGGGATAGGATACAGGTTGCTTTCTGAAAAAGGACCTTTGTTTGATTGTGTCTTTATAGTTGCGGTTTGTCCCTTTTGGAAGGGAGTGGGTTTATTTTGCATTATGTCTTTTATGGAAGGGATTGTGTCTTTATAGTTGCGGTTTGTCCCTCCAGGAGGGGTTTACTTTTTGCGGTTTGTCCATAAAAAAAAGGTTGTCCTGTTATTTAGCTTGTAGTATTTCATGGCTAGTCGTGTTGTGCCTCGGATTTCTTGTCCCTTACAAGGCTGTGAAGGGTGTAGTGGGGGTAATGGTAAAGGGATTACTAAGAAATATTTTATAGACCATTTGAGCACTCGTCATTTTAAAACCGATGCTTTGAAGGCTTCCTACAAGGACCGGGTGGCGAGAGATTTTTCTTTATTTTCCGCACTGGACCAGGCACTTCATGAGGCAGGTGTTTGGCTTTGTGGGGTGTATCTCTGCACCCACACTTTTAGAAAAAATTGTAAGCATGATGACGGGGAAGTGGTTCTAGCGCCTAGTTTCAATGAAGTTGCGATCTATGGCATCCTTGCGCCTCCCATGCCTGTTTTGGATGCCGTTAATGACGTCGTTGTTGTATCGGCCGTTGATGACGTTGATGAAGGGGTCGACCCTCAGATACCCTCACACGCTGTTGAGTCAGATTGCTTTGACATCAACCTTCTTGATAGGGTTTTCTTGAAGAAGTTGCGAATGGTTAAATGTATTCCCCCTAGGCTACGGTTCGGGTTTGCTAAGATTTTTCGCAATGCTCTAGTCAAGGTCCTTGCGAGCCCGGGGGATCTTTTGGTATGGGTACAACTCCTTATCCTACCGTGTTGTGTTTTGACTACCTTCGTGCCAACTAATAGAGCTCAACGACGACCTAGAGAACGAGAATGGTGTCAGTTTGAAAGTATTTCGCGGGCTATTCTCCGATGAAGGGATCCTCCTGACAGGATTGGGTTGGTGATGGAACGTTTATCTGGAGTTAATCCACCCCTCGGTAAGGTGAAGAACCCCAAAGATCAGGATGTAAATAACTTGGTTCAATGTGAGCGTAAACTAGGGGACGGGCACTTGACCGATGCTATTAAGGTGCTTACGTCCTCTGGTGTCCCCCCATCTACACCTGATACTCTGTTGGAGCTAGAGGCCAAACACCCCTATGCTCCACCTCCTATTTTGTCATCTTATCCTCTAGGTGAAGATGCTCTTATTGTGCATAAAGATTTGGTGTTGAATCGGATCCGCAAGTTTCCAAAAGGGACATCATGTGGTCGGGATGGGCTCAGAGCACAAAACTTAATGGATATTTTGGGAGGGGCTGCATCTACTATTGCTGATGATCTACTGGGTTCTATCACCGGAGTTGTCAACCTGTTCCACAGCGGAAAGTGCCTTGCTTTATTAGGGGAGTACATTGCTAGTGCCCCCTTGACTCCTTTGGTCAAGCCGGGTGGAGGCATTCGTCCTATTGCTGTCGGCACGGTGTGGCGCGGGCTTGTTTCTAAGGCCGCTTCTTCTTCAATTGGCAACTCTATGAATTCTTATTTACAGGATTTTCAATTTGGTGTCGGCGTTCCTGGTGGTTGTAAGGCTGTTCTCCATTCTGTGAATAGGCTCATCGAGTGTATGGGTCACGAAGTTGGGTCTACTATGTTGTTGGTGGATTTTAAGAACGCTTTCAATCTAGTCAACAATAGCGTCTTACTTCAGGAGACTAGGTTGCGATGTCCTTCTATTGCTCTGTAGGTTGAGTTTTGTTATGCCAAACCTGCTAGACTTTATTATGATGATTCTATCATGTGGTCCTGTCAAGGGTTTCAACAAGGGGATCCGTTAGGCCTTTTATTGTTTGCCCTCACTTTGCACCCCCTGATCCAGACTATTAATCAGTCTTGTGAGCTTACCCTCCAGGCTTGGTATCTCGATGATGGTACTCTGGTTGGGGATACTCTCATGGTTGCCAAGGCGTTGGACATTATTATGGCGGATGGTCCGGCTCGGGGTTTGTTTTTGAATGTTGATAAGACTAAACTCTTCTGGCCGATGGAGGATCCCAGAAGCAGGGGGAGGGTGTTTTTCCTATAAATATCTCCCGCCTGGCCAATGTTGTCAAACTTCTTGGTGGTTCAGTTAGTTTGGATGAAAGCTTCTGTCCGGATCTGGCTTTAAAAAGGGTCTCTAAAACTATCTCGCTAATGGAGGAAATTCTTAAACTTAACGATCCCCAATGTGAGCTCCTCTTCTCCGCAATTGTGTCGGGGTTGCGAAATTATCTTATGCTTTGAGGACATGCTCCTCTTTGTACGTACGAGAGGCCCAAGTTTAGTTTAACCGGATGTTACGTGCTTCGCTGGAGAATATTATTACTGCCTCAGGACCAAGGTTTGGTGATTGGGTGTGGCGGTTAGCCACTCTCCCAATCAAGATGGGCAGGCTTGGCATCCCTGTTGCGTACGATGTTATCCAATACGCCTTCCTCGCCTCTCATTTGCAAACGAGTGATCTTCAGGACAAGATATTAATAAAAACTGATATTAATTTTCATGGTCCTTCACTTCAACATGCTCTTGATACTTTCAACACTGCTTGTAACATAGACGTGCTCTCTGTCACCACTGGTGCTCCTGCCCATTAATTCCATTCTACCTATGTTTTCTGAAGGTAGTCCTTGCCCGAGCTGTAATGTGCACCGTATGGACCAATGGGGAGATCATGCAGTTCACTGTTCTAGTGAAGTGGGTGTGAAGTTCAAGCATAACCTGGTACGTGATATTCTTGTTGATATATGCTCCAAGGTGGGGATCATGGTGTGAAAGGAGGCTCCAATGGGGTTTCTTTCAAGTAGGAATGGCAATGGGGCGGGTTTGGCAATCCCCATCCCCAAACCCGATAACAAAAACCATCCCCAAACCCGCCCCAATCCCCATTGGGGATCTTATCGGGGCGCCCCATTGGGGCGAGATACTCCCCCAAACCCGCCCCATTCCCATTGGGTCTTATCGGGTTGTCTTTTTTGAGCGCGATACTCCATCATACTCGTGTCGCTTCCCGTTTATTCTTATTTCTACACTATTAACAATATTATTTTATGGGATAGCTTGAATAATCGGGAAACCATTAGTAATATATTAATCATTGGAATAAATCACAACTTTATAGAATAATATGACACAAACAAGATAAAAACTAGAGAATAAATCACAAAGATAAAAACTAACAAAAATAGAGAATTATATTTAGTACGTAAATACTAACACAATATTTTATGTATATGTATATGTATATATTTGGGGCGGGCGGGGGGGCGGGGATGGTGTGCCCCGTCCCCGCCCCAAACCCGATAAGAATCCCCGATAAGGCCCCAAAACCCGCCCCGAAACCCGATAAGCGTGCCCCGCCCCGCCCCAATAAGTTCGGGTTTCGGGTTTCCCCGTCGGGTTCGGGTTTTTTTGCCATCCCTACTTTCAAGGGATGGGAAAGAGCTACGCCCTGAAGACTTGTTATTATTCAATTGGATCCAGGAGAAGGATGCATGTTTGGATGTGACTAGGATCTCTCCCTTTGTTGGTATTGATGCGACCTTGTGGGCTCCAGGGGTAGCCTTACGTAATGCGGTGGAGAAGAAGAAAAAAGAAATATGTGTCTAAATGCGAAGACAACGGTTACAAGTTCATACCATTTGCGTTTTCAACATTTGGGGAGCTTGACGTGGAGGCCTTGGATACACTTTCCGGCATCAAGATCATTGTTGTTAGCCACTCAAATAATATCAAGAGTGGTGCATTTATTTTTCATAGATAAAGTTTTTGTATCCAGAAAGGAGTGGGAGCCCAACTAGTGTCTCGGCTTCCCACCAATTTCTTGTAATTCCCATTTTTTTCTAATGAAGTGGTGTTTTCATAATTAAAAAAATAAAATAAAATAAAATAATAATAATAATAATAATAATAATAATAAATAAATAAATAAAATAATAATAATAATAATAATTTAAAAGTAATTATAATAGTTATAATAATAAATATAATATAATAAATAAACAATAATTAATTAAAAAATTATATATATAAAATTTAATATTTCAAAAAATAAAAATAAAATAAAAAATAATACTAAATAATATTTTTAATAATAATAAAAAAATTAGAATTTAATAATAATAATAATAATAAACTACAAAATACATTCATGTTACAAGCAAAAAGACGAAAATACCTCTAATGTTAGAACCACGTTAGAAAATAACAGAAAAAATTGTATCGTTCATCTTTATGGATGTATAATGTCTAGCGTTTTTTAACGGATGATTATATATGTTTTAACTTTTCTGATAATAATAATGTATGACGTGAAAATGAGCTACTGTATTTTGAAGATTAACCTTATTTCTTTATTATGTTTATGTAATTGTTTTTGGAGATTGTATTTTATGAAGATATGCTTGTACATTCTTTTGATTTGTTTTTCTAGCTTGGACATGGGGCCCAAGATGTCGGTAAACCCACAAACTTTACACCTGGGTTTGACTCTGACATATCTTATTGAATGAAAAAAATAATATCATCCTTTTTCTTATTTGGAATATACCTTCAAAATACTTCCTCCGTCTCAAAATTATTGTCAGGAGATAAGAAGCACAAAAATTAATAAAAGTGTGGGCATTATAACTCTCAACCACTCAAATAAAATATTCTCTCATTATATTCTTTTTTTTTTTACTAAAATAAAAAAGTGAACAATTAATTTGAGACATCCATAAAAGAAAATATGGACAATAAATATGAGATAGAGGGAGTATTTATTTCTTGGAAAATATATTTATTGACTTTTTATATGCGACTCTACTTTATTCGGAGTTTTGAGGTGGTTTATATTCGTTTATTGGTTTTTCTATGAATTATGTAAAATCTCTTATATAATAAGAAAATAATAAAATGGACGATTATAACTTTTGAAGAGTTTCCAAATAAATCAATGAGAAATTTCGATTTGCCACGTATGGCAATTAAAGTATTTTTAGTAGCTAGTAAAAGTTAAAATTGTCTTTAATTTAATCAAATTCAATTAAATTTCATTGAGTAAACTTAGTATGCATGAACACATATATGTTGATTTTGTGAAAAAAACAAAAAATATGAGAGGGTAATTAATATTTTTTTAGTTGTTAAATTTTAAATAAACTATATGGATTAAAATATTTTTATGTTTTTTTAATAATTTTGTTAATTTAATAAATACAAAACTTTATACTTTTTATCTTTTATATTTGATAGAAGAAATACACATATATATTGTTGTTATTTATAAATATTATTATAATTATTAATTAAATTAATGTACTTGCACAGAATTATAAATATTAAAAATAAATCACGAGTTACTATAATATGTAAAGGAATACACGACATATAAAAGGATATCCGAAAAATCTATATTTTTTTAAACTATCAGCATACGAATCAATTATTTCTCTTTGAGTTCAACCAGCGCGTACACGAGTTTAAAATTTAAATACGCATAATATTAATATTAACATAAATATAAATATGAAAAATTAATGCACAACCTCACGGGTTATTGTGAAGTATTATTACCCATTGTATTATCTACTCGAAGTTTAGTTATTAAAATATTATTATCTATTATACAAATTGTTCAAATCATGTATGTACATAAGTTTTAAAGATCAAATAAGAAATAAAAGTAAAATAATAAGAATGAGAAATAACTACAGTCGCATATTTTAGATACGTCATAAAAAGAGATGCATTTTTAATCAATTTCTCCTGTTTATTTGAAATATATATATATATATATATATATATATATATATATATATATATATATATATATATATATATATATATATATATATATATATAGGGGGTGTTTCTTGTGAGAAGTCTAATTTTTGTAAGAACGCGAGAAGAGATCATGACCTCCATTTAATCCTCCTTTTCTTGATCTAATGGCTAAGATTAATTTACAATTTACACTAACTATACACTAAAACATGGGTATTTTGTAATTACAATCCTTACACCTAATATATTAAAAAATACACACATCCCTCACAGTTGAGGTGAAAGAAGTACCGTTCTTCCCAATCCAACCACTGCCATTACCACCGCAAACCACCACCATTACCACCGCCATAACCACCGTTCAAATCACCGCCATTACCACCGTTCAAATCACCGTCATTACCACTGTTCAAAACACCGCCGTAACCACCGTTCAAACCACCGCCATAACCACGATCAGTCAACATCAATTAACAGCTTAAGTAATAAAATTGAAGCAAAGATTAGTGAAGAAGACAATCTTTTCAAATCAGATTCATATAAATTTCAGGTAACTGTTACTTTTTTTTATTTTTGTTAAAATTAAAATTTTGATTTGTGAATTATTTTGCACTTGAAGTTATTATCATTGTTTTAATTGTAAATATGTCACATGAATGTATTGATTATGAATTAGGGCTTGATTGTTATAGGCGACTTCATTGGTTTGCGTAAAGTAGAATATGGCAGTGATTAAGATATTTAAGAGTATCTTCGCGCGTGAAAATATAGGAGATATTAATCTTCACATGTGAAAATTTAGTAAGAGCGTGATCATCTTCACGAGTGAAAATATAGGAGATATTAATCTTCACATGTGAAAATCTAGTAAGAGCGTGATCATCTTCACGAGTGAAAATATAGGAGATATTAATCTTCACATGTGAAAATTTAGTAAGAGCGTGATCATCTTCGCGCGTGAAAATATAGGAGATATTAATCTTCACATGTGAAAATTTAGTAAGAGCGTGATCATCTTCGCGCGTGAAAATATAAGAGATATTTTTCTTCGCGTGTGAAAATTTAGTATGAGCATGATCATCTTCGCCCGAAAATATAGCCAAGCATATTTGATGTTTTCAGGCTTCCTGTGATTACTGTTTTCATGTAGTCCAAAATGATTCTTTATCGTATGAAAAACTCAAAAAGTATGCGGTGTAGTATTATTTGATTCATTCTCATATTTTTCAGAGAGAAACCGTAAGAAGGTAATCAGATTACAGTTGTAGTCATAATTGGTAGTTTAGGTAGAATATGCCTTCAAGTATAGTGAATATTGAGAAAATTATTGGGTACAACTAATGCCATCAGTTATTGTAGTTATGAGGCAGGGCTGGCAGGCTAAGTCTTCTTGTTGTTACTTATGATGGAAAGTGTATAATGGGAACTACTGGTGCGTGTTTGATTTTGATATGTACTTTGATTGATGCTTATGGAGCAGATGAGAGGAATACGACAACAAACCAAAACCAAAATATGCGTCATGTAAAAAACTCAACTATAAATGGGTTAAGCAGTAAAGTTGGCGAACAGACGTGGCAGACTACTGAAGAAGAAGAGTTCGAGTGGGAAGATATGAGCCCTACTTTAGCAGGTCATGGTCATGCCTTTGGAGCCAACCGATCTATGCCTAAGAAGAATGATTTTAGCAGAACCAATTGGTCTAACCAGGAGATGCTTCCGTCTGTTGTCCTTAACAATGCAGTTTCTTCGGTTAGTGTTTGGTTTTGTATTTCTTTTTTGTTATTTTCCTTGGACTTGTGAATAGATCTAAAGGTAACATATTTTATGAACGTAATCAAACTGCTCAGATGGTTTTCTTCTTCAGTATCAAAACTAGGAGTTTAAGACTTAAGTTGTTCGATTTTATTTCGTTTTGGCCAGAACCTACCCTTAGTTCGTTTAAAATCTATGGAACCAGTCTGAACTTGAAGGTCTTCAGACTGAACCAAACTTTTCAACTGCATTTTGATTTGCTTAATACAATTCAAATACTTTTAACAGGACTCTTCCATTTTTGAGAATTTACGCGTCATGGTTGTCGAAGATATGATATACTTGATACACCTCAAAGGCGTTGCTGGTCTCATCAACTCAGCAATAAACAAAGAATATGAATTGCGTTATGTTGACCTTCAACACAATCCACCACAGGTGCTCTTATACATATCATCATCATCATCATCCATACTTAGGTTGTTGTATTTCTGATGCCTTTTTTTTATACGTGTAGATGGTAACTGAGATTGAAAGAAGTTTCGTTGGAGCGCAGTTTCTGTCACTGCAGAAGCTATTCTCGGCGGTGTTTTGTGGTAATGTTGATTCAACGAGTAATGTTCGGGTTCCTGATGCTAATAATCACCGCTAGTGACGTCATTGATCTCTGTCATCTTATGCAAGATACGCTTGTCACTCTGCCAACTCTCAATGGGTAATTAATGCTCTCTCTACCTTTAACTTGCAACCGGGCTGCATACATTTCATATTGCCGAGATGAATAATTGGAAACATTTATGTCTATTTTAGGCTCACAGACCATTCAATGTATGGTAATTTCAGAAGACGTGGCAATATGAGTAACTTATAAATGGGTCGATGTATTGTTAAGAAGTCAATATGGTAGAATAGCATTTTGTGCTAAAATGGAAATGGGTCAAATAAACAAATCAAACATGTCAAAAGTTTCTCATACAGTTTTTACAAAGCACAAAACCTGCTAATAGTAATCATTTATCACACACTACTTAACTACCATAACATGGATACAAAATGTCTTTAGCTCAAGTGCTCATCCCAACCCGACCCTATCTGCTTCAAGTTTCAACCCCTCCAAAATTTACCCCTTTTGTGCCGAACCCATTACCTAACCTGCTAGTTTTTCTATCTCCGGTATTCAGGAACATTTACATTCGTAAACACTTACAGTATTAACCACAAAGGAGAGTGAGAAAATGCATCTTTGGAATGTGAATTTTACGATTTGTTGTATGATATTCATCCTGTACATGTTACAGACATACTGATGCGTATGTATCATATATGAACCCAGACACCCGTATTCATCTGTAACTTTAGATCTTTATGTCATTAATAGCAACTAAAGATGGGTGTGTTGCTGCAGGTGGCTTCTTGGTTACCCTATGGTATACATTTTTGGCAAGGACCATATAGAAGATGCTGTATATAATCTTTCCACCAAGTCGTTACATCTTTTTAGCATTTTTGTCCGCAGGTTTGTGGTTACCCTTACTTAACTTGCTTGAGCATACAAAAAATGATATTAAAGTTTCAAAGTATAACATAATTCGTTCGGATTTTCATGTCAGGAAGTACTAAGTTAGTAGGTTTGACACTCAAATGTGAACTATATTATGTAAAACTAAACATACATAATGTTCTGGTGTTATTGTGTTAACTTGGTATACGTTAAACTATAGGAACAGTAGCTCCAGTAAAAGACCTCCAGAAGAAGAGTTAATGAGGTAAGTCTCGAAAGTCCTTTGTTCTATATCTCATGTAACTGTGTCACGATTGTTTCTCGGTTCTTGTCTTTTACTCTTTTGTTCTTGTTTGTATCTGGCTTTCTATAATTTAGCTACGAGATTCAAATGTGCTCATTGACAATGTTTGTTGAATTGTATTGCTTTGAGTCGAAATTCCCTTAAGGTTGTTAACTCTGCAAATAGTACATGTTCCATAAATGTGTTTGTTATGGTATCCTGGAATGCGTTTTTAGTTAGACATAATTGTCATAAATGGACCATCAAAGCATTATGACCCTAGCATGTTTATTGAATGAAATTAACCAATAACGTAAGAAAGTGGTTGCCCGACGTTCGAGAGGTTAACCATCTCTCCTAAACACTAGTTATTAAAACAGACCCGGTCTTAACCCACCCACATGTCTAAACCAAATTTTCACCATCATCTGAAATTCTGAATGAATAGTCCCCTTACTAGTCCCTTGGTAATATTCTAACTATACAGCGCTAACAGTATTGTTAGAACATTAAACTAGTAGTCTTCCTGCAACAGTCATGATAATGATCTTAGATACTTAAATTAGAGTATCTGATAAGGATAGTACGACAGTTAATGGCAAGTTTTCCAAATTTCATTTATGTCATTGTCTTTCTATCATAGTTTTATAGTGGCTGATGACGGAAAACCTCCTCCCTTGATTCTTAAAAATTCCTCTTTAGGCAATTTTAGGCAAAACTTTCTGGGCCAAGAAAACTAAGTTTCATGTGCTGTTGACTCAAAAAGCTGCTAGGAAACACCATATAAATGTGGTCAACCCTGTGAATATCATATTCAGCTATATACCAGACACCTTGTTCTTCTGCGTGTCAGTTATACTTCTCGAGCTTCAGTTGCTAGTTGCTAGTTTGCTACGGTTTCTTGTTTGCAGGCTTCCTTGTTAGGAAAATACAAATTTTGTCCTGATTTTGAAACTGGGAACATTAAAACTCGAACTACTTGTTTTTGGAAAAAGGAGCGTCGCTCCGAGTATTGCCTGTACATTGTTCTTGGATACATTGGCTACTGTGTACATAAGGGTGTGCAAATTACGTTAAGTCACACTACAGTTGGTGGAAATGAACCCTTTTCTGGTTATTAATGTTTTATGTAGTAGTTCTATGGGTAAATGGGAGCGCGGCTGAATCATCTATTATCGTTTTATCTAAAGCCATAGAATAATGTACTTGATTTGCTTAGGTTAACTGTGTCTGGTCAAATAGTATGGTAAAAGCATCTGATACAAATACACTTCGATACAAACATAATTTGGGAATAATGTTACCCAAAACCAATGTTATCAAAATATATTTGAATGTACTAGTGGTAAGTGTTGATTAAGCGTTTGTCAAAAGATGAAATGTTTTGGAACCGAAAACAGATATAATTTGACTCAATTTGTAGCGAAGTTGGTAGCTTTCATGGCATTTAAGTACACACAGGTTTATATGTACCTTGAATGTACAACTTTATAGTTTTTGTTT
This sequence comes from Chrysanthemum makinoi, assembly GCA_910596185.1. Classification (NCBI taxonomy): domain Eukaryota; kingdom Viridiplantae; phylum Streptophyta; class Magnoliopsida; order Asterales; family Asteraceae; genus Chrysanthemum; species Chrysanthemum makinoi. The sequence goes on along the minus strand of OU343224.1, from coordinate 237,919,754 downwards.
CTATGCTTATGTTTTATGTTTTTCTTCTGGCTGCTCGTAACAATAACTTGGTCTGAACCGCTTTCGGTGCCTTATGATCTGAGCATAGATGGTGAAAATGAAGCGTGGGCAGAGGCGTTTTTGGCACGCATGAAGGCGAGGTGGGAAGGATGCAAGCATGTTTAGGGATCAATGCGAATGGAGGTCAGTGCTACTTATCCACAGGCAATTGCATTGTAACCATTGATAACTCTTAAACTCAGGTGCTCATCTTAGTTCTAGTTCTCTTAGGCTAAAAAGCACCAATGTTAGTTGTTATAGTTTTCATTTGGTTGTTGAATACCGTTGTTGATCTTAAGATCATTTTGTATGGCGAAGATGTGTTGATTCAGCAGAGGATATCTGCAAGCATACGCTGTTGAATAGGACCCGATCTTGGTCATGGGATCATAAGTAGGGTCATAAATTCTTGAACTGGTCGTAAATAAGGTCTCGATCGTCTTATGAAATTATTGCTAATTTTCAATACATCAATCGAGTATAAAACAAGACTATGTTACGTTGCGCAAAATAGCAATCTAGCACAAAGTTAATCTCTGGTGAATATAGTATTGTCAAGTTGATAGGACTGTCTTTTTCTACTACATTTTAAATATCCTTTGCAGTTAAAAAAAGTGATATGGTTTTATTATTATTGAAATATATTTTATCTTATACTACGATTTTTCACTTTTTATAGTCTAACAAACAATTGGTGACTCCTGTAGTTTCCAAACATCAATGTACCTTCGATACGTCAAGGAACAACTTTCAATCAACTTATTCTGGTTCTGATACATTACTTTCAATTGAATTACGTGGTGTTTGAATGCAACTTAATTGACTTAATATGAAAAAATTTAATTTATTAAGTTATGTGAAAAGTTGTTTGTTTTTCACTTAATCAAAATAAATGACTTAAAATAGTAAGTGATAAAAGTGAAGGTCTCCACATTAAATCATGTGTTAATTAACTTGACTTAATGAAAAAATTAAACAAACAAGCCCTTAGTCAGTTAGAGCTTTTAGGCGTTAAGTGTGCTTGTTTTTATTTTGTTGTTCAAAGCACTATATATTATGAAATCGTTGTCATGTGATTCATGCCCATGTTATAAATTTATTAAACTTGACCAAAACATATTATTTTTATTCTTTTTGCGTCAATACCCACGGTTCGATATAAAAGGTACGCTAGTAAGATCAAAATTCAATCCTTACTAATAGTTTTCACACGCGAAGACATTTCTTACAAAACTTAAATAATCGTCTAGTAAACATCAATATCTCCTATTTATACAATTCTAGTATAAAAGGTACGCTAGTAAGATTAAAGCTTCAATCATTAGTTCATAATTTTCACACGCGAAATATTCTTACAAACCTTAAATATCGTAAACTTAAATAATATTAAGCACGAATATCTCCTACATTGCATTTCTAGTATAAAAAATACGCTAGTAAGATCGAAACTTCAATCTTTACTCATAATTTTCACACGCGAAGATATTCTTGCAAAACTTAAATAATCGTAAACTTAAATAATTGTCTATTAAACATTAATATCTCCTATTTTTACACTTCTAATACAAATAGTACGTTAGTAAGATCAAAGCTTCAATCCTTGCTCATAATTTTCACACGTGAAGATAGTCTTACAAAACACAAATAATCGTCCAGTAAACATCAATATCCCCTATTTTCACTTCTAGTATAAAAACTACGATAGTAAGATCAAAGCTTCAATCTTTGCACATAATTTTCACGCGTGAAAATATTCTTGTAAAACTTAAATTATCGTCTATTAAACATCAATATCTTGTATTTTTGCGCTTCTAGCATAAAAAATATGCAAGTAAGATCAAAGCTTCAATATTTGCTCATAATTTTCACACACGATTCTTACGAAACTTAAATAGTCGTCTGTTAAACATCAAAATCTCCTGTTTTCACACTTATAGTATAAAAAACAAACATAAATTTGTAACAAATGAAAAGGGAGGGCTTTACCCGGTTGAGTCTGTGTGGCAGTGGGTTTAAACCTTGTGGATTAGTCGGCCAAAAGGTCAGAACCATAGTTTACCAAAGAAAAAAAGTATTATAAGATGTGTGAAGAAATGTTCACATGTGAAAATATACGTCTTGTAGCTTTATAAGAACTTCGTCACATGTGAAAATATACGTCTTGTAGCTTTTTAAGGGGAATGAACAACTTCGTCACATGTGAAAATATACGTCTCGTAGCTTTTTAAGAACTTCTTCACATGTGAAAATATACGCCTCGTAGACTTTTAAGAACTTTTTTCACATGTTATACGTCTTGTAGCTTTTTTTTTGTGACTTTGTCACATGTGAAAATATTCGTCTCGTAAAGATTGAAACATTATCATTTGATGGATTCAAACATTTGATGGATTACACATGGAACATCTTGGTCACATGTGAAAATATATGTCTTGTACCTTTTTAAGATGCGTGAATCACTTGGTCACATGTCACAATATATGTATCTCGTATCTTTTTAAGGTGCGTCACATGTGAAAATAAATGTCTTGTAACTAGTCACATGTGAAAATATGTCTCTAGCATATTAAGATGCGTGAAAACTTCGTCACATGTGAAAATATATGTCTCATAGATTATAAAGATGTGTGAACAACTTAGTCACATGTGAAAATATATGTCTCGTAACATGGTCACATGTGAAAATAATGTGAAAATATATTTCTCGTAGCTTTCTAAGATGCATGAACAACTTGGTTACATGTGAATTTATATGTCCTCAATATGACTCATAAATTATAAAGATGTGTGAACAACTTCATCACACGTGAAAATAAAAGAAGCACAAAACTTAAGAAGCTGATGAATGCCTAATGTGACAGGAAATCCATTGATATTAACTCAATTGCTTTGATAATTCATCATATGCAAAGTTAACTTGAATATACCGAAGAGGATATCACGAGTTGGAGGTAGTGGCAAGACAAAGGATTGAGATCCTCTGATGTTTGTGTCTCATGTTTTGTAATGTTGAACCAATGAGATTAAAACAAAACAAATTGTGAGGCCATTATTGAGTAAAATATGAGACCTCTTAATTTACTACATGCTCATGTATAGATATACGTTTATTTACTAGTGAAAAAAGTATATTCACACGCGAAGAAAAAAATACATGTTCATGTATAGATGTACGTGTATTTACTAGTTAAGAAAGTTTATTCACACGCGAAGAAAAAAATGTATGTTCATGTATAAATGTACGTGTATTTACTTGTGTTTAGTTATACGCGAAGAAAAAAGTATATGCTCATGTATAAATGTAGGCGTATTTACTAAAATCTAAATATTCATACACTAGTAACACCAAATATTCAATTCTTGCTCATAATTTTCACATCGAAGATAGTCTTACAAAATATAAATGATCGTCTATTAAACATCAATATATCCTATTTTTACACTTCTAGTATAAAAAATATACTAGTAAGATCAAAGTTTCAATATTTGCTCATAATATTCACATATGAAGATATTTCCTAGAAAACTTAAATAATAGTCTATTAAACATAAATATCTCCTATTTTAACATTTCTTGTATAAAATATACGCTAATGAGATCAAATATTCAATCCTTACTCATAATTTTCACGTGCGAAGATATTCTCACAAAATTTAAATAATCGTCTATAAAACATAAATATCTATTATTTTGCATTTCTAGTATAAAAAATACACTAGTTAGATCAAAGTTTCAATATTTGCTCAAAATTTTCACGTGTGAAGATATTTTTACAAAAATTAAATAATTGTTTATGAAACATCAATATCTCATATTTTTGCACTTCTAGCATAAAAAATATGCCAGTTAGATCAAAGCTTAAATCTTTGCTCATAATTTTCACGCTCGAAGATATATTCTTACAAAATTTAAATAATCGTCTATTAAACATCAATATCTCCTATTTTTGCACTTCTAGTATAAAAAATACACTAGTAAGATTAAAGCTTCAATATTTACTCTTAAATTCACGTGTGAAAATATTCAAGTTTAGTAAAACTCCTTCACTTGTGAAAATATGTCTCTTAGGTTTTTAAGATGTGAGAACAATTTTGTCACATGTGAAAATATACGTCTCGTAGCTTTTAAAGAACTTCTTCACATGTGAAAATATACGTCTCGTAGCTATTCAAGAACTTCTTCACATTTGAAAATATACGTCTTGTAGCTTTTTAAGAACTTTTTCACAAGTGAAATATGTCTCGTAGCTTTTTAAGAACTTCTTAACATTTGAAAATATACGTCTCGTAGCTTTTTAAGAACTTCTTCACATGTGAAATTATGTCTCTTAGCTTTTCAAGATGTGTTAACAACTTCGTCACATGTGAAAATCTACGTCTTGTAGCTTTTTAAGAACTTCTTCACATGTGAAAATATGTCTCTTAGCTTTTCAAGATGTGTGAACAACTTCGTCACAAGTGAAAATCTACGTCTTGTAGCTTTTTAAGAACTTCTTCACTTGTGAATATATGTCTCTTAGCTTTTTAAGATGTGCGAACAATTTTGTCACATTTGAAAATATACGTCTCGTAGCTTTTTAAGAACTTCTTCACATTTGAAAATATACGTCTCGTAGCTTTTTAAGAACTTCTTCACATGTGAAATTATGTCCATTAGCTTTTCAAGATGTGTTAACAACTTCGTCACATGTGAAAATTTACGTCTTGTAGCTTTTTAAGAACTTCTTCACATGTGAAAATATGTCTCTTAGCTTTTCAAGATGTGTGAACAACTTCGTCACAAATGAAAATCTACGTCTTGTAGCTTTTTAAGAACTTCTTCACTTGTGAAAATATGTCTCTTAGCTTTTTAAGATGTGCGAACAATTTTGTCACATGTGAAAATATACGTCTCGTAGCTTTTTAAGAACTTCTTCACATTTGAAAATATACGTCTCGTAGCTTTTTAAGAACTTCTTCACATGTGAAATTATGTCTCTTAGCTTTTCAAGATGTGTTAACAACTTCGTCACATGTGAAAATTTACGTCTTGTAGCTTATTAAGAACTTCTTCACATGTGAAAATATGTCTCTTAGCTTTTCAAGATGTGTGAACAACTTCGTCACAAGTGAAAATCTACGTCTTGTAGTTTTTTAAGAACTTCTTCACTTGTGAAAATATGTCTCTTAGCTTTTTAAGATGTGCGAACAATTTTGTCACATGTGAAAATATACGTCTCGTAGCTTTTTAAGAACTTCTTCACATGTGAAAATATGTCTCTTAGCTTTTCAAGATGTGTGAACAACTTTGTCACAAGTGAAAATCTACGTCTTGTAAGGTGAGTGAGTTGGTGAATTTTTTTCATTCACAATAGTTACTAATTTTTTGGTAGGTAAAACACAATAAAGATGTGATCAGCCTATGTTCACTTTTAGGATTTTCATAATGTTCATTAGAAAGTGTTTTGCAATCACATATGGAACCTTAAATAGAACATTAATAACATGCAAATCTTAGCTGCTATTTTGTTGGAAAAGAATTATAGTGGCACAAATGGTATTATTTATTTCTACCAAGTAATGTGTTATATTGTTATTATGTGGAAACTGTGAAAATCATGGTTTCACTAGTTGTTGAATGACACAATTGTAAATACTGATTGTAGTGAAATACGTATCACAGCTAGCTACAAATTGAGTTGGAAAATGCTGAAGCTGATGTGTCAAATGGAGAAAAACAGAGAGTGAATGTTGTCGCTATGGGAACGCTATCTCCATCAATGGCATTGATACTCTCTTTGTGATTCTTTGGATTTGTAATCTTTGACCCACGAGTTTAAATGGTTCAGTTTAGGTAGGTTTTGTTTAAAATGGGTCACTAGGTGTGTGTCCAAAATGATAGAACAGAACATTAAATTTTGCACAATGTAAAGCAAAAACAAGACAATGTAGTTACAGAGTGATTTTTTCAATCAGCTTCAAGATCTTTGTTTTACCTTCCATTATAAACAAGAGGTTCATTTTCTAAACAATAAAAAGGTTGAGCCTCAATAGTCGTTAGATACCTCTAGGTCATCCAGATTAGTATCAGTCTGTGAGTCAGTTATTGCCGCGGGTGTTACGCCCACCTTCGACATTTGGTCTTTGAAGTAACGTAATTTCCTTGCCATTTCTCCGCATCTATTAATCTACACATCAAAAGAAATATAAAGAATAATCTCAATAATAAAAAACTATAAAAAGTAACTAGACCCCAGAGTTATGAGATTTAACATATACGTTGTGTGTAGTGTGTTCACACTTATAATCTGAAGTAGAGAGTGATGTTGCTCGAGAATAGTCGAGATTTAAAAGGTACTTAGGTTTATGATGTATCATAACATTAGCGTTCATTATTGCACATAAAATGCAATAACTCTATTTGGAGATTTTCATTTCAAATGTAAACTATATGTCAACTTTCGAAAAGCATGAAGGTATCCTTTTTGCAATTTAGTATGAGTGTTTTTTTTAGGAATGAAAGATATTGACCTGGACAGCATACGTTCGTTGGAAAGGGCTTTATCTGCATTTTGCTGCATAAAACAAGGAAAATAGTGTTAAGAATGGTCCATAGAAGGAACCAAGTTACCTAACAAGCTAGAGAATATATTTCTAAACGAGAAAAAAAGAAGGTAACATTTTCCACCTAGCCAATGCGAACCTATAGAAATACAGTCGAAATGGTTCGTTATCTAAACATTAACTTCTATCATCATCATGCCCAGGGCTTTAAGCATGATCAGTTATATCAAACTCTGTGTCACCTTTAACTATATAACTAATGTCTAAATGAGAATTTCCTCGCACATGGGGGATTATTCTAATACTAACAGAAAAGGTGTAAAGTAAGAAGAAGTAGTTAGATAGAATATAAGTTTGGAATTTAGGAAATAGTGTCTGAGATTTGCTTATTTCATGTTTATCTCATATTATTTCTTTAAGCAGGTCCCTCCAGAATAAGCAATCACATACACCCTAACTATTGATTTAAGGATAATTATAAATTTTGAGATGATTATATAGCATCTTGAGGTTCTCGTATGAGTAATTCAATCCAGAATTCAGGAAAGCCATGTGCTTCAATAAAAGGTTGATCTTTTCCTTCAATGAGCAATTAATTCAGTTGTAGCTAAAAAGTAATAAAATAATAATAAGAGAGAGAGTTAATTGATAGATATAAATAATACATCTTTGAACTGAACGAGACCAATATCACCATGTGAAATTCAACACAGGATTGTTCGGCTCATATCAGAGCTTAACTACTTTCATCAAAACTGCCCATGTTCATCATCACTGTTATATCCAACATATACAGTGTTCAAAATCAAAGGCACAACCACGAAACAACTGTTTAAGGAATCGATAAAGTGTGAATGCACGCTAAGAGTAGATGCTCCAAATATAGCAAGATGGCTATCATATACATCTGGTTCTTTTTTAACGTATGCTGAGCCCATTCCAGTAATTTGTTGATCTTTCAAAGGGAAGAAAATATTTACGTTGTTAAGAAACAAACTCTCGAATACAGAGGTCGCAATTTCAAGCATTTTACTTATAAATGGATCAATTTACATTATGTTATATTTAATGGGTTCAACAGGCTGAAAACATTCATTAATCATTATTTTTAGCAAGTTTAAGAAAAGGACAGACCCCGTTTGCAGGTCAACCTGATCCAGTCCAGACTAAATTTACCAGTTTGACTTGTTTCCCAACCTGACTAGCTGCCCGTTATGGAGCACCTCTAGTTTAGAACATGTGTTACCTGTAAGGCTCCCAAGCCTGCATTTCCAAGGGTCCACATCTACGGTGTGACTGATAAAGCATTAGCCAATGCTTTTCTGCAATACAAAGAAATGGGAATACCAACGGGTTAGGACTGAAGTGTCATATATATGGTTCACAATGTTAACGAGTCTGTCAAAAACAACCATTTACAGTAGCAAAATTGGGGATCTTGCAACAAAAGTCAAACATATCAATAATGTTTTAAACATATAATTTTCTTGTGGACCTGAAGTAATAACTTATGGAATGGGCTCAGTGCTATCACCAATGCCAAGGCGTATCATTTACACAAGAAAGAAATACAAGATAAGAAATAATCCTACCTTAGCCATGGCTGAAGTAATAACTTCTGGAATGGGCTCAGTTATATCACCAATGCCAAGGCTTATCATTTGTTCATCAGGGTATTTTAGCTTATGTGCAGCCATTCTTCTACGAATCTGTAATTCCACCAACATATATCATGTATCTAAGTTTCTATACTAGAGGTGTTCAAAAAAGATAACTTATATTACCAGCACACCAGCCTAGATCCGCAAAATGTGCAAAAAAGATAACGTATATTACCGGTCAAGGGGTGGAATTTTTAGGCTATTTGAAGAGATAAAGTTGGGCAAATTCACCATTGTCACTTCCTTTTGAGGCGACGGTGAAATTGGTGTTGACACCAGCCAACAGTTTGAGAAGACCTTGAAATAGCGCAAAAAGATGAGCAGACACAGCATAAGTCGTCTACTGGAACACATCCACATTAAATTTCAAGTATACTTGTCACCGCAATCAAAAAAAATATCAGCATGAATAGAATACTTGCATAGTTGCTTATCTGTATATCATGAAAATATCGTTTAAGTAACTAGTTAAATATTGTTTGTAAATGTTTTTTAATTATTAAAAGCTGTTACCACAGGGACGAGAAATTTTTCAGTGAGAAGACGACTGAGTTTATATTAGAATACCTCACTAACGGCTACAAACCACACCCGTAGCGATACCTTGAAAGCTGGTCTTTTTGGTATATAATACACCGATCACCAACAGTGACAATGCATCTTGAACCCAGTTTCTCGTTCAATTAGAAATCACTTTGGAAATTGATCATCAAAGATCCATGATACAACAAACCATATCACACAAATAACTGAAACCACGTCTAACTTTTTCTCAGACTTGTAGCAAAACTTTTGAGCAAAATCTGAATTTGTATGATCAAAGTAACATCAGGTGACACAAGGAACAAGTATATTGCCCACTAAAATATATGGGTATAACCAAGCTTTTTTCGCCTATTTTCAATAATGGATAAATATTTTATTTATAAAAATAAATGCATAAAAAATAGTTATTTCCTAATCACCTACGATGTATCTTCAATAAAATTAAATCTAATCTCACTGGGTACTATACTACTATCTTTGTTTTCAGGTTAAGTTACCTCACAATCGCTTAATCCACCTATGGATGCAGTTAAATCTTCGTCTTCCATTGTTACAGATAGCGAAAACATATCAGAACATGTAAAAGATCAATGATACCTGAAACATGGAAAGCAAGACCCATTTTCAGCCAATGACCCATTTTCCATGTACTAGTACACAGCAGTTTTCTCTAAGCACAGTAGCCCCACAAATCAATTAAATTTATGTGGTTTAGCCTCCTAAGGGTACTTATATCAGCAGCTATAATAGCTTCACCTTGGTTGTTACTAAATTCCTCAAGACACTGATTCCTGAGAATTCATTATTTACCAATATTCCTTTGTACACAATCCCACTGGCTCCTCTCCCTATTTCTTTGCTAACATTATGTGAGGCCTTCTTCAACTCATACAACGGGTTCTGGCATGCTCAATTCCTAGTTATAGGTATGCATCAGCGATGATCACGTCATGATACATACCTAAATACATAAATTTAATCATTATAGCAATGTTTACCTTGAAATTAATATGATCGACAATGTACTCGCCGTTAGAAGGTATACAGAGGTACCCACTCGGTAGCATTTTGACACAGATTGTATGTTTAGTGTTTACTGCGATACTCATGTATGATGGACTCACCACCTTTATAGACTACTAGACTTCCATCACTAGAAGTCACGAGCAATAGGGGCATAAGTCCATTAACATCAATGAATTCAGAATCAAAACATGTGCTAGGTCATGTTCTTACCCTACTTAGGTGGCCATATGGTTACAATTAGCAGTGGGTAGCACCTATAACAAGCATTCTTGTCTTTTGTATAAACCCAAGGTTAGCTAAATGCCTAAAAAGACTTCATTATACTATAGACTTTATACTAATTTTAACTAATAATTAGACATGATAACGAAAATTGAGTTGGAATAATTTAAAATTTAGGCACATTTAGCTAATAAATCAGATATAGGCTTCTTATCACATCGATGGATTTAGACGTTGCAAAGCGTAAACCACATTAATTTTTGAAAAGACAACAGGTCCTAAACAAGAGAAAAAATAATAAAAAATGAAAATGAAAATCAGTAAGCTACACTATAACACTAAGCTACAATTTAGTGAGCCAACCCAACCCATTTAAACCCGTTATGCAGCCACTTCAGCGCACTCTGTTGCTTGTTATAGGTCAGCATGAAAATTATATCTTTGGTTTCACAAGCATGTAAAAAGCGAACTGCATCGCAGGACATATTTTTTATAGACACTAGCAGATAGATAACAACTTCAAATCCAAAAAAACAGTGGTTTCAAGAAGGGGAAATGACCATCAGAAACAATTCAAGTCCCATGTCCTACCAAATATATAAAATTACAATAGGAGCCAAGTGGGACCAACCATGACTAAGGCAAATTGAATGGAATATTGACTTACAAAACGGTGACAAAACCGAAAGTTGGAGATCCAAACATAACTGATGTACTGATATATCTGATATAATAGGACACAGAAGAATATTGCAGCCCAAACTGACAGAAGAATAACATAAACTAACTGATATGGACATTTGCAGCTGGCATTGTATCTCAAATTGAATATATAAACAAACTTAATTTATCCGAATTTTGAGAGGCTCCCTATTTGGTCACTAAATAGATTGTAGCATGTTTTGGTTAAAATGGGTCGGTCTATCATGTAAGGTTTTTTTAGTCATGTAATTTGTTTGGGGCATATTTAGTATCAGACTAGAATAACAAGGATGAAAACGTACCTGCAGCCAATTCATTGAAGCTAACTCACGCTAAAAACTTTCTAACAACTCCTGGAGGTAACTTTTCTATAAGCTTTTGAACTGCATCTTCAACTATCGTGTCACGCTGGTCATCAATTTCCTTACGCATTTCTTCTAATTCAGCCTTATTCTTTTTATGTTCCTCTGCGAGCTCAAGCTTCTTCCGTTCATGATCATCTTCAATTTTTTCTTTCGCATTTCAACCAAACGTTTCATTTCAGCATCTATAGCAGTTTTCACAGATTCCATAAGCTCCGTTGGAACCATATATGATGTCTCACCCCCATTCACCTTCTTTATTAGCTTATTAGTAACACCTTTACCAAAAATTCTACGGTGTCCATTGTACTCTTTGTTCATCACAGCGAGAAAAGGATCTACGTGACCACTTCCATCATCACCACTTCCATCTTCATCTGGAGCCTGATAGTTCTTCATTTGTTCCTTCATTATAAGCAAGAAAAATGATTAACCAATTCACATCTTACTAATTGTATATAATATATAAACTTTATAGCTTATCTTACAATCCCTTCTTCAAATTCACTCAACCGTGGGGTCAATTGTAAGGTAATAAATGATATACACTGGTTGTTATTACGTTTAAACCATGCATTTTAATTTTAATGTCACACTAAATAAAATAAATTTCAAAACAATACATGTACCATGAGATCAAAATTCATCCTCTATGTCTTCATTCTCATCTTCCTCACTGCTTACCTCCTCCCTCTCTCGTTCATTCACATCTATAAGCATAGAAGATTGAGTATGACGGAAAAAAAAGGTTTACAAATGCCCCATTATCTCGCTATAAAATATTTGATTTGAAGTTTGTGGTTGACATGTCAAATACGTACCTTGAGATCTTACGTCATCCTCAACCTCTTCGTCCACGATAGAAAGTTGTTTCCTTGATCCACTGGAGATGCTTGTTGGTGCAAACTACCGTGTACGAAGTTGCTGTAACAAGTGAAATTTTCATAAGAGAAACAGTGTATACAACAGTGTTGTAAAAATCGGCCTTGGCGGCCGATATGGCGGCGCCTAGGCGGTTGGCGGCGGTCAAACGCCACGATTTTTGGCATATCGGTCTAATTTGGCGTTTTGGTCAAAATCGGAGCTTGGCGGTCAAAATCGGCCTTGGCGGCGGTTTGGTCAACGCCGGTCAACGGCGGTCAACGCCGGTCAACGGTGGTCAACTTCAGATCTGGGTTTTTTTTTTTCAAATTCACGGCAATTAACTCCGATTTTATTGATTTTTTTCTAATTTAAGCTAGTTTTTATAATTAATCTTGCTAATATTCATTTCTTTAATAAATTCTTTTGTAATTTAGGGTCACCGCCATGGCGCCGCCTAGGCGCCGCTATGGCGGCTATGGCGCTTGGCGGGGGTCAACCGCCACGGTACCGCCGAGCGATTTTTACAACCTTGGTATACAAATAAAAAAATTGTAATATTATTCAAATCTAGTTACCTTTTTGGGTGCTCCAACACTTGCAGCAACTTCTTCACGGTGATCTTCCCCAGTTTAACCATTATGATCATGAGAATACCAGGCATCTGACTCACTTATAGCTGCTGATTTCTTTCTCGTTTTCTTTGTTTTTTGACTATCTACTAAACTTGTCAAAGAATTAGCAATCTTTTTAATTCCTAACTCTCTTAATCGTTCTTGGTTTTCTTGAACCCTCGACATTTTACTCCTCTCATAATCAGTCATCCGTGTTGTTTCACCTTGGTCTTGCTTGCTATTGTTTCCCATACCTGTTGTAAGTCAACCAGATTAGCATTAGTTGATTGGTCGTAATAGAATGAACAATAATTATACAAATAGGTCCGAATTACTAAAAAAGATTGCAAATAAATCAAATGTAATAGGCATACAGCTTATATACACAAAGTATAACACTAAAAGATTAATATAATGTAACAAATAACATTATACAATACTAACTTAGACAACATGCTCTTTTGACTGCTAAGCACATAACTCTCTTTAGATATCATCGGCATATATAGTCTTCACCTGATACGAAATGCAATGCAATGCAGGAGATAGTGTACGGATTTACTTCTCGCGTGCCAAAACACAACAATCAGATCATCAGTTGGTCAACTGTTTGGCAATTCCGCTAATTTATACTCAACAGTTAATAAAGAAGTTTCATTTATAACACATCAAAATTTTGAAAACCATTGCCAACTTTAAGATTATCAGTTAATTTTGTCAGAATATTTTTAAAACCTCACATAGCTAAAATCCTATCCTATCTTATCAAGCCATCATCTTGAAAAGGGGTTGTTTGGGATTCCTTATCAGAACTAATTATACGCAAAGCTATTTGCATTAAGCACCTTCAAATTTCTTTTTCTACTAAAAGAAAATAACTATACAAGCAATCCCAATATTAAAATTACAATAAGCATCAACCAGAGGAGTGTTCGGTATTACTAACTGCCTATGCCTTTTTGTTATAAAAAGTCATTATTCTACTTACTAATGGATATTAGCAGTAGATAATCAGATTCAAATAGAAAATACAAATAAGAAACTCCTATACTCAGTTTCAACCAGATAAGGGGTTCTAAACTTAAGCATCTCCAAGGTGTACTAGCGGCACGATGTCCCCAAAATCAGATATTGATGCTTTCGTAACAATACATTCTAGACTGAAAGCTTACCCAAATGTTGCATACCTTCATCTGTTCATGGTTGTGAGGGGTCATAATTGTTAAGACATCACATATGCAACATGCAACTGAGATATTCATAGCCAAATCAGGATGTATCAGCAGTTCTTTTGCGATCAGTGCCATAGTTATTTGATCCAATGCTTTAATTACCAATCTAGACGGAGATTGTTGCACCCTAAATAGAATTTTCTCCACTTCCTATTACACAAATACAAAAGTAAGTTAAAAACTCAGCACGTCTTTAAAAGCTTAAATGAAAATAAACAACAATTAAAATTGTTAGTTCATTTGTAATCAATGCAAAACCAGTTAAGTCATGAAGTCTAACTACGCGCTGGAAGATAGATTAAATTACAAGCCTAAATGAATTGTGAAGTATTAGATAACTAAAGTTATTGTTAGTGCTGGCACAATAAGAGAAATAAGAGCGACACACTAATTAACTGAATGCTTTATAAGATAAAATAAAAACGAAATGAAATGAATATATATTGAAGGAAAAAAACCAACTGCAAGAATGTTGATAATCTTCGCAGTTGAAGACGGCAATTGTAACAGCTTCTTCCCAACGTCCATCTCCTCCTCTGCGAGCTTTTTGACTGAATAATGAGACAATCTGGTCGCCATTCTCTCTAAACAAACATACAGATAGTAAAGTTGTGCCATAGATATGAATAAGTTATGGAAAAAATCGGTGGATAGGAAGATGCATTTTCATGTCCGTAAATAAGCACCTGGTTTCTGATCCAAATGATGGAGCCCTTACAGTGTATAAGGCACAAGGCCTATTAGAGCAATATGTAATGCCAAGCTTCCTAGTGTCTGATGGCCACCCAACGAACATTGGATGATTGTGTAACCCTTTCGTCATTGGAGCCCATACAACTTGGCCAACGCTGAGTGACCTCCCATTACCATCTATAGCTCGAATTTCGCCACTGCAATAACAGAACAATTGAATATGATATCTTTTTACAATAAGAATTCTCATTATGACAAAAAAAGAAGGTAATTGCATAACCTGTTAATATTAACGACAAAGAGAGCAGTCTGCCTTTTCCCAGTATAGGCTTCACCCCAGTCCTCTTCCCGATCCCCTTGGCCTTTCCAGCTACTACAATCCTTATGAGTCAAATTCCAACCACTATCTTTCTTGTAGCCCATATCATTAAATGTTGGATTGTGGACATTTGGTTCCTCTGCACATAAGCAATGTGACTTTCTTCAGGGCTCCATGAAACCCTCTCAAACCTGACCCATCAGAATACATAATTCAATGTCTCTTCCGAAATGAATACAATCTTTGACTAGGCGCATAGTTCTAGACATCTGTTTCTTTGACCATTCGTAAGATATCTATCAATATATGATGACAATATAGGTTTATCCAACAGACCAAAGACAATACTACCATTAATTTTTCTGTAATGCTAATGCACAAAGTGGTAACAATGGAATAGATCTTTTCCAAAAAGGGAAATTTTGCATTTATTTGACTCAATTTAGTAGCTAATGCTATACGAATCAATATAAATGGAAATTTCTTCACATGTGAAGGTATTCGATACCATATTTCTTCACATGTGAAGGTAATTGATACCATATTTCTTCACATGTGAGGGTATTTCATACCTTATGTAAAGCCTCTCAAATCTCAATACCTAATTTCATGCCATCAACACAAATCGAGTTATAAGTAAATTTCTTCACATGTGAGGGTATTCGATACCTTATTTCTTCACATGTGACCAATTTGTTCATGCGTCTTATAAAGCCACGAGACATATATTTTCACATGTGACCAAATGGATCACACATCTTAAAATGGTACAAGATATATATTTTCACACACGTCCAAGTTATTCACGCATCTCAAATAGCTATGAGAAATATACTTTCACAGGTTACCAAGTTACGAGACGTTTTTTCACATGTGACTATGATGTTCACGCATCTTTAAAATCTATGAGACATATATGAGACATAACCGTAAGTGTTATCAAGACTACTAAAATAACAGTCATGAATCAGCAGAAAAAGTTCACAGCTTGCGCAATATTGGTTCAGGCATTTCATCAAACAGTTGGTATGCATTATAAACTAAATGAACAAATATTACAAGCAATCTTCGAATTGAACACCGATTACAAACATGTTTATAATGAAAGTGTAAGAATTTAACCTTTTGAAGAGCAAAGTTTAACCTAATAACCTCCAAATTACAAAAGCAGAAACCCAAAGCTAAAGGAAATTATCGAGATCAGGGACAGAAATGTGCTGTTATGGCGGCGATTGGTCCGTGTTTGTGCTGTTGTGGCGGTGGAGATTGGAGGCATGGTGGTTGGTGCGTGTGTGTTTTGTTTAGAGAGAGAGAGAGAGAGAGAGAGAGAAATGAGATATTTTTTGCAGGAAAGCAAATGAGAATAATTAAGTTAGACCCCTACGAATTTGGGGCAAAATTTACAAAAATGCCATTCCGCCCAAATTGATCAAAGGTGAGATTGATTTGATTTAACGGTTCAAATATCTTCTCGCGTTCTCACAAAAAAAGCCCTTCTCATTTGAACGCTTCTCTATATATATATATATATATATATATAGGGAAAGGATCCAGTGAGAAAAAAAACTAAAATAAGAAGAATAAGAAGAATTTCTATCCACACATTTTAAATAGGAGGGAGAATTTTTAGGAAAGATGCATCTATTTTTGTACTTTCACATTTTACTTTCACTTCTCACTTTCACTTCTCACTAAATACTTTCTCCTATTTTATTATTAAGTTGACATCCAAATGACATTTTTATTTTTTGGCTTTCTTTCAAATCAATCATAAGATTGAAACCCCACTATATTATTCAATTAAAGAAGAAATTTAATCTAATCTCGATGGCCACTGTGAGATATCATTCATATATTTCCGTTTTCAAATTAGCGTTATCTTTTATGTCTCCCACTCACTTATCAGGTTTCATTTATGTAACACTCGAACACCATTTAGGGTGGACGGAGTGGAGCTCGGGTAGGGGTCCGGGTACCAAGTACGAAAGTTTACACTACAGCCCTAGCTCGGGTACTTGGTTCGGCTATGTAAATCGAGTTCCGAACTCGATTGGCTACCTGTGATTCATGTGTGTTGTGTTTGTATTTTTGTCTTTTTTTTTTGTTTTTGCAGGTACAGGAACGAAAAAGGAAGAAGAAGGGTATCAAGGAAGAAGAAGGGTACAATGCAGGTACAAAATACAAAAAAAAAATAATAAAAAAAATCGGGTACTAGGGTACCACTCCGTCTAGTTAGGGTAGTGTTAGGGTAGAATTGAGGTAGTTTTGAGTTAGAAGGTTTTTATTGGATAGAGGTGAGGTGGCACTCCCAGGGTATTAGGGTACTAGGGTACCACTCCCTCCTCTCTTATATGTTTCAACAGAACACTCACTTACACACACTAGACGAGTACCCGCGCCTAGCGGCAGCGATGTCTAGTTTTCTGCCAAGTTCCGACGACCCACAAGTTTCTTTCAACAAACTGTATTTGTAGCATTAGAGAATCGTTTTCGAATAACTACAATTCGGATGCGTGGTTGCATAGCAGCATAAATATATAGTTTTTTAAAAAATTATGTGGAGTCGATCTAAGTGTGTGAGTATATTTTCTAATAGGATTGTTTTAAGTTATTAAGATTTTTAGTAATAATAGATTCAAGCATTACAAAAAGCAACGGTATTATGTAGTTGGCAATATTATATTGTAGTTTAGAGGTATAGTCAACATGTGTGACCGCTTTTTCTTGTTTTGTCAGTAATTTAGGCTGTGATAACTATTTTTTTTACATGTGTAACGTTTATCATTTGGTGTGTGGCTTTTAAAATTGTAACTTTGCAAATTGGATATCACCATATAAGTTTATTTTGTACTATCAATTTGTATAGATATTTATGCATTGTTCAAAGCTATTTGTTTGAGGTACAAATAACTATCGCTAAAGATAACAATACTATTTATTTTTTGTGATTTTAATAAACTTACATAACATTCTTGATACACTGAACAAAGGGCTATACAATATATATTAACTTTTAAACGACGATTCATATATGCTAGTCCCTTAAATGGTGCAAGAGCATTTTTTAAAATAACATTATACAAATGACAAATTACATGCGTCAAAGCAAAATAAACCAAAAACTACAATTACTTGGTCTCTCCTTTCAAAAAAATTGTCACGGGTTCCACAACTACTTCATCATTTCTCATATAATTTTGTCAAATTTGAAACCCGATTTCACCCGGGTGGTTCAACTGGTTGAACCGTTCCGATAAAAAAAAGTCGATTTAAACCGATCGGTTGGGTAGAAAAATGTCAAATTAAACCGTCACCGGGGTTTGAAGCGTCGTCAACCCGGATCGGTTTCAACGGTCAACCCGTATCGGTTTCAATTGGTTGTCTTTAATTTGGTAGATGTGCTTTTAATTGGGTGTACAATGTGAATACATTATTGTACTTTTAAGTAATGGGTGTTTTAATAAGAGTATTAATTATATTATTTATTTCTCTCTCCATTGACCATGTTTTTAACATTCAACTTTCAACATTTTTCACTTTTTCCACTTTGACCATTTTTCCATTTTATATAGTATAGATAGCATGCTCACACACAAAATACACATTCACATTTGCTTAAAATTTACTTTTAACAAAGAAACACACTCAGGCACAAAATACACCTTCACGTTTACTTTCAATCATAATTGTTAATATCTCGATTCTGATCTTAGAATCTTAAGATTCTATGATATTACAAAGTAAAATCGATATGGATCTTACATAAGATCTTAACAAGCTTAGGATCTTATAAGATCTCGATCATGACAATAGGATCTTAAGATCTTATCCGATCTAATCTTATTTTTTATTGAACCGTAAATTAAAAAACAACAAAGTTATGAATTAAGTTTCATAAAATTTAAAAAACAATATGTTAATTTTCTTAAACATTTCATATTTATAATTTAGGATAATAGTTCCGTAAAACATTCATATAATTTTGTGTTTATTATATATAATAATTTGTATTTGAATAATATAGTAGGATCTTAGAATCCTAATTAAATCTTACGATTTTGATATAGCAAAAACAAAAACTATCGTGAAGAGAATCTCTATCTCAAAAACGTTACTTTAAACTATGAGAGAGCTCACCGTTGACAACAAACGCCCTTCACCTTTACTTTTGACTAGAAGAGAGCTCACAATTACCAAACTTCATTTCAACAATGAGGAGCTCGCCCTTAACAACAAATATTCACACAATCCAATGGACCGAACTAACCTGTATGATCGGTCCCAAACGGTCAGGTTTATTACACAAGTCAACCACTTGTGAATGGTCAACCGTAATAAAAGTCAGACAGTCTAGAACCAAAGCAATTAAGTCCAGGAGAGTTTAGTGTTTCCCCAGGTCGTTAAGTCCCAACGAGCTGTGCGATTGAAGCTAAACGCGTAGTGATCGGGTGATATTGAACATGAAAGGGGTTAATGATAATACTAGACGACAAAGGAAAAATCTGAGGAAGAAAATTAAAAAGCTAAATTATATTAAATAAACGCTATCACTATTTTTAAAATTGGATTTTCTTGATTTTTATTTTATAAATTTGAATTAAAAACTAATTTTAAACTTTAAAACTAAATTAAAATACTAAAAATTATGAAAATTAATGGGAAATTTATAAAACTATTTAAAAAAAATCTAAAATAACTAAAGAGAATTTTCAAAACTAATTTTATATTTTTCTGATTTATATTCTAATTTCTATGATTTAAAAACTATTTAAAACTAATTAAATTGCTAAAAATTACTATTTAAACTAGGAAAATTATGGAAAAATATTTTTTTGGCTTTTTAGATTTATCTTAATCTATGAAAATTTAAAACTTATTTTTTTGAAGATTTTCTGATTTATTTGTATTAAAAGCTATTTAAAAAAGTCTTAAAAAATGATTTAAAATAAGAAAAATAGCAAACAGTGATGAAAAATTATGAAAAATTCAGGAAAAGTCTAAAATAATATTCTAAATTTATGAAAATAATAAAAACTATAGCTTATGTGTGAGAAATGGAAGCTGTAGTGCAAACTGCTTGAGAATAAGCACTTAAAATAAGCTAATAAGCACTAGAAAACACAAAATGAACACAGAAGCTAGATTATACTAAAACAACCTAATATCAACCTATTTCAACAGACCTAAACCTCTAGATAACCAGCTACAAGCTTATGAGTACAAAATCAAACAAGTGAATTTCAGTTCTGAGGAGCTGACTTCAAGCTTAAAAATAAGCTATCTACCCTAGTTGGAACCCAAAACCAAATACCACAATCTCAAGTAGACCTGGAAAGGAGTTCATAAACCAAGAATTAGCCCAAGACAAGCTCCCATGAGCTTGTTGTGAGCTTTTTCACAAACCTGTGCACACTCAGTTATCACTGAGTCAGTGCACAGGGCACTTTTGCCTTAATTGACAAGCTGATTAGGAGCTTATAGAAAATTACTAAAATTCTACAAAAATGATTTTTAAAAACTCAACCAGTTGAAGTTCTTGATTCCAAAATATCAATCAATTTAGATCAGAACTGAGTGCATGAAAAATCCAAAAAGATTTGCAAAAATCCACTAAATCACTTTTTGACTTTTTACCAGATTTTGAGATGTTGACTAATGTGAACTTTGAAACTAATTTAAGAACTGGAAATGATGAATTATGATGAAATGAAACTAATGCAAGCTAACTTAACTAGTATAACACCTAAATGTGAGAGATGGTTAACTGAATCACACATAATTGGAAATTAAGACTGATTTACTGTGATATTGACTTTTAGATTAACACAGGTGCTAAGTTTTGACAGATTTAACTCTAGTGACCTTAATTGAGACTGAGTATGCAGATGTCAAGTACAAACCAAGGCTTAAATTCAAACAAGCTAACTGATCCAAACACCCTTTTATTGAATTGAAGTTTACTCTCAATAACTAAAATTCATGCTCTGACCCTAAAAACTACTATATCTAGATTCAATTTAAATCCTTACTGCTGAATTAACCTTTGCTATTCCTAATTCTACCCTATTCAAACTGATGCTACTCAAATTATTATGCAATAATCAACAGACAAAGAAATACATGCACAGAAATGAAAATATCAATTATACTAGTGATATTAAGCTAAATTATACTAATGTTAACAGTATTAAAGCTCACTAACAGGAAAACATAGATTTAAACAGACCAAATAAAATGATACTCACATGAGGTCCTAGCCACTGTGGTTTGAGATCAATGAAATAACCACTACCTACAACTGTTTTAATCCCAAATCCAACTGAATTTCAACCCAAATCAGATCAAAATCAACCCATATCCAACTCCATATCAGCAATTCAGAACTATGCCACCATTATTACTGTAGTTTGACTTTTGTTGACCAAGTACCAAGTTTGTTGAATATGTTTGATAAGCTTATTCAAAGCTATCAACAGCTTGAATAAGCTTATATAAGTTGTAATAAAGCTATTTGAAGCTTGATACTTAGCAATGTTAAAACAGATTTGATTATAGAAAATGGAAAAACAGAAAACTTAACCAAACTTTGATTTAGAACTTGAAATGAATTACAACTGATACAAAAGCTTAGTTTTAGTACAATGAAGGTTAAAATTACACTTTAGAACTTACTTAAGACATAAGGATTACAAAACGACATATATGAAAAATAAAACTAAAAACTACTCTCTGTCTCTCCTTCTCTTCCTTCTATTTATTAGAAAAAGTCTTCCCCTCTCTCCTTTGATCATTTCCCACTTCTCTTTGAGCCATTGGATGAGTAGAGCCTTTTTTAACCGTTGATGAGATTTTTTGGCGCCAAAAGATATAGCAACTGGGGGAAGGGTTGAGTGCAAAGAAGAAGAAGCATTTAATGATTCTTGGCTGTTTTAGGTGAGGTGGAGGGATAAGGTGTGGGTTGTGAGCTGGAGGTGAGGTGAGAGTTGCAGAGGGTGGGTGAAGAAGATGGTGGTTTTGGAGGGAAACATTGTGGGCGGGGTTGGGTAAGTCAAACCCAGTTTGACTGGTTTTATTAATAGGCAGGTGATGAGTGTCTAAATACTCATCATTTTTGTACCTTTTAGTCTGCAAAAACATCTGAAAACACTCAGAAATGCATCAAAATGATAAAAATATCACAAATAAGTGTTTTATGTGTTTTAAATGCAAAAATACCAAAATCGATGAAAACGTATCAAGTTTACATAATTGGCAGTTTTAGTCCCCCAAGTTTGGAAACTTGTCAAATCTAGTCCCTGGAATCCAAAAATGTGGAGTTTTATCATTCAAGGTCCCTGAAATATTCTAAGTTGACAAAAATGGTCCTTGAATGAATCTTTGGTCAAATGGCAGAAAAGGTCCCTAAAGTTTAAAAAAGTGTCATGAAAGGTCCTTGGATATTTAAAAATGGAAAATTATCAAATATTGGTCCTTGAACTATTCATAAATGGCAGGATAGGTCCTTGTGTTATCTTTGGAATAGTGGCAGTTTCAGTCCTTGAGAATTCAGAAAATTACACAAATGGTCCTTGTGTTATTAAACCACCAAACGGATCCCTTTTAATCCAATCCAAAAACACAAAACCAAATCCAAGCCCTATCCAGCTGACCCAACCCAAGCCCAACTATACTTGACCCATGAACCTTGAACCTTGACCTTTTTGAACCCTGCCAAAACCCACTTGACCCCCCCAAATGAACCCCCTGCGTTATTATTAAAAACGGGTCAATGAAAGTCAAATACCACGTCCACTGTTCATCTCCCTCACATTAACTTGCCAAAGCCAGACACCCCATCAAACCACCCTGGTTTCCACCTTTCCACCTGTTATCCAGCTGTTTAACCACTCCCCTCCACCTCCACATCCTCCCAAACTTCTTTAAATGCAAAAACCTGCTCAAACACCTTTTGCCGCCAAAATGCCACATGTATGATTATGAAGAGAGTGATGAATTCAAGGGTTGAAATCAAGTGGGAAACGTTCAGAGGTCGACACCAAGCCCAAAAAGATCTTTATAAAGAAGAGAGAAGCAATGTGAAGACATATCTAGTTTAATTTTAATTAATGTATGTCGTCTTAGTTATATTTCAAATTCTAGTATAATTTTAAGCTTTCAAGTACTGTTTCTATCCATTTCAGTGTATTGTGAAACTTTTTCAATAAGCAATTTTCATTTTCAGTTTCAATTTCAGTTTATGTAAAATTTCAAGTTCAAAAATCTCATGTTAAGCTTAATGTTGTTATTAGTTGTTATTTTGGACTCATAAGCCCATATAAGCTCCTAGATAGCTTAATACAGCTATTGGAAACCTTTAAAACTTTGTTTAGTATCAAAAAGAAAAATACCAAAAATACCAAATAAATTAGTGAAAAATAAAAAATCAAGAATGAAGAAGAGAGAAAGCTGGAGCAAGGTGAATTGTGGATGGCCTTGGGTTTAGAGCTTCTTGGGAAGCTATAGGTTGTGTCCTTGGCTTTTGGTTCTAAGTTTTGTGCTTGGACTCATCTTGTAAGCATTTTCTCAAAATTTGCATTTCATAGTTTATCTGTTTAAAGTAAGTTAATTTTAGTTTAATCCTGTCTAAACATAGTTAATATAAGTTAATCTATAGCTTTCTTGGTTTGAAAATTTGTTTTAGTGTGTAAAGCTTCAAAACAGTTAAGATAAGGGTTGTTTGGGTTTGCTTGTTTAAACTGTTTTAGAGGGTGTTAGAGCCTTTGTTCTTGTTTGTTGTAAGTTGCATTAGGTCAATATAGCTCACAGAAACAATAAAAACCAGTGTTTACTTCATTGAAAGTCAAAATAACCTTTGATCACATCCTGTGTATTAACTGTTTGATTTTCATGTTTCATAATCATGCATATTGGTTTAAAAGTTGTTTATTTAGCTTAAATTAGTCTCATAGTAGCTTAATACATAAAATTAGATCATCTAGGATCATTAGAATCTCATAAAAGTCAAACTTGTTTCACAATTAAAAAAGTCAAAATTTTATAGAAACTCATTTTTGAATAAAATAGATAATTTTATATAGGACTTAATATTAGTTTTCAAGATTTAAGCTTTTGGGATATTAAAATATAGTTGCTCATCTTCGTAATAGTATTTTTTATAATTTCTGTTTAGCTTATTTAGTTGCTTATTTCTTAGCTTATTTTGAGACCTTTTCTAAAAATGTGCCCCCAGTTGAGTGACCTTTTTCACAAGCTCATCAAGAGATTATTAGTGAACCTCAGCTTATGAACCTTGGCTTTTTGGAAAGCCAATCTAGCCATTTCACAGGACCAGTGCTTATTTTCATTTTGCAGCTTATTTGGTAGGGCTGCAACAAGCTTTTAGTTTGTCCCAATTCTTGTATACACTGACTCAAGATATATCGAGTCTTTACTCATGTCTACAAGCTTTTTCAAAAGCTTGTCATAAGCTCATCAGTGGACCCTAAGGGTTGTTCTTGGTTCCTTTAAGCTCAAAACCCACCGCTATCTGTTTCAGCCAAGTTTGAGAGCTTAAGCTCTATGGACCCCACTTGTTTTGTCCTTTAAACTCGGCCCCATAACTGTCTTAGAACTTTGAGAAGCCAAGTGCTTATTTGCTTATTTTAAGCTTTTCAGTATAATTCTTTGTGCTTTTTAGCTTCATATAAGTAGCTTGTAGCTTGTTGCATCTTATTCTAACTTTGGTTCTAGCTTGTAAGCTTGTTTGAGCTTAACATCAAAATAAACTCATAAGCTCACTGTTGAGCTAATAAGCTCTCAAACTGCTTATTTTTAAATTGTAAAATTTTTGTCTTTATTAAAGTTGCTTATAATCAGTAGTATAATAGGTTTATAAAAGAAAAATCACGAAAACATCATTTTAAAAATAGTGATAGCGTTTATTTAATAGAAATTAGCTTTTTAATTTTCTTTTTCAGCTTATTATTAAGCACTTCTTGTTTTTATAATTTTCTTAGTTTTCTGTCATTATAAGATATTTATAGAAAAAATTTCATAATTTTCTTAGCTTGTTTAGTATTTATTAGAATTTAAAATAGTTAAAAGTATTAAATAATTAATAATAAATAAATAAAAAGCATAAAAAATATCTTTTCAGTTTTAAAATTAGTTTTATAATATTTTAGATTTTTCTAAGTTAAAATTTCATTTTTCTAGGTTAATTTTATATTTTCTTGTATTTAAGTGTATTTTAAATAATTAATAAATAGTTTTTAATTAATAATAATTAAATAAATAGTTATAAAAATAATTTTCTTTTTCCAATAATTTTCTTTTATTTTAGGATTGTAAAAATAACATTTTCATATTTGTAGGTCTTTTATTTCTTAAAACTCACGTTTTATTTTGTACGTTTACGTAATTTAATAAACGTACGTGTTTAAGTTTGTTTAATCTGATTGTTGTGCTTTATAATTCTGTATCCAAATACCATTCCAATCAATCAGTAGTGTAATTACCAATCAAAATCCTTACAGATCATTATCCTTAGTGATCATTCGACATCTGAACGTTTTTAAGCACCATTAATCCTCCGTGGGACTTAACGACCGGGAATCCACTATATTCCAAGGGAAATTGCATTGGTTTTAGACTGTTTGAATTTTATTACGGTTGACCATTCACAAGTGGTTGACTTGTGTGATAAACTTGACAGTTTGAGCCCGATCAAATTTTGGCGCCGCTGCCGGGGAGGCTTTAGCGTGTTTTAAAGCATTCTCAGACCCATTCTTGCACATATACCACCTTTTGTAAACAGTTTTTTTTTAAAGTTATCAAAAAGTTCATTAACACTTTTCCTAAAGTGTTAACAACACCAAAAATATATAAAACAACAAAACAATCGTAACGTTTTCTATCTTGTATTTTCTTTAAGGTGATTCTTAAAGAGGTACGATTTGGTTAAACGAGACGATACCAAAAATATTGTCCAAAAGTTTTTAAACCCTTAGCACAAATTCATACCTACGTCTTTTTAGTGGTACTTAATACATAAAAATCAACCACCGCAAACCAAGGCAGTACACCTACCAACTGGGGGTGTGAACATTAATAAGTTCCCAATCTTACAGATCAAAACTTGCCTTTGTGTCCTTGTGATTTGGTGTACCTTTTTCAAAGAAGCCATTTCATTTGTGATTATTGGTTTAAGTCCACTTGTCGTTTTGCCTCGCATTTGTTTTTGAAAACTGATTTTTAAACTTAGTGCATGCGCACTCGTTCTTCCAGCTCCACCAGTCCCACTTTCGAGCTTGCAAATATTCGCGTAGACGTAGAGACGTTCTCGCTCCTTGGCCGTGACTGAGGAACGTCTAGTACCACCACCCCTGCGTAATGGCGCGAAGACAAACCGATGATTGAGCTTCTCCAAGCACCCATCGAGGGTTACGGAGATGCCATTATTGTCCCAACCATGCGTGGTGATATCTTCGAGCTCAAAACCGGGTTGCTTAATCTTGTAACCCAAAGCCAATTTTATGGTTTTGAGCGGGATGATCCTCATGCACATATTCGATGGTTCAACAAGATTGCATCTACCATCAAATACAAGAATGTCCCACATGAAGCAATTAAGCTTCTTCTCGTTCCCCATTCTCTAGAGGGACAAAACCGGAATTGGCTTGAGAAACAACCCCCTCGTTCCATTGAGACATGGGAATATTTAGTCACTAAGTTTGTTAACGAATTCTATCCTCCATCCTGAACTACAAGTCTTAAGAATGAGATAATGAAATTTTCTCAAAGATTTGATGAATCATTCGGTGAGGCATGGGATCGTTACAAAGAGTTGCTCCGAAAGTGTCCGCATCATGGTTTTACCGAGTTAATGCAAATGGATACTTTCTACAATGGTCTGAACCAAGCTAACCAAGACTCTTTAAATGCCTCCGCGGGAGGTAATTTCCTGAGCAAGACCACAAAAGAAGCCTTGCAAATCATAGAAAACAAGTCCCGGTCCGCCTTTCCGAACAAAGACATATCGGTCTCAGTCTAATCTTGGACCTTCTACTTCCTCTCATGTGAGTACATCTAGCACCGATGCTAAGATTGACAAACTCACAGATATTGTTCAGGCTTTGGTTCTTGCTAACCAAAAGAAAGTCACTTTAACACAGACACCATCACATGGTGAAGTGAAGAAAGTCGAGGTCTGTGTTACTTGTGGTGGCCCTCATGCATACTACAACTGTACTGCCACCGATGGTAGTTGATGAGTGTGTAAATACTCATCATTTTTGGTCAAATCTGAACTGCAAAACATTTAAAAACACTCAGAAATGCATCAAAATACTGAAAATATTCCAAAATTGTGTTTTATATGTTTCAGATGCAAAATGTTTAAAATCAGATGAAAAACAAGCAAAGTTTGCATAATTTGCAGTTTCAGTCCCTGAACTTTCAAATCTTGACAAAATCAGTCCCTGAGCATTTGTTTTGGAATAAAAGTCAACCCAAGTCCTTTCAAAATCAAAATTTATCAAAAAATGATCCTTGGGTAAAAAGTTTGGGGAATTTACAAGTTTGGTCATTCAAGTTTCAAAATTGGCAAAAATAGTCCTTGGAAGTTTAAAAAATGGAAAATTATCTTTTATGGTCCTTGTACTAATGAAACTTGGCAAGATTGACCCTTGGAACAACTTTGCAAAATTACAGATTTGGTCCTTGGTTTTTGTAGAATTGCAACTTTGGTCCTTGTGTTAACTACAAACAAACGGACCCTTTGTATTATTGAACCCCCTGCCAAAACACCCTTGACCCCTTGACCCTTGAACCCCCTTCCTTAATAATACACCGGTCAAACCCCCAGTCAACTCTCACCCCTTTCCCTCCAAAACCACCTTCTTCACCCACCCTCTGCAAAACCACTCATCAGCCATGCCTCCAGCTCATATCCCACCACCCTTATCACTCCACCTCAACAACAATCCAAGAAGCATTAAATGTTTCTCCTTCCTTGCACTCAAAACCCTCCCCCAGTTGCTATTTCAGTTTTGGCGCCAAAATTCATCAAACGGCTAAAATCCACTCCAATGATCCAATGGCTCTGAAAAGAGGTGGGAAATGCTCAGAAGACACGTGGGAGACTTTTTGTTGATAAATAGAAGGAAGAGAAGGCAGAGAAGGTAGTAGTTAATTTTTATAATTTCTTGTAAAATCGTTTTTATTATCAATGTCTTAGTTTAAGTCTTAAAGTGTAATTTTCAGTTTCTATGTACTGAATTTAAGTTACTTAATCGTTTGTAATCCAGTTCAAGTTCTCATTAAAAGTTTATCCAAGTTTCTTGTTTTTAAGTTTTCTTTTATTTATGCAGTCTTAAATAATCTAAATCCAGGCTTCAAAAAGTCTTTTTATAGCATAAGTGAGCTTATTAAAGCTGTGTATAGCTTGTAGTAAGCTCACCACTCAGTTTCAATCAAAGTTGGCATTTGGTCAACAAAAGTCAAACTGATGAATGGAAGCTTCAATTGGGTAGGATTGCTAATGTGGTTTGGATTTGCTATTGGTTTAAGTTTATTGGGAATGCTTATGCAATTATAGTTCTTTGGACTTGAGTAAGAGCTATCTAAACTTTGTTTTCACTATTTTGAGCTTATATCTGCTTTAGTAGTTTTCTTGTAGACTTGTTGTGTTGGTTTGCTTTAATTACTGCTTTCAGTTGTAAGTTGGTCAGCATTAGTAAGATTAAGCATTGGTTTACTCTGATTTAAGTAGATTATAGGTTTAAGTTTATATAACAGTTGGAAACTAGTGTTTGGAACAAGTAAGCTAGCTGAGTTATGGCTTATTCGAAGCATAGTTCGCTTGGTATAAGTCCATTCTAGGTAAACTAGACTCAATTCAATCATTTACTTGCATCTGTTTTCATCCAAAGTCAAAATCCTTCTAAATCTGTTTTCATTTGCATATCTGTTGGAAATTTTAAAGATCAAAAGCTTGATTTGTGTTTAGAATTCATAGTAGGTAGCTTATTTTGGTTTCACTTTAGCTTAATACATCATTCTCATTTCAAAATTGATTCAAATCTCATTTTAGTCAACATTTCAGTTTTATCTATAAAAGTTAAATTGCACAAACCAGTTTCGCCCAAACTTTGTAGATTTATCATTTGTTAATCCTTGGTTAAGAGATTTTGGTATTTTGGATTTAACAAGTTGAGCTGGTCTAGTTTCTAAAACTGAATTTTGTGAAATTTTTCCAAATCTCTATAAGCTCCTACATAGCTTGCAAATAGGTCAAAAGTGCCCGTACATACTCGCTGAATACTGAGTGTGCAGGTTTGTGCAGAGCTCAACAAGCTCATGAGAGCTTGTCTGGTCTGATTTTTGGTTTATATGCTCCTTGCCGTGTCTACTTGAGACTATGATATTTGGTTTTGGGTTCCAACTAGGGTAGACAGCTTATTTTTAAGCTTGAAATCAAAGCACACCGAACTGAACTTTCTTATTTTATTTTGAACTCATAAGCTAGTAGCAGTTTGTCTAGAGGTTTATAGCAGCTGGAATTAGTTTTTTATAGATAAGTTTGGCATATTTTAGCTTCTGCTTTCATTTGGTGGTCTTTAGTGCTTATTTGCTTAATTTGAGTGCTTATTTATAAGCACATTTCACTACAGCTTCATAATCTTGCACACTAGTATATGTTTTTATATTTTTTATAAATTTAGAATAATATTTTAGACTTTTCCTGAATTTTTCATAATTTTCCATTACTGTTTGCTATTTTTCTTTATTTTAATCAGTTTTTAGGACTTTTTAAATAGCTTTTAATACAATTAAATCAGAAAAAGTTCAAAAAAATAATTTCTCATTTTTCCTAGATTAAGAAAAATATAAAAAGCCAAAAAAATATTTTTCCATAATTTTCCTAGTTTAAATAGTAATTTTTAGCAATTTAATTAGTTTTAAATAGTTTTTAAATCATAGAAATTAGAATATAAATCAGAAAAATACAAAATTAGTTTTGAAAATTCTCTTTAGTTATTTTAGATTTTTGAAAAATAGTTTCACAATTTTCCTCTTTAATTTCATAATTTTTAGTATTTTAATTTAGTTTTAAAGTTTAAAATTAGTTTTTAATTCAAATTTATAAAAGAAAAATCAAGAAAATCCAATTTTAAAAATAGTGATAGCGTTTATTTAATATAATTTAGCTTTTTAATTTTCTTTCATTTTTCCTTCGTTATCTAGTATCGATCATAACCTCTTTCTTGTTCAATATCACCCGATCACTACACGTTTGGTTATTCAATCGCACAGTTCGTTGGGACTTAACGACCTGGGGAAACACTAAACTCTCCTGGACTTAATTGCTTTGGTTCTAGACTGTCTGACTTTTATTACGGTTAACCATTCACAAGTGGTTGACTTGTGTAATAAACCTGACCGTTTGGGAGCCGATCAAATTTTGGGGCCTTCGGGAGCTGTGCTAATAATCTTACGTTAGCGATTAGTGATTTGAATATTAACTCCTTGTTCATACCATCTATATATGTTTATATTTTCTTATAAAAATCCAAAATCCAAAACATATATATAAAACCATAAAACCCAAAAAGATTCTTCTTTCCCCATTTTCATAATTCTCTTGTTTCCTCAAGTTACGTCTAGTGCATGCACACTCGTTCTTCTAGATCATTGAGTCCTTTTCGTGATTTAGCAGAAATTCCTAGAAGACGTTCTCATAGACGTCTGCCGAAATAGTCGAACCCGAGATTCGTACTATTCCAAACAACAATATGGCAGATCGAACGAACTATGGCGAAATGCTCCGGCACCCACCGAGGGTGATGGAGATGCCATCGTTTTACCAGTAATCAATTCTGATCACTTTGAATTAAAGACACATTTGATCCAACTTGTGTCTACGAATCAATTCCACGGGTTTGATCGAGAAGACCCGTATGCACACATCCGTTGGTTTAACAAGTTGACCTCAACGATCAATTTCAAAGATGTACCACAAAAAGTGATCAAGTTGATGCTATTTCCAGCCCGAATTTGGCTGGAAAAAGAACCCCCTCGATCCATCGAAACTTGGGAGGATCTTGTTCAAAAGTTTGTCAATTATTTCTTTCCTCCATCAAAGACGACTAATCTTAAAAATGAAATTTCTGGATTTCGTCAAAATTTCGATGAAAACTTTGGAGAGGCATGGGAGAGATTCAAAGATCTCCTCAGGAAATGCCCCCATCATGAATTCACGGAGCTTCAACAAGTTAATATCTTTTATAATGGGTTGAACGGTAACGATCAAGATTCTTTGAACGCAGCGCCGGTGGCAATATCTTGTATCGTAAGCCTAAAGATGTGATTGAGATTTGCGAGATAAAATCAAAAGTTCCTATTTCTCGAAACAAAGTCAATATTCCGAACACTCCTGCTTCTTCATCCGGTAACTCTTCCGAGTTAGCAGCTCCGTTAGCCGCTCTAACGGACGTCATCCGTTGTATGATGAAAGAGGTAAAGGAAATCAAAAGCGAAATTCATAAGCCGGAACCAATCAAAGCCGTGAACAAAGTGTGTGAAACTTGTAGTGGTCCACACGCGTATTATGATTGTCAAGCAACCGATGCTTCTTTACCAAGCTCCTGTAGCTTCTGTAAACCACAATCAATACCGACCACAAGCTGATCCTCACTACCGTGCACCTAGCAAGATGACACCCCCGGTTTTCCTCCTGTGCAAAACCATGGCAATCAAAATCGCTTTGTTTCGAATCAAGGACAAAACTTCAATAACTCTCAAAATTTCAATCAGAACCGGAACAATTTCAACCAACCATATCAAGCTCCAAATCAGCAAAGTTATCAACAACCTTCTCAAGCTCCCCTACCAAATGACTTCATGAAAATTACGGAGTCAAGCATACGTTCAATGCAAACTCAGATCAATAACATGAGAGTTGAGCTAAAAAGGAAATTGATACCACAATGTCTCGTGAGACAAATGAGTTGAAGAATATGATGAGCAGTTTCATGAACATGAATATGAACAAAGCCTCGTCATCTTCTGGAGGACTCCCAAGCAATACAGTTCCAAATCCAAATGCCGAGTTGAAAGCCGTCACCACTCGTAGTGGTAAGACGCACAATGGACCTTCGACTCCAATGCCTCCTCCTCAGGAGCAATGAGTCAAGTTACCAAGGATACAACGGACAAGGTGCATTTATCTAAGCCACGAAGTACCGCGACACGTCCCACCTTCGGTAATCAAGCTTTAAGTCCGAACCCGCAGTTCCGAAGACAAATCTGAGCCGAAATGACTTAGTCCGCTCAAAAGTCTAGTCAACTTCCTTACCCATCAAGATTGCATGATGAGAAGCTCAAAGACAAAACCAAAGAGCAAATGGAAAAATTTTTCCAAATTTTCAATGAACTACACTTTGATATAAGCTTCGTTGATGCTCTCGTTCTAATGCCCAAATTTGCATCCACGCTTAAAGGCTTACTGAGCAACAAAGATAAGTTATCTGAGATGGCTAAAACCCCTCTCAATGAGCAATGCTCAGCGGTTCTTCTCATGAAGCTTCCCAAAAAGCTTGAAGACCCCGGCGAGTTTTAATCCCTGTGATTTCTTGGGGATGGTTCAATGCTCCGACTTGGCCGATCTTGGCGCAAGCATTAACCTCATGCCACTCTCAGTATGGAAGAAACTGTCTCTTCCTAAACTTACATCCACTTGTATGACACTCGAGCTAGCGGACCGTACCATAACTCGTCCCCTTGGGATAGCCGAGGATGTCGTGGTGAAAGTAGGAAAGTTTCACTTTCCTACCGACTTTGTTGTAGTAGACTTTGATGCAGATCCTAGAGTTCCCCTCATCTTAGGAAGAGCTTTCTTGAGAACGAGTCGTGCTCTAATTGATGTATTTGCTGAAGAGTTGACCATACGGGTTGACAACGAAGAACTCACGTTTAATATCAACCAGAACTCCAAACCTCTATCCAAACATAGTGTTGCCACAATTGATCAAAAATCTGAAAGAATCAATGCAACACTCTCAAATTTCTCACAGTTAAGAGGAGTCACCAAAAGCGTCTTTGAGCTAAAAGCTTTGAAAGTCAACCCCGGTTCAAACAAATGGTTTGAAAGTTGTACCAAGGAAGTCAAGAGTGTTCTTGATGATGATGATCTAGAATCGGAGACTTTATCGAAAGTGGTGGAAATTGCTAGCTCTAGTAGCACACCACTTGTCCCACCTCCGAAATCAGTTTATCGTATCGAGTTTGTTAACTCTGTGGATGAAACTAAACTATCTTCGTTTCATCGGATTGGATGATGATGTTTATGATCCAATGGGAGACATTCTTCCCATTGAAGAATTGCTCAAAATTGATCCATCATCTCCTAGTCTTATTATTTCCGACTCTTCCATCCCTTCTCTCACTCGGGATGAGGAAGATGACAACTTTTGGAATGAAGTCGATGCCTTTCTTAGTGATGAGTCTATTCCAACAGGAATTGATAATACTTACTTTGATTCGGAAGGGGACATCCTTTTTCTGGAAAATCTGTTGATTGAAGAACCGTTTCCAACCCTCCCTACCGGAAATTCTATTGACAATCACCATACAAACTTCAAGACTAAGCTTAAAAATGCCAAAAATGGTGATTTGCTTTTTACTGATGAGGAATGGACTTGCATTCTCATGCACATCTTTATTCCATTCTTCACAGATGATGTGGTTGCTCTTTCCCTTTTCTCTTTCGGGAATGAGGACACCATCTTGACCCGTATCATCCTTTATAGTTTCTACTATTAACAATACCGCAGTTGTATCTCGTCGGTGTGGAACTTTCTGATGTTCATATGTTTATTAACACCGTGAACGAAAGTCCGATCGAGATTGGTTTTCCACGTTGCTTCCCCAAGAACAAATGAATACGGGGTCGAGTCAAGCTAGCGACTCGGGAATCAAAAACAGTAGCACACTATATGGGTTTTCACCCATATTTCTGACTTCTTTCTACTTTCTACCACCCTAGTGTGGGGAGTTGCCCATTGTTGTATATAAGTTCAAAAAAAAAAATAATTTTTCACAAATAATGGCCGTAGTATTTTCCTTTTTACGTTCTCGTTTCGCATAACAGTAGGTACTTTGAATATTGAGGGCAATATTCATTTCTAGTGTGGGGGAATTCTCACGAATTTTATCATATAATTATACCACCCAATTCCCCAATTTTTGGCCAAATTTTTTGGAGTAAGTGTTTTGCACTTACTCAGCTTACGGTTATCAGTCCGCCATGTCTAACAAACAAAAGGATTGGCTAATCCAGGAGCAAACGGCTCTTGGTAAAGATATCTCAAATCCGTTGACGGCTTGCAATTTGCCCAAAATTGTATGGTGTTATTTCACTCGCCATATATTTAATTAGTGAAGAGTTGGCTAGCCCGCAAGTTTATGGCTTGTGGTAAAGGCGGTTGGAAAACCATAATTGGTAATCGACTCACCAAAGATAATATTGATAATTTATCTAAGAGTTGGCTAGTCGAAAAACGGCTTCGGTAAAGACAAATCAAAACCGTTGGAAGCTGGTGATTTGCTCAAAATCATTTGGTTATCATTGTACCAAGGTTCTTACTTGAACTAAAACATTTGGCTACTCCAGAAGTAATGGCTTTTGGTAAAGAGATTCAAATCCATTAATTTTTTCTCAAAAGATTGCTAGGGACTAGCAATAGTTTAGTGTGGGGATTGATGAGTGTGTAAATACTCATCATTTTTGGTCAAATCTGAACAGCAAAACATTTAAAAACACTCAGAAATGCATCAAAATACTGAAAATATTCCAAAATTGTGTTTTATATATTTCAGATGCAAAATGTTTAAAATCAGATGAAAAACGAGCAAAGTTTGCATAATTTGCGGTTCAGTCCCTCAACTTTCAAATCTTGACAAAATCAGTCCCCGAGCATTTGTTTTGGAATAAAAGTCAACCCAAGTCCTTTCAAAATCAAAATTTATCAAAAATGATCCTTGGGTAAAAAGTTTGGGAATTTACAAGTTTGGTCCTTCAAGTTTCAAAATTGGCAAAATAGTCCTTGGAAGTTTAAAAATGGAAAATTATCTTTTATGGTCCTTGTACTAATGAAACTTGGCAAGATTGACCCTTGGAACAACTTTGCAAAATTACAGATTTGGTCCTTGGTTTTTGTAGAATTGCAACTTTGGTCCTTGTGTTAACTACAAACAAACGGACCCTTTGTATTATTGAACCCCCTGCCAAAACACCCTTGACCCCCCTACTTGAACCCCCTTCCTTAATAATACACCGGTCAAACCCCCAGTCAACTCTCACCCCTTTCCCTCCAAAACCACCTTCTTCACCCTGCAAAACCACTCATCAGCCATGCCTCCAGCTCATATCCCACCACCCTTATCACTCCACCTCAACAACAATCCAAGAAGCATTAAATGTTTCTCCTTCTTGCACTCAAAACCTCCCCCAGTTGCTATTTCAGTTTTGGCTACCAAAATTCATCAAACGGCTAAAATCCACCCAATGATCCAATGGCTCAAAAGAGGTGGAAATGCTCAAGACACGTGGGAGACTTTTTGTTGATAAATAGAAGGAAGAGAAGGTAGTAGTTAATTTTTATAATTTCTTGTAAAATCGTTTTTATTATCAATGTCTTAGTTTAAGTCTTAAAGTGTAATTTTCAGTTTCTATGTACTGAATTTAAGTTACTTAATCGTTTGTAATCCAATTCAAGTTCTCATTAAAAGTTTATCCAAGTTTCTTGTTTTAAGTTTTTTTATTTATGCAGTCTTAAATAATCTAAATCCAGGCTTCAAAAGTCTTTTTATAGCATAAGTGAGCTTATTAAAGCGTGTATAGCTTTGTAGTAAGCTCACCACTCAGTTTCAATCAAAGTTGGCATTTGGTCAACAAAAGTCAAACTGATGAATGGAAGCTTCAATTGGGTAGGATTGCTAATGTGGTTTGGATTTGCTATTGGTTTAAGTTTATTGGGAATGCTTATGCAAGTTATAGTTGTTGGACTTGAGTAAGAGCTATCTAAACTTTGTTTTCACTATTTTGAGCTTATATCTGCTTTAGTAGTTTTCTTGTAGACTTGTTGTGTTGGTTTGCTTTAATTACTGCTTTCAGTTGTAAGTTGGTCGTTGATTAGTAAGATTAAGCATTGGTTTACTCTGATTTAAGTAGATTATAGGTTTAAGTTTATATAACAGTTGGAAACTAGTGTTTGGAACAAGTAAGCTAGCTGAGTTATAGGCTTATTCGAAGCATAGTTCATGGGTATAAGTCCATTCTTGGTAAACTAGACTCAATTCAATCATTTACTTGCATCTGTTTTCATCCAAAGTCAAAATCCCTCTAAATCTGTTTTCATTTGCATATCTGTTGGAATTTTTAAAGATCAAAAGCTTGATTTGTGTTTAGAATTCAGTAGGGTAGCTTATTTTGGTTTCACTTTAGCTTAATACATCATTCTCATTTCAAAAATTGGATTCAAATCTCATTTTAGTCAACATTTCAGTTTTATCTATAAAAGTTAAATTGCACAAACCAGTTTCGCCCAAACTTTGTAGATTTATCATTTGTTAATCCTTGGTTAAGAGATTTTGGTATTTTGGATTTAACAAGTTGAGCTGGTCTAGTTTCTAAAACTGAATTTTGTGAAATTTTTCCAAATCTCTATAAGCTCCTACATAGCTTGCAAATAGGTCAAAAGTGCCCTGTGCACATACTCAGTGAATACTGAGTGTGCACAGGTTTGTGCAGAAGCTCTCAACAAGCTCATGAGAGCTTGTCTTGGTCTGATTTTTGGTTTATATGCTCCTTGCCAGGTCTACTTGAGACTATGATATTTGGTTTTGGGTTCCAACTAGGGTAGACAGCTTATTTTTAAGCTTGAAATCAAAGACACCGTAATCGAACTTTCTTATTTTTATTTTGAACTCATAAGCTAGTAGCAGCTTTGTCTAGAGGTTTATAGCAGCTGAAATTAGTTGTTTATAGATAATTTTGGCATATTTTAGCTTCGCTTTCATTTGGGTGGTCTTAGTGCTTATTTGCTTAATTTGAGTGCTTATTTATAAGCACATTTCACTCTGACTTCATAATCTTGCACACTAGTATATGTTTTTATATTTTTTATAAATTCAGAATAATATTTTAGACTTTTCCTGAATTTTTCATAATTTTCCATTATTGTTTGCTATTTTTCTTTATTTTAATCAGTTTTTAGGACTTTTTAAATAGCTTTTAATACAATTAAATCAGAAAAAGTTCAAAAAATAATTTTCATTTTTCCTAGATTAAGATAAATATAAAAAGCCTAAAAAATATTTTTCCATAATTTTCCTAGTTTAAATAGTAATTTTAGCAATTTAATTAGTTTTAAATAGTTTTTAAATCATAGAAATTAGAATATAAATCAAAAAAATACAAAATTAGTTTTGAAAATTCTCTTTAGTTATTTTAGATTTTTGAAAATAGTTTCACAATTTTTCTCTTTAATTTCATAATTTTTAGTATTTTAATTTAGTTTTAAAGTTTAAAATTAGTTTTAATTCAAATTTATAAAAGAAAAATCAAGAAAATCCAATTTTAAAAATAGTGATAGCGTTTATTTAATATAATTTAGCTTTTAATTTTCTTTCATTTTTCCTTTGTTATCTAGTATCGATCATAGCCTCTTTCTTGTTCAATATCACCCGATCACTACACGTTTGGTTATTCAATCGCATAAATTTCGTTGACTTAACGACCTGGGAAACACTAAACTCTCCTGGACTTAATTGCTTTGGTTCTAGACGGTCTGACTTTTATTACGGTTAACCATTCACAAGTGGTTGACTTGTGTAATAAACCTCACCGTTGGGGCCGATCAAATTTTGGCCCAAAGCGGGGGCGCCGAAGTGATGCTAATAATCTTACGTAGCAGATTAGTGATTTGAATATTCACTCCTTGTTCATACCATCTATATATGTTTATATTTTCTTATAAAAATCCAAAATCCAAAAACATATATATAAAACCATAAAACCCAAAGATTCTTCTTTCCCCATTTTCATAATTCTCTTGTTTCCTCAAGTTACGTCTAGTGCATGCACTTTCGTTCTTCTAGATCATTGAGTCCTTTTCGTGATCTATCAGAAATTCCTAGAAGACGTTCTCATAGACGTCTTTGCCCAAATAGTCGAACCCGGTGATTCGTATCTATTCCAAACAACAATATGGCAGACGAATCGAACTATGGCGAAATGCTCCGTGCACCCACCGAGGGTTATGGAGATGCCATCGTTTACCATAGATCAATTCTGATCACTTCGAATTAAAGACACATTTGATCCAACTTGTGTCTACGAATCAATTCCACGGGTTTGATCGAGAAGACCCGTATGCACACATCCGTTGGTTTAACAAGTTGACCTCAACGATCAATTTCAAAGATGTACCACAAAAAGTGATCAAGTTGATGCTATTTCCAGCCAATTTGGTGGAAAAAGAACCCCTCGATCCATCGAAACTTGGGAGGATCTTGTTCAAAAGTTTGTCAATTATTTCTTTCCTCCATCAAAGACGACTAATCTTAAAATGAAATTTAAGGATTTCGTCAAAATTACGATGAAAACTTTGGAGAGGCATGGGAGAGATTCAAAGATCTCCTCAGGAAATGCCCCATCATGAATTCACGGAGCTTCAACAAGTTAATATCTTTTATAATGGGTTGAACGGTAACGATCAAGATTCTTTGAACGCAGCCGCCGGTGGCAATATCTTGAATCGTAAGCCTAAAGATGTGATTGAGATTTGCGAGATAAAATCAAAAGTTCCTATTTCTCGAAACAAAGTCAATATTCGAACACTCCTTTAGCTTCTTCATCCGTAACTCTTCCGAGTTAGCAGCTCCGTTAAAATTGCCGCTCTAACGGGCGTCATCCGTTGTATGATGAAAGAGGTAAAGGAAATCAAAAGCGAAATTCATAAGCGGGAACCAATCAAAGCCGTAAACAAAGTGTGTGAAACTTGTAGTGGTCCACACGCGTATTATGATTGTCAAGCAACCGATGCTTCTTTTACCAAGCTCCGTAGCTTCGTAAACCACAATCAATACCGACCACAAGTGATCCTCACTACGTGCACCTAGCGATATGACACCCACTGTTTTCCTCATGCAAAACCATGGCAATCAAAATAAACTTTGTTCGAATCAAGGACAAAACTTCAATAACTCTCAAAATTTCAATCGAACAGGAACAATTTCTACCCACCATATCAAGCTCCAAATCAGCAAAGTTATCAACAACCTTCTCAAGCTCCCTACCAAATGACTTCATGAAAATTCTGAGTCAAGCATCGTTCAATGCAAACTCAGATCAATAACATGAGAGTTGAGCTTAAAAAGGAAATTGATACCACAATGTCTCGGCAGACAAATGAGTTGAAGAATATGATGAGCAGTTTCATGAACATGAATATGAACAAAGCCTCGTCATCTTCTGGAGGACTCCCAAGCAATACATTCCAAATCAAATGCGAGTTGAAAGCCGTAACCACTCGTAGTGGTAAGACGCACAATGGACCTTCGACTCCAATGCCTCCTCCTCCAGGAGCAATGAGTCAAGTTACCAAGGATACAACGGACAAGGTGCATTTATCTAGCCCACGAAGTACCGCACACCGCGTCCACCTTCGGTAATCAAGCTTTAAGTCGGAACCCGCAGTTCCGAAGACAAATTCTGAGCCAGAAATGACTTCCGTCCTGGCTCAAAAGTCTAGTCAACTTCCTTACCCATCAAGATTGCATGATGAGAAGCTCAAAGACAAAACCAAAGAGCAAATGGAAAAATTTTTCCAAATTTTCAATGAACTACACTTTGATATAAGCTTCGTTGATGCTCTCGTTCTAATGCCCAAATTTGCATCCACGCTTAAAGGCTTACTGAGCAACAAAGATAAGTTATCTGAGATGGCTAAAACCCCTCTCAATGAGCAATGCTCAGCGGTTCTTCTCATGAAGCTTCCCAAAAGCTTGAAGACCCAAACGGAGTTTTAATCCCGTGTGATTTCTTGGGGATGGTTCAATGCTCCGCCTTGGCGATCTTGGCGCAAGCATTAACCTCATGCCACTCTCAGTATGGAAGAAACTGTCTCTTCCTAAACTTACATCCACTTGTATGACACTCGAGCTAGCGGACCGTACCATAACTCGTCCACTTGGGATAGCCAGGGATGTCGTGGTGAAAGTTGGAAAGTTTCACTTTCCTACTGACTTTGTTGTAGTAGACTTTGATGCAGATCCTAGAGTTCCCCTCATCTTAGGAAGAGCTTTCTTGAGAACGAGTCGTGCTCTAATTGATGTATTTGCTGAAGAGTTGACCATACGGGGTTGACAACGAAGAACTCACGTTTAATATCAACCAGAACTCCAAACCTCTATCCAAACATAGTGTTGCCACAATTGATCAAAAATCTGAAAGAATCAATGCAACACTCTCAAATTTCACAGTTAAGAGGAGTCACCAAAAAAGCGTCTGAGCTAAAGCTTTGAAAATCAACCTTGGTTCAAACAAATGGTTTGAAAGTTGTACCAAGGAAGTCAAGAGTGTTCTTGATGATGATGATCTAGAATCGGAGACTTTATCGGAAGTGGTGGAAATTGCTAGCTCTAGTAGCACACCACTTGTCCCACCTCCGGAATCAGTTTATCGTATCGAGTTCGTTAACTCTGTGGATGAAACCAAACTATCTTCAGTTTCATCTGGATTGGATGATGATGTTTGTGATCCAATGGGAGACATTCTTCCCATTGAAGAATTGCTCAAAAATGATCCATCATCTCTTAGTCTTATTATTTCCGACTCTTCCATCCCTTCTCTCACTCCGGATGAGGAAGATGACAACTTTTGGAATGAAGTCGATGCCTTTCTTAGTGATGAGTCGATTCCAACGGGAATTGATAATACTTACTTTGATTCGGAGGGGGACATCCTTTTTCTGGATAATCTGTTGATTGAAGAACCGTTTCCAACCCTCCTAGGAAATTCTATTGACAATCACCATACAAACTTCAAGACTAAGCTTAAAAATGTCAAAAATGGTGATTTGCTTTTCTTGATGAGGAATGGACTTGCATTCTCATGCACATCTTTATTCCATTCTTCACAGATGATGTGGTTGCTCTTTCCCTTTTCTCTTTCGGGAATGAGGACACCATCTTTGACCACGGTATCATCCTTTATAGTTTCTACTATTAACAATACCGCGGTTGTATCTCGTCGGTGTGGAACTTTCTGATGTTCATATGTTTATTAACAC
The DNA here is from genome assembly GCA_910596185.1 of Chrysanthemum makinoi. Classification (NCBI taxonomy): domain Eukaryota; kingdom Viridiplantae; phylum Streptophyta; class Magnoliopsida; order Asterales; family Asteraceae; genus Chrysanthemum; species Chrysanthemum makinoi. The sequence continues at coordinate 237,878,601 of OU343224.1, read as the reverse complement.
GTGAACGAAGTCCGATCGAGATTGGTTTTCCACGTTGCTTCCCCAAGAACAAATGAATACGGGATCGAGTCAAGCTAGCGACTCGGGAATCAAAAACAGTAGCACACTATATGGGTTTTCACCCATATTTCTGACTTCTTTCTACTTTCTACCACCCTAGTGTGGGGAGTTGCCCCCGGCTTGTTGTATATAAGTTCAAAAAAAAAAAAAAAAGATAATTTTCACAAATAATGGCCGTAGTATTTTCCTTTTTTACGTTCTCATTTTCGGCATAACAGCCGGTACTTTGAATATTGAGGGCAATATTCATTTCTAGTGTGGGGAGGAATTCTCACGAATTTTATCATATAATTATACCACCCAATTCCCTCATTTTTGGCCAAAATTTTTTGGAGTAAGTGTTTTGCACTTACTCAGATTACGGTTATCAGTCCGCCATGTCTAACAAACAAAAGGATTGGCTAATCCAGGAGCAAACGGCTCTTGGTAAAGATATCTCAAATCCGTTGACGGCTTGCAATTTGCCCAAAATTGTATGGTGTTCAGCTCGCCATATATTTAATTAGTGAAGAGTTGGCTAGCCCGCAAGTTTATGGCTTGTGGTAAAGGCAGTTGGAAAACCATAATTGGTAATCAGCTCACCAAAGATAGTATATATTATCTAAGAGTTGGCTAGTCCAGAAGCAAACGGCTTCTGGTAAAGACAAATCAAATCCGTTGAAAGCTGGTGATTTGCTCAAAATCATTTGGTTATCATTGTACCAAGGTTCTTACTTGAACTAAAACATTTGGCTACTCCAGAAGTAATGGCTTTTGGTAAAGAGATTCAAATCCATTAATTTTTCTCAAAAGATTGCTAGGGACTAGCAATAGTTTAGTGTGGGGGATTGATGAGTGTGTAAATGCTCATCATTTTTGGTCAAATCTGAACTGCAAAACATTTAAAAACACTCAGAAATGCATCAAAATACTGAAAATATTCCAAAATTGTGTTTTATATATTTCAGATGCAAAATGTTTAAAATCAGATGAAAAACGAGCAAAGTTTGCATAATTTGCAGTTTCAGTCCCTCAACTTTCAAATCTTGACAAAATCAGTCCCTGAGCATTTGTTTTGGAATAAAAGTCAACCCAAGTCCTTTCAAAATCAAAATTTATCAAAAAATGATCCTTGGGTAAAAAGTTTGGGGAATTTACAAGTTTGGTCATTCAAGTTTCAAAATTGGCAAAAATAGTCCTTGGAAGTTTAAAAAATGGAAAATTATCTTTTATGGTCCTTGTACTAATGAAACTTGGCAAGATTGACCCTTGGAACAACTTTGCAAAATTACAGATTTGGTCCTTGGTTTTTGTGGAATTGCAACTTTGGTCCTTGTGTTAACTACAAACAAACGGACCCTTTGTATTATTGAACCCCCTGCCAAAACACCCTTGACCCCTTGACCCTTGAACCCCTTCCTTAATAATACCCGGCTGATCAACTCTCACCCCTTTCCCTCCAAAACCACCTTAACTTCACCCACCTCGCAAAACCACTCATCACCATGCCTCGGCTCATATCCCACCACCCTTATCCTCCACCTCAACAACCAAACAAGAAACATTAATTGTTTCTCCTTCCTTGCACTCAAAACCCTCCCGATTGCTGGCTATTTCAGTTTTGGCGCAAAATTCATCAAACGGCTAAAATCCGCCAATGATCCAATGGCTCTGAAAAGAGGTGGGAAATGCTCAGAAGACATGTGGGAGACTTTTTGTTGATAAATAGAAGGAAGAGAAGCGAGAAGGTAGTAGTTAATTTTTATAATTTCTTGTAAAATCGTTTTTATTATCAATGTCTTAGTTTAAGTCTTAAAGTGTAATTTTAGGTTTCTATGTACGAATTTAAGTTACTTAATCATTTGTAATCCAGTTCAAGTTCTCATTAAAAGTTTATCCAAGTTTCTTGTTTTAAGTTTTCTTTTTATTTATGCAGGTCTTAAATAATCTAAATCCGGCTTCAAAAGTCTTTTTATAGTATAAGTGAGCTTATTAAAGCTGTGTATAGCTTGTAGTAAGCTCACCACTCAGTTTCAATCAAAGTTGGCATTTGGTCAACAAAAGTCAAACTGATGAATGGAAGCTTCAATTGGGTAGGATTGCTAATGTGGTTTGGATTTGCTATTGGTTTAAGTTTATTTGGAATGCTTATGCAAAGTTATAGTTCTTTGGACTTGAGTAAGAGCTATCTAAACTTTGTTTTCACTATTTTGAGCTTATATAGCGCTTTAGTAGTTTTCTTGTAGACTTGTTGTGTTGGTTTGCTTTAATTACTGCTTTCGGTTGTAAGTTGGTCGACATTAGTAAGATTAAGCATTGGTTTACTCTGATTTAAGTAGATTATAGGTTTAAGTTTATATAACAGTTGGAAACTAGTGTTTGGAACAAGTAAGCTAGCTGAGTTATAGGCTTATTGAGCATAGTTGTGGTATAAGTCCATTCTTGGTAAACTAGACTCAATTCAATCATTTACTTGCATCTGTTTTCATCCAAAGTCAAAATCCTTCTAAATCTGTTTTCATTTGCATATCTGTTGGAATTTTTTAAAGATCAAAAGCTTGATTTGTGTTTAGAATTCAGTAGGGTAGCTTATTTTGGTTTCACTTTAGCTTAATACATCATTCTCATTTCAAAAATTGGATTCAAATCTCATTTTAGTCAACATTTCAGTTTTATCTATAAAAGTCAAATTCACCAAACCAGTTTCGCCCAAACTTTGTAGATTTATCATTTGTTAATCCTTGGTTAAGAGATTTTGGTATTTTGGATTTAACAAGTTGAGCTGGTCTAGTTTCTAAAACTGAATTTTGTGAAATTTTTCCAAATCTCTATAAGCTCCTACATAGCTTGCAAATGGGTCAAAAGTGCCACATGCACATACCAGTGAATCTGAGTGTGCTGAGTTTGTGTCAGAAGTTTCTCAACAAGCTCATGAGAGCTTGTCTTGGTCTGATTTTTGGTTTATATGCTCCTTTCCAGGTCTACTTGAGACTATGATATTTGGTTTTGGGTTCCAACTAGGGTAGATGTAGCGACTTATTTTAAGCTTGAAATTACACAGGCCCGAACTTTCTTATTTGATTTTGAACTCATAAGCTAGTAGCTGGTTGTCTAGAGGTTTATAGCAGCTGGAATTAGTTGTTTATAGATAAGTTTGGCATATTTTAGCTTCAGCTTTCATTTGGTGGTCTTTAGTGCTTATTTGCTTAATTTGAGTGCTTATTTATAAGCACATTTCACTCAGACTTCATAATCTTGCACACTAGTATATGTTTTTATATTTTTTATAAATTTAGAATAATATTTTAGACTTTTCCTGAATTTTTCATAATTTTCCATTCGCTTTTTTGCTATTTTTCTTTATTTTAATCAGTTTTTAGGACTTTTTAATTAGCTTTTAATACAATTAAATCGTAAAAAAGTTCAAAAAAAATAATTTCTCATTTTTCCTAGATTAAGAAAAATATAAAAAGCCAAAAAATATTTTTCCATAATTTTCCTAGTTTACATAGTAATTTTTAGCAATTTAATTAGTTTTAAATAGTTTTTAAATCATAGAAATTAGAATATAAATCAGAAAATACAAAATTAGTTTTGAAAATTCTCTTTAGTTATTTTAGATTTTTGGAAAAATAGTTTCACAATTTTCCTCTTTAATTTCATAATTTTTAGTATTTTTATTTAGTTTTAAAGTTTAAAATTAGTTTTTAATTCAAATTTATAAAAGAAAAATCAAGAAAATCCAATTTTAAAAATAGTGATAGCGTTTATTTAATATAATTTAGCTTTTAATTTTCTTTCATTTTTCCTTCGTTATCTAGTATCGATCATAACCTCTTTCTTGTTCAATATCACCCGATCACTACTGCGTTTGGTTATTCAATGCACAGTTCGTTGGGACTTAGCGACACTGGGAAACACTAAACTCTCCCCGGACTTAATTGCTTTGGTTCTAGGTGTAGGCTTTTATTACGGTTGATCATTCACAAGTGGTTGACTTGTGTAATAAACCTGACCGTTTGGGACCGATCAGTAGTCCGTTTGAAGCCAATGCTATATCCGGTACTTCACATCAAGGAGGTAATCAATACCGTCCTCAAAATGAACCAAACTACCGTGCTAATATTTATCAAGGACCACCCGGTTTTAACCAGAATCCTAACATGCAAAACCGGAATCAGAACCAACCTAGAATGAACCAAGGTTATCAAAACCAAGGTAATTTCTATCCGGGACCAAATCAAGGTTTCCAACATCAAGGAAACCTTAATCAAAACAATTTCAATCGAGGGAATCAATTTCATGTGAATCCTAACCAAGGAAATTTTCAAAATCAAGGCCCTAATCTGAACAATAGAGGCCAGAATTTCCTAATCAAACTCAAGCCATTGTTCCCAAGCTGGACCATCATCTAATGAGCTATTGAAACAATTCATGAAATCCCAAGATGAAATGAGCAGGTTGTTGGTCGTCGGATCCTGATCCAAGCCTAAAGAAGTCTTTAAATGATCAACCCTCGGGCTCGGGGAAAACTTCAGAGCAACCACGATCGCTAACCGAGGGCGATGCAAAGGCGTCACAAAAGTGGTGTATCATACGATGGACCCGCTATTCCTACTACCTCTTCTTCTTCTTCTCTCCCGAAGGTAGTGGAAAGTGAACCTGAGTCTACAAAGGACAAGGGACTTCCTACTAATAACGGAGGTACCAAAAATGTCCATCCTCAAGTTATCCCGAAACCCAAATCCAATCGAGAGTTGTTTTGAACCTCCAGGTAGCTTCGCTGAAAACCCCAAATCCAAATCTTCTATTCCTTACCCATCACGTTTGAATGAGAGAAGCTCCGAAAAAAAGCCAGGTCATCAAATGGACAAATTTTTCAAAATTTCCAAGAACTACATTTGACATAAGCTTTGGATGCTATCATCTTTGATGCCCAAGTTTGAATCAACTCTCAAACACATGTTAAGCAACAAGGAAAAGCTGTTTGAGATGGCAAAACTCCTCGAGCGAACGAAGCCGCTCTGCGGTTATCTGAAAAAAGCTTCGAGAAGCTTGGAGATCCTGGAAAATTTCTCTTACCTTGTGTATTTCGAGGAATGGTTGAATGCTTTGCCTTAGCAGATCTTGGTGCAAGCATCAATCGATGCCTTATTCAGATATGGAAGAAACTTTCTCTTAGGACCTTACTCCTACATGCATGACTCTCGAGCTTGCGGATCGTACAATATCCGTCCACTTGGCATTGTCGGGGATGTATTTGTGAAAGTAGGAAAGTTCCATTTTCCGGTGACTTTGTAGTTGTTGATTTCGATCTTTGATCCACGGGTTCCTCTCATTGTTGGGCGAGGATTCACGAGAACGGGCCGTGCTATCATTGATGTATTTGAGCAAGAAATCACATTACGTGTGGGTAATGAAGCTGTCACCTATAACCTTGATCAAACTTGAGGTACTCGCAAACTATGATTCTGAGTCGGTTAACCGAATAGATATCATTGATGTTGCTTCAGAAGAGTACTCTCAAGAAGTTCTCGGTTATGATCATAATTCTTCGAGTGATAATCTCACTCATTCATCTCAACCCATCATTGCCAATTCTACTCTTTCTCTCACTCCGTTTGAGGAAAGTGACTTCATCTTGGAAGAGATTGAAGCATACTTGTCTAGTGATTCGGTTTCATGGGAAATTGATCATGCTCCAATTGACATCGAGGGAGATATTCTTCTCATCGAGAAGATGCTCAATGATGATCCATCATCACTCCCTCTCGTCGAGCTTCATAACAAGGAAGTCAAGTCGGTTGAGAAAGCTGAAGAATTTCCTGAGGTAGAACTTAAGGACTTACCACCTCATCTCGAGTATGCATTTCTTGAGGGTGATGATAAATTACCCATCATTATTGCTCGAGATTTGAGTAAAGAAAAAAAGCTTTCTCGATAAAGGTCTTAAAGACACACAAGCAAGCAATTGCTTGGAAACTCTCCGACATTAAGGGTATCAACCACGAGTTTTGTACTCACAAAATCTTGATGGAGGATGACTTCAAACCAGCAGTTCAACATCGAGAGAAGGGTGAATCCTAAAATTCATGAGGTTATTAAACAAGAGGTTCTCAAACTTCTTGATGCCGGTTTAATTTACCCGATCTCGATAGTCCTTAGGGTTAGCCCAATTCATTGTGTTCGAAAAAGGGTGGCATAACTGTTTGTCACAAATGAAGAAAGCGAGTTAATTCCAACTCGGTTGTTACGGTATTAGCGGGATGGCGTGTTTGCATTGACTATCGTAAGTTGAATGACGCCATCCGAAAAGACCATTTTCCTCTACCCTTCATGGACCAAATGCTTGAGAGATTAGCGGGAACGAATACTATTGCCCTTGATGGTTTCGGGGTATTTTCAGATCCCCATTGATCCACGGGATCGAAGAAAAGACCACATTCACCGCCCATACGGAACTTTTGCCTACAGTACGATGCCTTTTGGCCTATGTAATGCTCGCACGCTTCCAACGATGTATGATGGCAAATTTCCACGACATGATCGGGGAAACAATGGAGGTGTTTATGGATGATTTCTCGGTCATTGGGGACTCGTTTCAAACATGTCTCTCCCATTTAGATAAAATGCTCAAAAGGTGTGAAGACACCAATCTTTGTCTAAATTGGGAGAAGAGCCACTTTATGGTCAAAGAAGGCATTGTTCTTGGCCATAAGATTTCAAAAAACGGGATTGAGGTTGATAGAGCAAAAGTCGATGTTATTGCTAAATTACCTCATCCTACTACCGTCAAAGGTATTAGGAGTTTTTAGGTCATGCCGGTTTTTATCGCAGATTCATACAAGATTTTTCTAAGATCGCCCGACCTATGACCCATCTTCTTGAAAAAGATGCTCCTTTTATTTTCTCACACGAGTGCATCGAAGCTTTTGAAACATTAAAGAAAAGCTTCTGAAGCACCCATTCTCGTTGCTCCGAATGGGATTTACCTTTGAACTCATGTGCGATGCAAGTGATTTTGCTATCGGTGGGTCTTAGGGCAATTTAACCAAGCATTTTCAGCCTATCCATTCGCGAAGTAAAACAATGATCGAAGCTCAAACTCATTACACCACTATAGAAAAAGAGCTATTAGCCGTGGTGTATGCATTTGAGAAGTTTCGGCCGTACTTAATCTTGACCAAATGCGTGGTGTATACGGATCATTCGGCTCTCAAATATCTCTTTGCAAAACAAGATGCAAAGCCGAGATTGCTCCGTTGGGTTCTTCTCTTGCAAGAATTTGATATCATTATACGTGATAAAAGGGTGAGAACCTAGGCCGATCATCTATCCGTCTAGAAAACCCTCACCAAGATGTTTTCGAGAAAAGGAAATAAATGAAACATTTCCTCTCGAGACACTCAATGCGGTTTCTTTTCATGGAAACTCTACTACCCCATGGTTTGCTGACTTCGCAAATTACCATGCGGGTAACTTCATATTGAAAGGAATGTCGACCCAACAGAAGAACAAATTCTTCAAAGATGTTAAACATTACTTTACGGGCGACCCCTACTTATTCAAAATCGTTGCGGGATCAAGTCATCCGACGGTGTGTTTATGGACAGGAAGCTATGGACATTCTCAAAGCTTGCCATCTTTGGGACCCACCGGGGGCCATCATAGTCAAATTACACGCCAAAAAGGTGTTTGATTCCGGGTTTTATTGGCCCACTATTTATAAGGATGCCCACGAATTTGTCAAAACTGGGCGCTTGTCAGCGTCACGAAAATATCTCACAAAAGAAATGAAATGCAAAAGCGCCATTCAAGTGTGTGAGATATTTGACATCTGGGCATTGACTTTATGGGGCCATTTCCATCATCTCGAGGAAACAAATACATACTTGTGGCTGTTGACTATTTGTCAAAATGGGTTGAAGCGAAAGCTTTACCTACCAATGATGCCCGAGTTGTTGTGAAATTCTTAAAATCTCTTTTTGCTAGGTTTGGAACTCCGAGCTATAATCGTGATCGTGGTACGCATTTCTGCAATGACCAGTTTGATAAAGTCATGCAAAAGTATGGTGTAACCCACCGTCTCTCTCGCATACCACCCCAAACAAGTGGGCAAGTTGAAGTTTCCAACCGAGGTATAAAAAGAATTCTTGAAAGGACAGTAGGCGAAAACCGTGCATCTGGTCGGATAAATCGGATGACGCACTCACGGGCCTTCCGTACGGCTTATAAAACACCAATGGTGTACTCCATACAAGCTTGTTATGCGGAAAGGCATGTCATCTACCAATTGAGCTAGAGCACAAAGCATCTTGGGCCTTGAAACATGCCAACCGATATTCGAGCCGGTGGTGATCACATGAAAGTTCAAATGAATGAATTAAATGAACTCCGTGATCAAGCATACGAGAACTCTTTGATCTACAAACAAAACACAAAGAAGATTCATGACTCCAAAATCAAGAACCGCGTTTTCAACGCGTCGGTGATCGAAGTCCTTCTTTTAATTCAAGATTGAAGATATTCTCGGGAAAGCTCAAATCCCTTTGTCGGACCATTCACCATCACTAAAGTATTTCCTTATGGTACTATTGAGTTATCTCAACCCGATGGTCCAAATTTTAAAGTGAATGGTCATCGATTAAAACACTATTTTGGAGAGGACATTCCACGTGGTTGTCCGGATCTACAAACATACCCCATGAACCAATGAATGCGGGGATCGAGTCAAGCTAGTGACTCGGGAATCAAAAATAGTAGCACACACCATATGGGTTTTCACCCATATTCGACTTCTTTCTACTTTCTACCACACTAGTGTGGGGAGTTGCCTCATTGTTGTATATAAAGTTTCAAAAAAAAAAGTATATATATCAAAAATAAAAAAAAGGCCGTAAAATTTCCCTTTTACGTTCTCAGTTCGGCATAACCGCCGGTACTTTGAATATTGAGGGCAATATTCATTTCTAGTGTGGGGGGGAATTCTCACGAATTTTATCATGTAATTATACCACCCAATTCCCCCATTTTTGGCCAAAATGTTTTTTGGAGTAAGTGTTTTACACTTACTCAGCAAATGGTAATCGGTCGCCATGTCTAACCACATAAGGATTGGCTAATCCAGGAGCAAGCGGCTCTTGGTAAAGATATCTCAAATCCGTTTATGGCTTGCAATTTGCCCAAAATTGTATGGTGTTCAGCTCAACATATCTTTAATTAGTGAAGAGTTGGCTAACCCGCAAGTTTATGGCTTGTGGTAAAGGCAGTTGGAAAACCATAATTGGTAATCGACTCACCAAAGATAATATTGATAATTTATCTAAGAGTTGGCTAGTCCAGAAGGAAACGGCTTCTGGTAAAGACAAATCAAATCCGTTTACAGCTGGTGATTTGCTCAAAATCATTTGGTTATCATTGTACCAAGGTTCTTACTTGAACTAAAACAATTGGCTACTCCAGAAGTAATGGATTTTGGTAAAGAGATTCAAATCCATTAATTTTTCTCAAAAGATTGCTAGGGACTAGCAATATCTTAGTGTCGGGGATTGATGAGTGTCTAAATACTCATCATTTTTGTACCTTTTAGTCTGCAAAAACATCTGAAAACACTCAGAAATGCATCAAAATGATAAAATATCACAAATAAGTGTTTTATGTGTTTTAAATGCAAAAATACCAAAATCGGATGAAAAACGTATCAAGTTTGCATAATTGGCAGTTTTAGTCCCCCAAGTTTGGAAACTTGTCAAATCTAGTCACTGGAATCCAAAAATGTGGAGTTTTATCATTCAAGGTCCCTGAAATATTCTAAGTTGACAAAAATGGTCCTTGAATGAATCTTTGGTCAAATGGCAGAAAAGGTCCCTAAAGTTTAAAAAAGTGTCATGAAAGGTCCTTGGATATTTAAAAATGGAAAATTATCAAATATTGGTCCTTGAACTATTCATAAATGGCAGGATAGGTCCTTGTGTTATCTTTGGAATAGTGGCAGTTTCAGTCCTTGAGAATTCAGAAAATTACACAAATGGTCCTTGTGTTATTAAACCACCAAACGGATCCCTCTTAATCCAATCCAAAAACACAAAACCAAATCCAAGCCCTATCCGGTGACCCAACCCCAAGCCCAACTATACTTGACCCATGAACCTTGAACCTTGACCTTTTTGAACCTGACCAAAACCCATTGACCCCCCAAATGAACCCTGCGTTATTATTAAAAGCGGGTCAATGAAGTCAAATACCCGTCCCTCGTTCATCTCCCTCACATTAACGCGCCAAAACCAGACACCCCATCAAACCACCCTGGTTTCCACCTCTCCACTGTTATCCAGTTGTTTAACCACTCCACCTCCACCTCATCCTCCCAAACTTCTTTAAATGCAAAACACCTTTCAAACACCTTTTGCCGCCAAAATGCCACATGTATGATTATGAAGAGAGTGATGAATTCAAGGGTTGAAATCAAGTGGGAAACGTTGAGTCGACACCAAGCCCAAAAGATCTTTATAAAGAAGAGAGAAGCAATGTGAAGGATATCTAGTTTAATTTTAATTAATGTATGTCGTTTTCGTTAAATTTCAAATTTCAGTGTAATTTTAAGCTTTCAAGTACTGTTTCTATCCATTTCAGTGTATTGTGAAACTTTTTCAATAAGCAATTTTCATTTTCAGTTTCAATTTCAGTTTATGTAAAATTTCAAGTTAAAAAATTTCATGTTAAGCTTAATGTTGTTATCAGTTGTTATTTTGGACTCATAAGCCCATATAAGCTCCTAGATAGCTTAATACAGCTATTAGAAACCTTTAAAACTTTGTTTAGTATCAAAAAGAAAAATACCAAAAATACCAAATAAATTAGTGAAAAATAAAAATATCAAGAATGAAGAAGAGAAATTTGGAGCAAGGTGAATTGTGGATGGCCTTGGGTTTAGAGCTTCTTGGGAAGCTATAGGTTGTGTCCTTGGCTTTTGGTTCTAAGTTTTGTGCTTGGACTCATCTTGTAAGCATTTTCTCAAAATTTGCATTTCATAGTTTATCTGTTTAAAGTAAGTTAATTTTAGTTTAATCTTGTCTAAACATAGTTAATATAAGTTAATCTATAGCTTTCTTGGTTTGAAAATTTGTTTTAGTGTGTAAAGCTTCAAAACAGTTAAGATAAGGGTTGTTTGGATTTGCTTGTTTAAACTGTTTTAGAGGGTGTTAGAGCCTTTGTTCTTGTTTGTTGTAAGTTGCATTAGGTCAATATAGCTCACGAAACAATAAAACCAGTGTTTACTTCATTGAAAGTCAAAATAACCTTTGATCACATCCACTGTATTAAGCTGTTTGATTTTCATTTTTCATAATCATGCATATTGGTTTAAAAGTTGTTTATTTAGCTTAAATTAGTCTCATAGTAGCTTAATACATAAAATTAGATCATCTAGGATCATTAGAATCTCATAAAAGTCAAACTTGTTTCACAATTAAAAAAGTCAAAATTTTATAGAAACTCATTTTTGAATAAAATAGATAATTTTATATAGGACTTAATATTAGTTTTCAAGATTTAAGCTTTTGGGATATTAAAATATAGTTGCTCATCTTCGTAATAGTATTTTTTATAATTTCTGTTTAGCTTATTTAGTTGCTTATTTCTTAGCTTATTTTGAGACCTTTTCTAAAAATGTGCCCTGTGCACAGTTGAGTGACCCTTTTTCACAAGCTCATCAAGAGCTTATTAGTGAACCTCAGCTTATGAACCTTGGCTTTTTGGAAAGCCAATCTAGCCATTTCACAGGACCAGATTCTTATTTTCCATTTTGCAGCTTATTTGGTAGGGCTGCAACAAGCTTTTAGTTTGTCCCAATTCTTGTATACAACTCAGTATATCTTGAGTCTTTACGCTCGTTCTACAAGCTTTTCAAAGCTTGTCATAAGCTCATCAGTGGACCCTAAGGGTTGTTCTTGGTTCCTTTAAGCTCAAAACTCAATTTGGCTATCTGTTTCGACCAAGTTTGAGAGCTTAAGCTCTGTGGACCCCACTTGTTTTGTCCTTTAAACTCTGTCCCATAAGCTGTCTTTAGAACATTGAGAAGCCAAGTGCTTATTTGCTTATTTTAAGCTTTTCAGTATAATTCTTTGTGCTTTTTAGCTTCATATAAGTAGCTTGTAGCTTGTTGCATCTTATTCTAACTTTGGTTCTAGCTTGTAAGCTTGTTTGAGCTTAACATCAAAATAAACTCATAAGTTCTCACTTTGTTGAGCTAATAAGCTCTCAAACTGCTTATTTTTAAATTGTAAAATTTTTGTCTTTATTAAAGTTGCTTATAATCAGTAGTATAATAGGTTTATAAAAGAAAAATCACAAAAACATCATTTTAAAAATAGTGATAGCGTTTATTTAATAGAAATTAGCTTTTTAATTTTCTTTTTCAGCTTATTATTAAGCACTTCTTGTTTTTATAATTTTCTTAGTTTTCTGTCATCATAAGATATTTATAGAAAAAATTTCATAATTTTCTTAGCTTGTTTAGTATTTATTAGAATTTAAAATAGTTAAAAAGTATTAAATAATTAATAATAAATAAATAAAAAGCATAAAAAATATTTTCAGTTTTAAAATTAGTTTTATAATATTTTAGATTTTTCTAAGTTAAAATTTCATTTTTCTAGGTTAATTTTATATTTTCTTGTATTTAAGTGTATTTTAAATAACTAATAAATAGTTTTTAATTAATAATAATTAAATAAATAGTTATAAAAATAATTTTCTTTTTCCAATAATTTTCTTTTATTTTTAGGATTGTAAAAATATCATTTTCATATTTGTGGGTCTTTTATTTCTTAAAACTCACGTTTTATTTTTATGCGTTACGTAATTTAATAACGCGTCGCGTGTTTAAGTTTGTTTAATCTGATTGTTGTGCTTTATAATTCTGTATCCAAATACCATTCCAATCAATCAGTAGTGTAATTACCAATCAAAATCCTTACAGATCATTATCCTTAGTGATCATTCGACATCTGAGCGTTTTAAGCACCATTAATCCTCAGGTAGGGGACTTAACGACGGAATCCACTATATTTCAAGGGAAATTGCATTGGTTTTAGACTGTTTGAATTTTATTACGGTTGACCATTCACAAGTGGTTGACTTGTGTGATAAACTTGACAGTTTGAGCCCGATCAGCAGGGTTCAAGTTGGGGGGTCAAGGGTGTTTTTGGACTGGCTCAAGGTATATTGGCAGGGGGTCATAACACCAAAGGGGTCCGTTTGGATGCAGTTATTAACACAAGGACCATTCTTGCAATTCATCAATTCTTGAGGGACCAAAAGTGTAATTTTCCCAAACTTATCAAAAGGGCCAAACATGCCAAGTTTCATTAGTACAAGGACCATAAAAGATAATTTTCCATTTTTGAACTTCCAAGGACTATTTTTGCCAATTTTGAAACTTGAAGGACCAAACTTGTAAATTCTCCAAACTTTTTACCCAAAGATCATTTTTGATAAATTTTGATTTTGAAAGGACTTGGGTTGACTTTTATTCCAAAACAAATGCTCGGGGACTGATTTTGTCAAGATTTGAAAGTTGAGGAATTTGAAAGCCGCCAATTATGCAAACTTTGTTCGCTTTTTCATCGATTTTAAACATTTTTCATCTGAAACATATAAAACACAATTTTGGAATATTTTCAGTATTTTGATGCATTTCGAAGTGTTTTTAAATGTTTTGCAGTTCAGATTTGACCAAAATGATGAGTATTTACACACTCATCAATCCCCCACACTAAACTATTGCTAGTCCCTAGCAATCTTTTGAGAAAACTTAATGGATTTGAATCTCTTTACCAAAAGCCATTACTTCCGAGTAGCCAATTGTTTTTGTTCAAGTAAGAACCTTGGTACAATGATAACCAAATGATTTTGAGCAAATCACCGGCTTTCAACGGTTTTGATTTGTCTTTACCGTAAGCCGCTTGCTACGGACTAGCCAACTCTTTGATAATATATACTATCTTTGGTGAGCTGATTACCAATTATGGTTTTCCAACTGCCTTTACCACAAGCCATAAACTTGCGGGCTAGCCAACTCTTCACTAATTAAAGATATGGTGAAATTTGAACACCATACAATTATGGGCAAATTGCAAGCCGTCAACGGATTTGAGATATCTTTACCAAGAGCCGTTTGCTCTTGGATTAGCCAATCCTTTTGTTTATTAGACATGGCGGATCGATAATCAGTAATCCGAGTAAGTGCAAAACACTTACTCCAAAAAAAATTTGGCCAAAAATTGGGGAATTGGGTGGTATAATTACATGATAAAATTCGTGAGAATTCCCCCACACTAGAAATGAATATTGCCCTCAATATTCAAAGTACCGGGCGTTATGCTTAGAAACTTAGAACGTAAAAGGGAAATACTACGGCCATTATTTGAATTTTTTAAACTTTATATACAACAATGAGGGGGGCAACTCCCCCACACTAGGGTGGTAGAAAGTAGAAAGAAGTTAGAAATATGGGTGAAAACCCATATAGTGTGCTATTGTTTTTGATTCCCGAGTCGCTAGCTTGACTCGATGCCCGCATTCATTGGTTCATGGGGAAAGTTTGTAGATCCGGGAAAACCACATGTGGAATGTCCTCTCCAAAATAGTGCTTCAATCGATGACCATTCACTTTAAAATTTGGACCATCGGGTTGAGATAACTCAAAGGTTCCATAAGGAAATACTTTAGTGATGGTGAATGGTCGGACCATCGGGGATTTTAGTTTTCTGAGAAAATCTTCAATCTTGAATTGAAAAGAAGGACTTCGATCAAGACGTTAAAAACGCGGTTTTTGATTTTGGAGTCATGAATCTTCTTTGTCTTTTCTTTGTAGATCAAAGAGTTCTTGTATGCTTGATCACGTAGTTCATTTAATTCATTCATTTGAACTTTCCGGTGATCACCGCTTTGGATATCGAAGTTTGCATGTTTTAAGGCCCAGTATGCTTTGTGCTCAAGCTCAATCGGCAGATGACACGCCTTTCCGTACACTAGCTTGTATGGAGTACACCCGATGGGTGTTTTATAAGCTGTCGGAAGGCCCAGTCGTCATCTAGCTTATCCGACCAAGAGGCACGGTTTTCGCCACCGTCCTTTCCGAATTCTTTTAATCCCTCGGTTGGAAACTTCCACTTGCCCACTTGTTTGGGGTGGTACGCAGTAGAGAGACGGTGAGTTACACCATACTTTTGCATGACTCTATCAAACCGGTCATTGCAGAAATGCGTACCACGATCACCGATTATAGCTCGTGGAGTTCCAAACCTAGCAAAAAGAGATTTTAAGAATTTCACAACAACTTGGGCATCGTTGGTAGGCAAAGCTTTCGCTTCAACCCATTTTGACAAATAGTCAACGGCCACGAGTATGTATTTATTTCCTCGAGATGAAGGAAATGGCCCCATAAAGTCAATGCCCCGATGTCAAAAATCGACACACTTGAATGGCTTTTTGTGGCATTTCATTCCTTTGTGAGATATTCCCGTGACGTTGACAAGCCGTCCAGGTTTTGACAAATTCGTAGGCATCCTTGTAAATCATGGGCCAATAAAATCCGGAATCAAACACCTTCTTGGCGGTGTAGTTGGGACTATGATGTCCCCCAAGAGGTCCGAATGGCAAGCCTTGAGAATGTCATTGGCTTCTGACCATACACACATCGCGATGACTTGATCCGCAAATTTTGAATAAGTAGGGGTCGTCCTTAAGTAATGTTTTACATCTTTAAAGAATTTGTTTTTGTTGGGGACGACATCCCTTTCACTACAAAGTTACCCGCATGGTAATTTGAAAAGTCAGCAAACCATGGGGTAGAAGAGTCTCCACGAAAAGAAACCACATTGAGTGTTTCGAGAGGAAATGTTTCGTTTATTTCCTTTTTCTCGAACACATCCCGGTGAGGGTTTTCTAGACGGGACAGATGATCGGACGGCCTGTGTTCGGCTCCTTTTTATCACGTATAATGATATCAAATTTTGCAGGAGAGAACCCAACAGCAATCTCGGCTTTGCATCTTATTTTGCAAAGAGATATTTGAGAGCCGAAAGTGATCCGTGATACACCACACATTTGGTCAAGATGAGGTATGGTTTAAACTTCTCAAACTCATACACCACAGCTAATAATTCTTTTTCTGTAGTGGTGTAATGGGTTTGAGCTTCAGATCCATAGTCTTACTCGGCGTAGTGGATAGGCTGAAAATGCTTGGTTTTACGTTGCCCGGATCGCACCGATAGCAAAATCACTTGCATCGCACATGAGTTCAAAGGGTAAATCGGTCGGGGCAACTAGAATGGGTGCTTCCGTAAGCTTCTTCTTTAATGTTTCAAAAGCTTGATGCACTCAGTGAGAAGATAAAAGGAGCATCCTTCTCAAGGAGATGAGTCATAGGCCGGGCGATTTTAGAAAAATCTTGTATGAATCTGCGATAAAACCCGGCATGACCTAAAAAACTCCTAATACCTTTGACGGTAGTAGGATGAGGCAATTTGGCAATGACATCCACTTTCGCTTTGTCAACCTCAATCCCATTTTTTGAAATCTTATGGCCTAGGACAATTCCTTTTTTGACCATAAAATGGCTCTTCTCCCAATTTAGACAAAGATTGGTGTCTTCACACCGCTTTTAGCATTTTTCTAAATGGGAGAGACATGTTTGAAATGAGTCCCCAATGACCGAGAAGTCATCCATAAACACCTCCATTGTTTCCCGATCATGTCGGGAAAATTGCCATCATACATCGTTGGAACGTGCCAGAGCGCTTACATAGGCCAAAAGGCATACGCCTATAGGCAAAAGTTCCGTATGGGCGGTGAATGTGGTCTTTTCTTGATCCCGCGGATCAATGGGGATCTGAAAATACCCCGAGAAACCATCTAGGAAACAATAGTATTCGTTTCTTGCTAGTCTCTCAAGCATCCGATCCATGAAGGGGTAGAGGAAAATGGTCTTTACGGGTGGCTTCATTTAACTTGCGATAGTCAATACACACACGCCATCCCGTAACCAATCGAGTTGGAATTAACTCATTTTCTTCATTTGTGACAACAGTTATGCCACCCTTTTTCGAACACAGTGGATGGACTGACCCAAGGACTATCGAGATCGGTAAATTAAACCGGTATCAAGAAGTTTGAGAACCTCTTGTTTGATAACCTCATGAATCTTAGGATTCACCCTTCTCCGATGTTGGACTGCTGGTTTGAAATCATCCTCCAATAAAATCTTGTGCGTACAAAATTCGGGGTTAATACCCTTGATGTCGGAGAGTCTCCAAGCAATTGCTTGCTTGTGCAACTTCAAAACCTTTATGAGAGCGATCTTATCCTCCTCGTTAAGTCCTTAGCAAGTATGACGGGTAATTTATCATCACCCTCCAAGAATGCATACTCGAGATGAGGAGGTAGGTCCTTAAGTTCAACCTCGGGAAATTCTTCATAGATGTTTATACGGATTTGATTTCTTCAATCGTGATCTCTTTCGGAAGGAGTGACGGTAATGGATCTTCATTTAACAATTGCTCAAGATAAAGGATATCTCCTTCCGAATCATAAACACCATCATCAATTCCTGGTAGAATCGATTCATCATTAGCAAGAAACTCATCGATCTCTTCTAAAGAAGTCACCTCCTTAAACGGAGTAAGAGAGGAAGGATCGGCAATAATTAGTTGAGAAGATGTGGTGGGATCCCCACTCACAGAATTATGAAAATAACCAAGAAACTCTTGAGAGTACTCCTCTGAAGCAATATCAATTACATCGATTCGATTAACCGATTCAACATCATAGTTTGAGGAGTACCTCGAAGTTTGATCAAGGTTAAAGGTGACAGCTTCATTACCCACACGTAATGTGATTTCTTGCTCAAATACATCAATGAGAGCACGACCCGTTCTCAGGAATCCTCGTCCAACAATGAGGGGAACCCGATGATCGGCATCGAAGTCAACAACCACAAAGTCACCTGGAAAATGGAACTTTCCTACTTTCGAATACATCCTGGCGATGCCAAGAGGACGCGATATAGAACGATCGCAAGCTCAAGAGTCATGCGGTGGAATAAGTTTTGGAAGAGAAAGTTTCTTCCATACTGAATAAGTCATCAGATTGATGCTTGCACCAAGATCGGCGAGGGCAAAGCATTCAATCATTCCCGAAAAACACAAGGTAGAAGAAATTTTCCAGGGATCTCCAAGCTTCTTTAACAGAATCTGGCGAGCGGTTCTCGCTCGAAGGAGTCTTAGCCATTTCAAACAGCTTTTCCTTGTAGCTTAACATGTGTTTGAGAGTTGATGCAAACTTGGGCATCAGCATGATAGCATCCACAAAGCTTATGTCAAAATGTAGCTCTTGGAAAATTTGAAAATTTTTTTCCATTTGATGACTGGCTTTTTCGCGGAGCTTTTGCTCATTTAAACGTGATGGGTAAGGAATAGACGTTTTGGATTTGGGGTTTTCAACTGGAGCTACAGGAGGTTCAAAACAACTCTGGTTTGGATTTGGGTATCGGGACAACTTGAGGATGGACATGTGCGGTACTTTGTGAGCTAGTGGGCGACTTGGTCCTTGTCGCCTGTTCACTTTCCACTACCTTCGAGAGAGAAGAAGAGGTAGTAGGAATAGCGGGTCCATCATATGAAGCACCACTTCGGGTTGTGATCGCCTTTGCATCGCCCCTCGGATTAGCGATCGTGTTGCTAGGTAAAGTACGAGCCCGAGGTCGATCATTTAAAGACTTCTTAATGTCGAAATCGCTAACCAACAACCTCTTCATTTCCTCTTGGGATTTCATGAATTGCTTCAACAACTCATCAGATGATGGTCCAGTTGGAACAATGGCTTGATTTTGTGTAGGAAAATTCTGGCCTCTATTGTTTGGATTAGGGCCTTGATTTTGGAAATTTCCTTGATTATTGCCATGAAAATACCACAGGGTTGAAATTTCCCTAACCTTGGTTTCTATTAAAATTTCCTTGGTTTTGGAAATTTTGACTTTGATTTTGAAAACCGTTATTCTGACTAAAATTACCTTGGTTTTGAAAACCTTGGTTTGTTCTATTCTGATTTTGATTACGGTTTTGGTTTTGGTTGAAACCGGGTGGTCCAGGGTAGTGGTTAGAACGGTGGTTCGGGTCCATAGGAGCACGGTATTGGTTGCCTCCTGAATTGGAAATCCCGCCCACAGCATTTGCTTCAAACGGGTTACCATCGGTGGCCATACAGTTGTAATAGGCATGGGGGCCACCGCAAGTAACACATACTTCCACTTTCTTAACTTCAACAGGAGGTGAAGCTTGTGGAAAAGAAACTTTCTTTGGTTGGAGAACCAAAGCTTGAATAGCTTCCGTGAGATTGTCAATCTTAGCATCGGTGCTAGATTGACTCACGGCGATGAAGCGAAGGACCAACACCGACTTGGGAAACAACCGGTTTGCTTCGTGCAGTGCGGACTTTAGACTTGTTTTCAATTATCGCTAAAGCTTCTTTTACAGTTTTGCTTAAGAAATTTCCTCCAGCGGAGGAATTGAGAGAATCTTGATCAGATTGACTTACTCCATTATAGAAAGTATTGAGTTGCATCAACTCGGAGAAACCATGGTGAGGACATTTGCGGAGCAACTCCTTAAAACGATGTTAGGAATTAGAAAATTCCTTAGTGAAGTATCGGTCACCCCAAATATTATCTAGCATAAGTTAGCTCATAGACATTACGTTATTTACTAGTCATTTAGTTAATTATTTAGTTTAGAGCTACACCGTGGAGGAAGGACGGGTCTTTACCCATTGTATCCCTAATCCACAGGCCGTCAGGAGGTCGTTTAGTTTGTAACCTATAAATACCCTCTACCTTGCAAGGTAGAGGGTTGGATGTTCTTTGGTAATCTAACATTACATGAGTTTCTCTTTCTAGAATATCCCACTTACTCTCTCTCTTAAATCATCTATTCGCCTAAAGTGTTAATGT
This sequence comes from Chrysanthemum makinoi, assembly GCA_910596185.1. Classification (NCBI taxonomy): domain Eukaryota; kingdom Viridiplantae; phylum Streptophyta; class Magnoliopsida; order Asterales; family Asteraceae; genus Chrysanthemum; species Chrysanthemum makinoi. Next base: position 237,858,554 of record OU343224.1, on the reverse strand, counting down.
TATGATATGTATGTGAAATCCAATATCCTACAATTGGTATCAAGAGCCATGGTTAGATCATATCTTACACATCTTTGGATTTCTAGTGGTTTTTAGGTGGTTTTTGAGTTTGAAAAAGTTTAGTGGTTTTGCATCATTTGGTTGATTTCTAGTGTTAAAGTTTCGATTTTGGTAGTACTTTTGTGTTTAGAATCATCACAAGTGTTTAGGTTTTGATTTAGAAGGTTTGAATCATAGTGGTTGGGTTGTTTTGGATTGAAAAGTGGTGTTTATGTGTTTTTCATGCTAGCGACTTGAGCCACGGAGAAGTTTTCTTGGTAGCGACTTGCTTTACAATTTGGTAGCGAGTTGTAATTGAAAGTCTTAGCGAGTTGGGTTAGCGACTTGTCTAGTGAGACAAGCCGACAAAAGTACAAGTAGTGGATTCTCCACTACGCGTAGCGACTTGGTGTAAGTTAGCGACTTGTACTTTATATTGTTAACGACTTGGTGTTAGCGAGTTGGTACCTAGCGAGTTGCTATTTAGCGACTTGAATATTTAGCGACTTGGTGCTTAGCGAATTGTGCCAAAATTTTTCTAGCGACTTGGATTGTAGCGAGTTGTTATATAGCGACTTGGCACTTAGCGACTTGGTTCACAATTTTCCTAGCGACTTGAGTGATTTCCTTTAAATACGGTTTTCTCTTGATTCAGTAAAATCCCGTGAAAGAATCTATTTCCGGTTTAATCATAGAGTTTTAAAATCCCGTTTAACTTGTCATCATGTCTACCAACGCTCCTACAATCATCTCCACTGTTGCTGAGGTCGTTCATGCAGAAGATACTCGTCAAAATAGAATTTCTTACATCACTGATCCTCTAATCACCAAAGTACTTGAACTCTATGATACCTCACAGAACAATGAAACTGGTTGCATTTCTGAATGTCCAAAATTGATTGATTCATCAATGGGTGATCTTAACTCCTCACCATCCGAGTCAAACCTCAACAAACCACATCTAATGAACAATGATGCTAAGCAAATGGAGTACTACATTGAGCCCTATCAACTACTTCATCAACATCTCAAACTACTCTTATCTACTACTATGGATCGAACAAGCAGTGCTATCCTTCGTCAGGACTTTCCCACTTTGACCGAGGCTGTTACTCAACTTAGAACAAATGAGGTGTCAAATCACCAATGAACAGTTCTCAACTGATAAATCTAATGCAACTCTTCAAGTAATCTTCAATCAATTTCAGCCACTTATCAAGGGGGAATATTCCTCAGATTTTGATGATGACTTGACTGGAATCTCATTCAAAAACACACTGGAATGGAAATCCATGAGTTCAGAAACACCTTTATTCTACTTATGGGTAATGTGGAAATATACATTAAGGAAGTTGCTAATGAGAATGAGAAGCTGAATGAAATGAAGGGGTGTCAAGTGATGCTATGGGAAGATTTTAATAGGTCATGCAATGGATCAGGTAAACCAATGAATGATACCGAATGCGAAGTTCGTTGAAATTAAAAAGGATGGAGACAACTGCGATCCCAATGACTCAGTGTCGAAAAGGTTTCATGTGATGAGGTACACTTAACTAATCGAGTAATTCATATGTTAAGAAACTGATTCTAACTCGATCTTAATACTTGTGAAATCGATCGTGGTTGAGCCTGAATCTAAAACTGTTAAAGCTAATGACATGATTGAAAAGGGGGTATATGATGAACTTTCAAATAAATACTCAATTCTTGAAAAACATTGTATTTCTTTGGAAATCGAAATGCAACAAAAAGATGAACGTTTTATGCAAATAAAACATGCATTAATCAGAATTTCCGAATTTCGAGAATTTTTTGAAATTAATCAATTAAAACCCAGATTCAGGACAAAGACTCAACCATATGCAATCTGAAATCACTACTCTCAAATGTGCAGAAGTATGACTGTCATGAAATGAGTGATACACTTGAATCGAGAAATGCTGAGCTTGCTCTTTGTGTGTCCAACATGTTAAGAGAAAATGAATCATTAAGAAAGAACTTAGAGGAGACCAATTCCAAGTTGATCAATCAATCTAAAAACTTATTGAAGGACATTGATGACCTCAAAGCCCAAATTCAAGATAAGAGCTTCAACATTGTTTCCTTAAAAAATGAGCTTAGGAAATCTATTGGAAATAGGATGAACACTAAGTTTGCAAAACCATCAAATTTGGGAAGTCAACTGGTCAGAACCACTCTAAACGTCATAGTTAAGCGAGCCTAATGCCTTTAGAGCTGAAAGAGTTAAATCATCGAAATCTAGGCTTGCCTCCCAAATTGATGAGAATATTGTTTTGTCAAAACCAGTCACTTCATTGCTTCGCTCTGATATGATGAATCTCAAACTCTAGGGAAATGTTCAAAGCTCAAAGTTTAGAAATACTAGAAGTACAACTAGTTCTCATAAGAAACATCATTTGGCTGATCCATCCCCTAAGAAACCATCGAAACACAAAAGGAACAATTGCCAAAACAGGGATGTGCACACATACAAATCTTCTAGTAACTGCTTCAAATGGATTCCCACCGGCATTATTTAAGTTCTCTGAATCCGAACGGACTTACATTCCTAAATCTTGCCTTAAGTGGATGCCCACAGGAAAACTCTTCAAGTATATTGAGCCTAAAAAGATCTCTAATATTGATACGTCTGTATTAACCAATGTTACATCAAATAGTGAAATTATTCATGTCACTAACCCATCCTGCTGCAATTCTACATGTGCTTCTAGTACAATGTGCTCTCAGTCTTTTTCAGGTACAATGCTCAACTCAATCAGGAACTTCATGACTTGGTTCCCATCAGAAATGAATATAGCTCATTCAGGAGCTATAGCTTGCCAGAATTGATGTACATCTTACTTTGACTCCTATTCATTTTGAATCAGGACTCGCTCTTTTATATTTGTGTACTAATCAAGTTTTCTTAAAAAAAAAAAAAAAATTATTATTAAAATTAAATATACCTTTTTAAAGATTTCATTCTTTTATATTCATATTTTTGTCATTTTCCTCAAACTAATAAAGAATACATTCTTTGTTATCGATAACATCTACGGTCCTAGAAATGTCATTCAATAATGGCACGGGTTCATAGATGAAGTTCGAACAAATGATATATTCTTGTTTTTTTTAACGGGTGAGGTTAATTCAATCAATGGTCTTTGGTGACATTGATTGAGGGGGAGAATTTTTCAAGTTATCTAGATTGTATCTGCGCCAGTGATAGTTATGTTTTGTGTTCAAAGGCGGGTTGTTATTGTTTATCCATTATGTTAGTGTGCTTATCTTATTATGTTATCTCGTTATGCTATCTGTGCTTGTTTGCAATCTGATATGTTCATATAACTAATGAGTCTGTAACCACAGGACATGAGAGCAACTTACTTTGTAAAGTCTTAGCAACTTGGTTTGGTAAATTTGAGGTTAGAGACTTGCTTTGAAAAGTCTTAGCGACTTATAATGATTCTAGGATAGCGAGTTAGTTGCTAATCTCTCACATAACCACAGGGACCGAATGTGACAAATAGGAATTCTTGAGAATTTCTCCTCTCTTAACCCCTAGCGACTTACGTTTTTTTATCTTTCTCTTTTCTTTTCTTCTTTCTTTCAAACAATTAATAGTTTTTTTCTTTTTCCTCCCTTTCTTTCTTCATCGCTAAGCACTCATCCTAGCAACTTGAAGTGGTATGATTTGAACCTCACTTTCTGTTCTCTATTATGTGTCTATGATGCTTGTCTAACACATTTCTTTACCCAGATCTCATCGAGCATTTGATCCGTGAAACTTGATTCCCACATAGGTTTGATAATGAATTTACTCTGATGGAATCATTTTTTCTTGTGTACAATGTTTATTTAGGTGGTGTTGAAATGCGTTAATGGGTGGTTGTATTGCGTTAATTGAGTGTTACTAAATATGTCGAGTTTGATGGCTTGTTTGTTGTTGTTGTTTTGAGTTGTCAATTGCAAGTGTGCTAAAGGCTTTCTGTAACCGTTCTTGATTGCCTGTTAATTGTGTCCATGTAATGATGTTGTATAAGTGTTGGTTTGGGATGATTATCTGTTGCGTAAAAAGTGTTCTTGATGGCGACTTAGTAATGCTCTTGGTAGCGAGTTAGTTTAAATGTTCATCGTAGCGAGTTATTGCTTTTAATTCTGCTCAACTTAGCGACTAAGCTGCTGTGGCGACTTAGTGAATTATTTACAAGCGACTTGGGTAGCGACTTAGCTGTATCACTATTATCAGCGACTTGTCTTTACAAGTTAGCGAATTAGTAAAGTTAGCGACTTAGTAAAACTGATTTGTAGCGACTTAGCAGTATTGCTATTGGTGGCGACTTGTCTTTACAAGTTAGCGAGTTAGTAAAGTTAGCGACTTAGTGAAACTGATTTGTAGCGACTTAGCAGAGTTACTGTTGATGGCGACTTGTATTTAACCAGTTAGCGTCTTGGTATGTTTTCATGTAACGACTTAGCTTGGTTTAGCGACTTGTACATCTAAGTTTAGCGACTTAATTGGTTTATTTTTCATAAGGCGACTAGGGTTATTAAAATGTTTTAAGGCAACTTGTTAGGATAATCTCATGCTTACAACTCTGATTCAGGATTGCGTATAGCAACTTGTGTTGACAACTTACTTTTTGTGACATGCTATAACATTTCTGTTTGAGCAAATTGTACGAGGATTATCTTGTATCAACATAATTTCACAACTTGCTTCATACAAACTATTATATCATTTCCACACTTGTATCTTGTCTCATGATGTTATCTCCTAGCAAATTTGCTTTGTAAATATTTTAATTTCTAAACAACTCGTCTTGTGTAATCTATATCAAATGGAGCCATTATCCTTTAAACTCTCGCTTATGCCAATCATTCTTACTCAATATGATTATGGGTACCCTGTCTGAGCTTCTAAGGTTATGTGATTATGACACAAGGGTGTATTCAATGTTGTCTAACTAACCATCTATAATCTAACTTGGTCCCAATCATTGTTGTTGGTTGTATTTATCTTCAGATCCTCAATGGCATTCACAACCCCAACTGAGAACATTGCATCTCCCGCTCCACCCAAAGTCCTTTCAGATGATGAAATCCTTCCTAAAAGTCAATGGGCGGAGATAGGAAAAAGTAAGCTGTATGTGGACCTTCAAAAGCAGCAACAAAATCCTATCCTCAAAGTATCTATTGATATCCTTAAGAACACTAACTTCTTTGGTGCCATTACCAAGCAATGCACAATTCCCTCCATTTACATACAACAATTCTGGAACACCATTCAATGGGACAGAATCACAGCTAAATACTCGTGTAAACTGGATGATAGGGAATTTGTGATAGACTCGACATTCTCGCAAGGCTCTAGGAATCACTCCATGTAACCCCAACATACGATCTGAACCTCCACCAGGTGCTGACGATCTAATTGTCTTTCTCGATTGGTTTGGGATATCGACCGGCATATTAAGAGCTTCCGACATCATCCTGGACACATGTATCAACCCTAGAGCAATGACAACAGTTCTCAACTTGTGCTTATCGGCAAAACCTCGGGTTTGATAAAGTGAGAATTCCCATCTTGCAAATCCTATGGGGTATTGTCAATGGAGTGAATGTGAATGTCTCAGAACGTATTTGGGAAGAATTTTCGTTGTCAATGAACACATTCATATCTAATAGAACAAACTTTCAGAATAAAGCTCAGGGTCGAAAGAAACTGAACAAGCTTGTGATTCCCAGCATCGGATTTTCAAAACTTGTTATCCAGTTCTTGCAACAGACTCACAACTTCAACCCCAGGATTGACTCAGATCTACATAAAGCGAAGATGAATTCGATTCTGGGTAATCTTAAAGATGTTCCTAGAGGAATGGACAAAGAAATCTTTGGATTGACAATTCCTGATACTCTACTCAAGGACGATATCAAGAAGAAGGACTACTTCAAACAATACAAGAAAAGAGCTACCAGATCCTCTGCTGATGTCACACCCACTCCTCCACAACCCAATGCTCCCAAGCCCACTTGACCTCACAAGCATCCTATGCCTCTTCCTAAAAAGAGACGTGAAAGGTCACAACATTCGACACCGCATCCAAGAAGCGAGAAAGAAAAAGGAAGAAAGTGGAAAAGGAAATTGGTGAAAATACTGACGTTTCAAGGGATAATACAAGGTTAACTGATGAAGATGATGCTGCTCTGCAACTAGGAATCCAGCAAAGTCTAGAAAGTCTGAATGAGAAAGCACCAAGAGGTGGAGTAGTGCTAAGAGAGCATGATCAAGTGCCTAAACAAACAACACCAATCACACAAGACAAGGGAAAAAGAATTGTTGGAGATGAACAAGCTGCTCACACGCTCCTTACCTTTTCTTCCTCACCATCAAGAACTACCACTCAAGTTGATCAGAAGAAGAGAAGTGTTGAATCGTCATCAGTTCAAGAACCATCTGGATTGGAAAAGGAAGCATCAGTAGCACCGTAAATGAATCCTGCTACAAGTGGTAACCAGTGTGAACAAAAGGTTGAAGATAAGTTACATCAAGTCTCACAGGAGAATCTAGAGTCAAGATCCGATGAGACCTTACCCTTGGAAGAACCAAATCTTTCTACCAGTTCTCTATCATCATTTAAGAACCTAGATACTGAATTCACTTTCGTCGATCAATTCTTAAATGACAAACCCATTGATTATGAGTCTTCCAAGCAAGATAATGACAAGGAGGATGCACAATCCATGTTTAACGTCAAAATTCAACAAGATACATCATCCGTTCCACCTATGACAGCACCTTTACTCACAACTGCACTTCCACCTCCCAAACCCGATCAAGTAACCGCACGCTCACCACCTGAATCTGCAAAGACTCTATCCTTTGAACCAGTGGTCACAGCTTGCGATGTAGAAACCCCACCGCTTCACCACCTCAAATTCTTACCTCGGATCAACTGCTTGACAAAGCAGTGAAAAGAATTGAAGCTCTTGAAAGACAACTACCTAAATCCGTAGATTCCCTTGTGGATCGTGTCTATAGGCTGGAGCACCTCAACTTTGATGAAGGGGTGGCAGACGCCATTGAAGGCGAAGTTAAAGATGCAGTGGAATGGGCAATGGAGGCTCCTCTACTTAGACGATTCAAGGATCTTCCTATCGCTGATATGAGAGCCGTACTTTCAGATAAGATGTTTGAAGTTGGCGAAGATAAGCATGAGGTCCATAAGAAGCTTTATGAGGCTCTCGAAGAATCAATCAAGTACGACAATCATGTACAGTTCTTGATAGACGCTGGAGAAAGAAAAGCTAAGAAGAAAAGGAGAACCGTAGTGTTGGAAACATTGCGTAAAGGTCATAAAGATCCTCCTCCTCCTCCACCTCCAACTGGGGGTCTTTGGAACATCTGGAGTTGGTGGATCTTCTAAAACAACCTCCACACCTCCACCACAACCACCATCATCACCACCAAAGCCTGCCAATCAACCCAGTTCATCGGAAAATCAAGGAACGCAAAAGAAATCTGCAGCTTGGTCCACGATTGACTCAAGGTTCACGTCTACGGTCTCCTCTATCCCGAAGATCAAGTTGTTAATGAAGAATCGCTTGTCTTAGCAGAGTCGAATCGAGATGAAGATGATGCATCCACCAGGTTTATTCCCAAGTCAACTGAAGATGATTGGTTTGATACTTATATGTCAGGTGAACCATCTAATCCATCCAGAGTTGCACCTTCAAAGGACACCATTGAAGTTGGCTCTCAAGAAAGACCACAAACTCCACGAGCCCTCATGGTTTATACCCGAGTCAGAGTCAACAAATCCAGCAAACAATTGGGCTTCAACTATCATTTCCAACTATGAAGCTCCAGTAGAAGACTCTCTTCTTCACTTCACAGGAGATATGGGGAGCTTTATAAAGTGGTTTTGTGAGAAGAAGGAAATTACATCCATCACCCCTAAAGATCTTGAAGGTCCACCTTATGAAATAGTCAAAGTCTTCCACTCGGATGCTAATCAGCTTCAATATCAAATGGAGGAATGCTATAGAATGTTGAATGATCAAGTTGGTGAACAGATCAATAGGTTTGATGTGTACAACCCTCTTCCCCTCGGCGGTGAACCTGGATTTATGACCATTCGTCAATTCTTCTTTAACCATGATCCGGACTATCTATGTGGACACACCTCACGAAAGAAGACCCGCTCTATCAATTTCAAAGATGAAGGCAGCTACCTACACTGATCAAGGTCTCGAACAGATGGTTCCGGATCAATTCAGGCGATCAAAGAGAATCAATATGACACTGCAGCTTCATATGGAATCTCACATTGGTGGTTCAAGAAGAAGGAATTCTACATCGAAAGACATAGTGCCAAGAAGAGACGCAGAGATGTTCGATCCGGACTGCGTATTCTTAGTGTTATTGGTATAGAGATCTTCCCTATCTAGCACATCATAGAAGAAAACAACTTCAAACATCTGATGCCTAATGACTTTGAAGATCTCTATCTTCTGAACCTCCAAGGACACCTTGACCATCTTCCTGCTTGCGAGAAGAAGGCTCTCTCTGCTTTGTCAATCAATGGATCAGAGGCTTGGTCATTCGACTAAGAGTTGGAGATTTTCAATTGGGAATAGAAAGCTACCAGACTCGAGTCAATCTTACAAGACCAAATTGGGAAGCCAGTGGACATGAATTTCATCACGAATATAAAGTGATTGACACCCCCAGAGCAGTCATCTTCTTGGCAGATATGGTTCAAGGATGTTAATGAGATTATGTGAGTTATACAAATTCAGTGATGGAACACTCAAAATGGTCGAAGAAGAACTAAACTACAGAGTGAAAGACATCAAAATTAAAATGAAGCCGGGGACAAAACGAAATTCTTGTCTAATGAAGATGTGAAGAGGTGTGATGAGTTCATTGCTGCAATCAAGCGAAGATTGAAGACCGAGAATGATCTATCGCAACCTTGAAAGCTTTGTGGGTGGAAGACTTCGGGTAGGTCATTACAAGCTTCTTCAAAGGACTGAATGAAGATATTTTCGGATGTCATTTCTGTCTTGTATTATTTATGTGTAAACTGTGATGTACAAACTATGAACAACTATTATGCATGTAATAGTGGTAGGGTATGTCTTGTGGTTTCCCTTTATGTCAAAAAATGGAACTTGTGTTGTTCACTTCGATCATATAAAATTGAACACATTTTTCTCCAACAAATGTTTTGTCTCATACATATTTAAATCAATTGAGATCCAAAATCTCAAAGGATTTGAAATTTTTGATCGGGGAGAAAATGTGATATAAATATGAAAGATGTTAAAAGATGACCATTTTAAGTGCATACTGCTCTCTAATATGTGCTAAACAATTTTCAAATCTCGAAGCATATATTAAGGGGAGCATTTTAAACAAATTCAAACCTTCAAGGTACAAAATTTTTCATGCTATTACATAAGGTACCTTGATTGTGTGTTTAATGATTTCTAAATGTTTGGTGATCATGGCTGTACTTCATTGAACTTCCCTCTAGTATGTGCAAAACTCTTTTCAAATCTCGAGGCACATATTGAGGGGGAGCAAAATCATGAAAACCTCATCCTTCCCCAAAATGCTTTATCTACTTGATTCGATTAGGGAAGTGATGTTGATATTTTTAGAAAATGGTAATCAAAGAAGTTAATTCTTTCTCTTGCCTCCGTGTGGAAAACTATTTCAAATACTTGATTCACATGTTGAGGGGAGTTCTTCTTCTAAAAATATCAAAAACAATTCAGGTACAAAATGCTTTGATAAAATATCATAAGTATCGGGATTGATTTTCAAATGGTTTTCAATTGGTTCCTATGGCGGATGAACAATACCAAAAAGACCGACCAACTTTACATTATGTATGGTGATATAAGGGCGATAAGGTTAGGTATGTGTTCCCATGATCCGCCAGAACCGGAGGGATCTACCGAGGGACTATCCACTAGTTAGTGTAGAGTTCTTATGTATGATGATAAAAGGAGAAAAATGAGATATGGGAAGAGTGCGGACTAAGACTGAGCTAGTCCTGGAATAAACCCAACAAGGTTCTTGCTATGAAGTCTCGGTAAGCACTGAAGGGGTTGAAGAATGAAAAAGAATTGAATGAGAAAGGGTGAAAACAAATAGCCCTCCATTTATTCAACCTTAGGGCAGAAACCGGGTTCAATTCAAATGCTACTGATGGTAACATCGGTATTGAAGACAAGACGTCATGGACCCAGTGACGCACTGCACTTCAACTTTCCAAACCACTCAAGTTCTTCTTAAAAGGACTTGTTTCATTCTCACAGGGAACCGACATTATCTATCGACTTTTTCTTAGAGATTGTTGATATTGAAGGAGGAGACCCTCTCCCTAGTCTCCGATATAGGATCCAAATATGCACAAATTGAGTCTAGTGCCTCGAGATCATCAATAAATCTCATTAGGACACTTTCAATGAAGACTCTCTGTTTCACACAATGTGGAAAGAGAGATTATATCTTGAGTCCTACGCATTATCCTTGTGGTATTGCCAGAACATCTGAGTGATGTGTTTACATATTCACTGTGTGAAGATGGAAAGCCTTCTGGAGCCAACATCTAACAAGCTACTGGTAGGTGGCATGAGAGATCTATTATACAGATCAACCATGTGACAAGCCGAGCGAAACAATGGGGCGATTCAATCTTTTGAATCAATCACGGTTCAGGTTATGGATTGACGGATACCTTTGAAAAACCGGTCTTTGTGCTTTAAAACTCTTTTCATTAGCACGTCGACCGTGTACTAATTTTTCAAATCAAAAGGTGTTTTATGATTGATAATTGATTTTCATTAAAACCTTCGTTATATTGCAAAAACAATTTCTATTGAGCAATACACGATTGTTTTCAAATCTCTTTTCATCAATCGATGGGCGTAAATTATTGGTTCACTCACTCCGTGTTGTCTTCTTTGAGGCGTTCCGGTTTGAGAACAGCTAGAACAGCTGCGAAACCCTGTCAAGGAAATTCTTGAATTATACGATCACAGGCGTACTTGTACTTGATCAGCGGAGGAACCGTGGGCCGTGTACCTCAATTCGACGAAAGTGATCAAAGACACTTTCGTGCACTTTATTGCTAACTATCTTATGCAGGTACACCCCGGCGTTTGCATGATCGAATGGAGCGATTAGTCCATAGCGCATGCTCACACAACACATTCATATCAAAAGATATCATGATTGGTGCATCAATGACTCGATATTCTAACTCAATGTTTACGCTACGCTGCGCCAATATCATGAATCAACTAATGCTTCCGCTACTCTGATGAGAAGATATCATGATCTAGAATGTGAGCATGTTGGTCCAAATATCACAACATCATATGTTGGCAACACAACAATGGGTGATACTGAGATCTATAGTTGCTGAAGATCTCTAGTTATGCTCAAAAGGGTCATCATGGTGGATCAGATCATAACCTCCACGAAACATACATCTTAGTTGAACAATGATGGAATCATCACAGAATCATATAATTTGAGTACTTTGAAGAAGAAAAGTCTGCGAGCTCAAGACTGATGATTAAATTAGAATGCTAGGAATCTAAATGTAAAACATGGGGTGACCTCCCTTAGGGGAAGATTGTTAGGAATTAGAAAATTCCTTAGTGAAGTATCGGTCACCCCAAATATTATCTAGCATAAGTTAGCTCATAGACATTACGTTATTTACTAGTCATTTAGTTAATTATTTAGTTTAGAGCTACACCGTGGAGGAAGGACGGGTCTTTACCCATTGTATCCCTGATCCACAGGCCGTCAGGAGGTCGTTTAGTTTGTAACCTATAAATACCCTCTACCTTGCAAGGTAGAGGGTTGGATGTTCTTTGGTAATCTAACATTACATGAGTTTCTCTTTCTAGAATATCCCACTTTCTCTCTCTCTTAAATCATCTATTCGCCTAAAGTGTTAATGTTATGATGTGTATGTGAAATCCAATATCCTACAAACGATCCCACGATTCACTGAAGCATTCATCAAACTTTTGTGTGAACTTGATGATTTCGTTTTTAAGACTCGTGGTTTTAGAAGGTGGATAGAACTCGTTCACAAATTTCTTCACCAGGTCTTCCCATGTTTCGATCGATTGAGGGGGTTGTTTTTCAAGCCAAATTCGGGCTTGCCCTCGAGGAAAATGGGAAGAGAAGAAGTTTGACGACATCGGTAGGGACATTCTTATATTTGATGGTAGATGCAATCTTGTTAAACCATCGAATATGAGCATGAGGATCATCCCTCTCAAAACCATAGAATTGACTTGAGGTTACAAGATTTAGTAACCCGGTTTTGAGTTCAAAATTTTCGGCCACAATGGTGGAATAACAATAGCATCTCCATACCCATCGATGGGTGCACGGAGAAGCTCGCACATAGGGCGTTCTTCCGCCATGATAACGGAGTAGTGCGGCAGTCCGGATCTCGAATCCGGCGATGTGCAGAACGCGTCTACGGATACGCCTTCTTGGAATCCTGTCAAGCTCACGAAATGGGCTCACAGACCTAGAAGAAGCGGTGCGCATACACTAGAGTTGACTCTAAGAAATTTCAGACTCAAGGGAATTATGAAAATGGGGTAAGAAGAATCTTTTTGGGTTTTATGGTTTTTAATATGTTTTTGGATTTTTGGATTTTTATAAGAAAATATAAACATATATAGATGGTATGAACAAGGAGTGAATATTCAAATCACTAATCTGCTAAACGTAAGATTGTTAGCACAGCTCCGTGGCGTAAAATTTGATCGGTCCCCAACGGTCGGGTTTATTACACAAGTCAACCACTTGTGAATGGTCAACCGTAATAAAATTGAGACATCTAGAACCAAAGCAATTAAGTCCAGGAGAGTTTAGTGTTTCCCAGTCGTTAGGTCCCAACGAGCTATGCGATTGAAGCTAAACGCGTAGTGATCGGGTGATATTGAACAGGAAAGGGGTTAATGATAATACTAGACGACAAAGGAAAAATCTGAGGAAGAAAATTAAAAAGCTAAATTATATTAAATAAACGCTATCAATATTTTTAAAATTGGATTTTCTTGATTTTTATTTTATAAATTTGAATTAAAAACTAATTTTAAACTTTAAAACTAAATTAAAATACTAAAAATTATGAAAATTAATGGGAAATTTATAAAACTATTTTTAAAAAATCTAAAATAACTAAAGAGAATTTTCAAAACTAATTTTGTATTTTTCTGATTTATATTCTAATTTCTATGATTTAAAAACTATTTAAAATTAATTAAATTGCTAAAAATTACTATTTAAACTAGGAAAATTATGGAAAAATATTTTTTTGGCTTTTTAGATTTATCTTAATCTATGAAAATTGAAAACTTATTTTTTTGAAGATTTTCTGATTTATTTGTATTAAAAGCTATTTAAAAAGTCTTAAAAAATGATTTAAAATAAGAAAAATAGCAAACAGTGATGAAAAATTATGAAAAATTCAGGAAAAGTCTAAAATAATATTCTAAATTTATGAAAATTATAAAAACTATAGCTTATGTGTGAGAAATAGAAGCTGTAGTGCAAACTGCTTGAGAATAAGAACTTAAAATAAGCTAATAAGCACTAGAAAACACAAAATGAACACAGAAGCTAGATTATACTAAAACAACCTAATAACAACCTATTTCAATAGACCTAAACCTCTAGATAACCAGCTACAAGCTTATGAGTACAAAATCAAACAAGTGAATTTCAGTTCTGAGGAGCTGACTTCAAGCTTAAAAATAAGCTATCTACCCTAGTTGGAACCCAAAACCAAATACCACAATCTCAAGTAGACCTGGCAAGGAGTTCATAAACCAAGAATTAGCCCAAGACAAGCTCCCATGAGCTTGTTGTGAGCTTTCACAAACTGCACACTCGGTTATCAGTCAGTCGCACATGGCACTTTAACTTAATTGACAAGTGATTAGGAGCTTATAGAAAATTACTAAAATTCTACAAAAATGATTTTTAAAAACTCAACCAGTTGAAGTTCTTGATTCCAAAATATCAATCAATTTAGATCGAGGCTGAGTGCATGAAAAATCCAGAAAGATTTGCAAAAATCCACTAAATCACTTTTTGACTTTTTACCAAATTTTGAGATGTTGACTAATGTGAACTTTGAAACTAATTTAAGAACTGGAAATGATCAATTATGATGAAATGAAACTAATGCAAGCTAACTTAACTAGTATAACACCTAAATGTGAGAGATGGTTAACTGAATCACACAGAATTGGAAATTAAGACTAATTTCTTGTGATTTTGACTTTTAGATTAACACAGGTGCTAAGTTTTGACAGATTTAAATCTAGTGACCTTAATTGAGACTGAGTATGCAGATGTAAAGTACAAACCAAGGCTTAAATTCAAACAAGCTAACTGATCCAAACACCCTTTTATTGAATTGAAGTTTACTCTCAATAACTAAAATTCATGCTCTGACCCTAAAAACTACTATATCTAGATTCAATTTAAATCCTTACTACTGAATTAACCTTTGCTATTCCTAATTCTACCCTATTCAAACTGATGCTACTCAAATTATTATGCAATAATCAACAGACAAAGAAATACATGCACAGAAATGAAAATATCAATTATACTAGTGATATTAAGCTAAATTATACTAATGTTAACAGTATTAAAGCTCACTAACAGGAAAACATAGATTTAAACAGACCAAATAAAATGATACTCACATGAGGTCCTAGCCACTGTGGTTTGAGATCAATGAAATAACCACTACCTACAACTGTTTTAATCCCAAATCCAAGCGAATTTCAACCCAAATCGGATCAAAATCAACCCATATCCAACTCCATATCAGGCAATTGAACTATGCCACCATTATTCTGCGGTTTGACTTTTGTTGACCAAGTACCAAATTTGTTGAATATGTTTGATAAGCTTATTCAAAGCTATCAACAGCTTGAATAAGCTTATATAAGTTGTAATAAAGCTATTTGAAGCTTGATACTTAGCAATGTTAAAACATATTTGATTATAGAAAATGGAAAAACAGAAAACTTAACCAAACTTTGATTTAGAACTTGAAATGAATTACAACTGATACAAAAGCTTAGTTTTAGTACAATGAAGGTTAAAATTACACTTTAGAACTTACTTAAGACATAAGGATTACAAAACGACATATATGAAAAATAAAACTAAAAACTACTCTCTGTCTCTCCTTCTCTTCCTTCTATTTATTAGCAAAAGTCTTCCCCTCTCTCCTCTGATCATTTCCCACTTCTCTTTTGAGCCATTGGATGAGTAGAGCCTTTTTTAACCGTTGATGAGATTTTTGGCGCCAAAAGATATAGCAACTGGGGGAAGGGTTGAGTGCAAAGAAGAAGAAGCATTTAATGATTCTTGGCTGTTTTAGGTGAGGTGGAGGGATAAGGTGTGGGTTGTGAGCTGGAGGTGAGGTGAGAGTTGCAGAGGGTGGGTGAAGAAGATGGTGGTTTTGGAGGGAAACATTGTGGGCGGGGTTGGATAAGTCAAACCCGGTTTACCGGTTTTATTAATAGGGGGTTCAAGTTGGGGGTCAAGGGTGTTTTGGGTGGCTCAAGGTATATTGGCAGGGGGTCATAACACCAAAGGGGTCCGTTTGGATGTAGTTATTAACACAAGGACCATTCTTGCAATTCACCAATTCTTGAGGGACCAAAAGTGTAATTTTCCCAAACTTATCAAAAGGGCCAAACATGCCAAGTTTCATTAGTACAAGGACCATAAAAGATAATTTTCCATTTTTGAACTTCCAAGGACTATTTTTGCCAATTTTGAAACTTGAAGGACCAAACTTGTAAATTATCCAAACTTTTTACCCAATGATCATTTTTGATAAATTTTGATTTTGAAAGGACTTGGGTTGACTTTTATTCCAAAACAAATGCTCGGGGACTGATTTTGTCAAGATTTGAAAGTTGAGGGACTGAAACTGCCAATTATGCAAACTTTGCTCGTTTTCATCGATTTTAAACATTTTGCATCTGAAATATATAAAACACAATTTTGGAATATTTTCAGTATTTTGATGCATTTCTGAGTGTTTTTAAATGTTTTGCAGTTCAGATTTGACCAAAAATGATGAGTATTTACACACTCATCACTGTACTTTTGACATTCACTAATTGTAATTAGTGAAACATCCTAACGATGTACAAAACAAAGAGGTCGTAGTATTAGAATGATTAACTTTCTAACGATGATAAATCAAGATGATGCACTTTTGAAATCATATTTGGTTTGTCTAGGTCGTGGGCATTATATAAGGCTGGACGCAGTAATGGGAGGCGATCGACTTACTCGATCGAGTGAGTGTCGATCGTCCTTGATGACGTATAGTCTATATCCGGGTCACGAACCCGACTAAAGCCCAATAATGATAAGCCCAGCACGAATTGGGCTACGCTGATAAGCGTTTAGGCCCACGCAGGCCCAAATACAAATCTATTTACGGAATAGATATCGGATATCTCTTAATTAAGAAGATAATCACTCCCCAACCGGCTTAGGCGGGATACGCCGAGGGTTGAGGTACACGGAACCAACAAGGATTCCGTGTGTATATAAAGGGAATCACATCCCTCGTTAAAGGTACTATCTCAAAACCCTAATTCACCTTTAACCCTAAATCGATTACTTACTCTCACGCCGGAGGATAATCGTGGGAGACAATCCCACTGTAAGCCTAACGGTGTTTTATGTCTTCTTAGTGCGCAGGTCTCAAGCAACAATCATTAATTGGTATGCGAGAACCGAGCACCAAACAAGGAACGCCCAACTTTTGTATCAACAAGTGGCGCCATCCGTGGGACCATTCACTAAGAACTAAGACTAGAATGACGAAGCA
Organism: Chrysanthemum makinoi; assembly: GCA_910596185.1. Classification (NCBI taxonomy): domain Eukaryota; kingdom Viridiplantae; phylum Streptophyta; class Magnoliopsida; order Asterales; family Asteraceae; genus Chrysanthemum; species Chrysanthemum makinoi. The sequence continues at coordinate 237,841,584 of OU343224.1, read as the reverse complement.
TGGAAATCGGCGATCAAAGCGGATCTTACGGGCAAGAAGCGCACACCGGCCGCCTTCAAGCGGACTCTGGGACAACGACTGCCAAAAACAAGGGATCGGGAAGGACTTGGTCTACCCTACGGTGGAACCGGCTCGGGGACAACCCAGGGCCACCACAACCACCACTAACGCAGTGGATCCACTGCGCACCGTTCTTACCACTCCCCTTCAATCGGTGCTAGAGACTGACCTGACAAAGGCACCAGATGCACCGGATAGAAACAAAGGCATAACGGTAGAAGCAAACACCCTTGCTTTAGAAGGGGTCGCACCGGAAGTAACACCAAGAGATTTCGTATCCTAAAATTACGAAACCTTGGCCGCTCTCATGGAAGAGGAAGCTAGAAAGAGGTCGAGTCGAAGCCTAAAAGCCCGACTCGATTTTGACTCAGTCTGAAACCTCCCCACCGCGCCGTCCGGAAGGAGAAGCGGGCCGAGACAACCGCCGACCCACGTGTTTAACGAATTGGGAAAAAGGTTAAGGATGATGAGGCGTCCAACTCACGGCACACGGAAGGAAGTGAGGAGGATGAACGGCGTACCGGTGTCCACACCGGACTTGGTAGCCGCAGAATCTGGGACGGAACTTGGGCGGCGATATTCCCCAAGTGAAAGCCCTTCGATACAAACTCGAGGGCGGTCGGTATAGCGTCGAAGGAGGGAAAATTCGTCCTCGGAAATTCCTCGGACAGGGGATAGTGAACCGGACCTGGAAGTCCGAAGCGGATATAATGACCGGGAGGATGAAGATATATCTCTCCCATGGCGCCGTCAAAGGTGGATCGCGTTCACCCGGCGCATCGTGACTTCTCGAGAGAACAAGAGGAGGCATGCCTACCAATGTAAAACCTATGACGGAGCAGGTGATCCGGATGATCACCTCAAAATTTTGAATCGGCCGCTACAATTGAAAGCGGCCACGGCACGTATGGTGCCACATGTTCAACTCCACACTAGTGGGAAGCGCGCATGGCTGGTTCAGCAAGCTTCCACGCAGAAGCATCAATGGTTTTGAGGAATTGAGAAAGGCGTTTCGCTGAACTTTACTCAACGAAAGAAGTCGCTAAAAATCTGTTGAACTCGCCGAGTAAGCGGCGCCGGGGAGAATCTACAAGCGCATTCATGGAACGCTTTAAAGACGAATGCATGCGGGTTAAAGCATGCCTGAAGTACTAAAGATTTCTGATTTCATGAATGGGATTAACAACCCAGAACTCATCAAGAGGTTGAACGACAAGATTCCCGAAACCTTTGATGAACTCATGAAACGTTCTCGGTCCTTCGTTCAAGGAGAAACTGCCGCAGCGGATAGCAAAAGAAACTACTCGAACTATCGGTCACAGGAACAACCTGGGAGACAATCCACCGACCGGGTAACAACGAAATAGGAGCTATCGCGGTCGAGGGGCGGAAGGGATAATGACTAATACACCCCGCTCACCAAGACTCCAAAGGAAATACTCGCAACAGAAGGAGCGAACTTCCCAAGGCCGCCACAAATCGCACTCCGGAGGATCGGCACAGGGAATGGATCTTTGTGACTACCACGCACAGAAGGGCCACACCACTAACGAATGTGTCCAACTGTGCCAGCTCATTGACAAAATGGTTAAAGAGGGCAGATTGGACCATTTGGTCAAAAACATCAAGGAAGGAAAGGATAAGCAGAAGAGTGGAAACAAGAAGGAGACACCCAAGGACAAGACCGACACCATCTACATGATACAATCATGGCGGGTCACTAGGCGGAAGGTCGCCGAGAGTTTTCTCGAGGAAGCAAAATCTCTTTCCCCACCTTAGCGGACAACGCGATGGTGGAACCACTCACCATAGAGATCAGTGCGGGGGTCACGACATCCACCGCATGTACATTGATGGTGGAGCATCTGCAGACATCATGTATGAACACTGCTTCAGCGATTGCGGCACGAATGCGTAGTCGGTTAAGCCCGGTCGAAGCGGCTAACGGGTTTTACGGTGAAAAGATATGGCCTATGGGGCAAATACGATTACCGATTAGCATCGGAAATGAAAAACACTCTGCGATGGCCTAGATGGAATTTATGGTAATCAAATCTCCCTCGCCATACAATGGCATTATTGGGAGGCCTAGGATATCGGCTATGCGCGGTGCCATCAACGGCGCCGAGATGCTTAAATTCCCGATGGAAGGTGGTATTGTTACTCTTCACAATGCCGGTATACGCATAGAGAATGTAACACGATTACATGCGAAAGCGGCACGGTCCCGAGCGGTAGCGCAACCACGGTTCCAAACCGAAGGTTGCAATTCACCTGAATACCGGAACGGAAATATCCATCGGAGGGTCACTGTCGGACAACGGCGAGCTGTATGTGCGCTCCTCGCAAAGAACTTGGACATTTTGCATGGGAGCCAAAACACATGGCCCGGTACCACGCTCAATAACGAGCATAAAGCGAGAATCCGACAAGGATACTCACCCATACGCCGAGAAGAAGCGGCCGGGCTCAGGCTGTAGGCAATCTGGCGGTACACAAGCTAGTGGAGGCAGGAATTATGCGGGAAGTCTACTATCATGATTGGCTTTCCAACCCAGTCATGGTAAAGAAGAGCGATGGCGGTAGCGGATGTGCGTGGACTTCACCGACCTTAACAAAGCATGTCCACAAGGCTACCCATTACGAGAGATAGGCTGGAAAATAGAGTCTTTGTGCGGGTATCCATTAAAGTGTTTCCTTGATGCATACAAAGGATATCATCAAATCCAGATGGCTAAGGAGGACGAGGAAAACGGCCTTCATACAAGCCAAAGCGTCTCTTGTTACACAAAAATGCCCTTTGGATTGAAGAATGCGGCCACTTATCAACGTTTAGTAGATAATGCTTTCGAAAAGCAGGTGGGCCGCAACCTAGAGGTTTATGTTGATGACTTGGTCATAAAGAGCCATATTGAAGATGAGTTAGTTCGCGATATTGAGGAAACATTCAAAACTCTCCGAAAGATCAACATGAAGTTGAATCCAAAAAATGTACCTTCGGCGAAGGCATGTTCCTGGATACCTAATAGAACCGGACGGTATAAAACCGTGTCGAAAAGACTAAAGTCTGTCATTGAACTTCCTTCACCTCGCACGTTGAAGGACGTCCAATCTCTCAACGGAAAGTTGGCCGGCCTTAACAGATTCCTATCCAAGTCAGCAGACAAATCATTACCCCTTTTCAAAACACTCAAAAGTGTATAAAAAGGTGATTTCCGGTGGAATACGGAGGCGAAGAGGCCTTCACACAGAAACAACACGGCAGCGCTCCCCACACTTGTCGCACCCGACCGGGGAAGAGTTGATCATGTATTTATCCGCGATGGGCGGTCGGTAGCGGTGTTACTAAATGATAGGGATTCGTACAAACCCTGTCTATTTTGTAAGCAAGGCACTCAAGAAGACGAAGATGAACTACAACGCCATGGAAAAATTAGTTACGGCATTGGTGTTTCTTTGCTAAACGGCTCGCAGTACTTCCAAGCCCACCCAATAGCGGTAATCCGCAGATCAACCGATTAAGCAAATCATCTCCAAGCACGATGCATCGGGACGGCGCAAAATGGAGTGTGTTGCTCGGTGAGCATAACATCACCTTCGCACCCGTCTTTGCAATAAAAGGGCGGAATCTTGGCGATTTCATCGTGAAAAGCCGGACACGATGATGCACCGGCACCACGCGGAAGAACTACGGATCCATGGATCTTGTTCACGATGGATCCTCATGCGTGGATGGGTCGAGGCGAGCCTCATCACCCGAAGGAATGAAATTCATTTACGCGCTGCGTTTGAATTCACGGCGACAAATAATGAGGCAGAGTATGAAGCCCTACTAGCGGGACTACGCGATCCATCTCGAATGGGTGTACGCAACCTGGAAGGCGAATGTAGACTCGAGGCGGTAGCCAACCACGTGTTAGAGTATGTAGCCAAGGAGGAAAACATGATTCATACCTCGAAAAACCAAGGCGGTAATTCAAAGCTTCGATAGGTTTACCATCAAACAAGTTCCAAGAGGGGAAAACCGCAAGGCGGATGCACTAAGCAAAATCGCATCCACAAGCTTTGCGCACCTATCCAAACAGGTGTTGGTGGAAACATTGAAAAGCAAATCCATCTTAGAAATGGAAGTATCCACGGTAATAGAGGAAGACGGACCTACGTGGATGACACCAATAGTCGAATTTATAAGCAAAGGAATATTACCCAAAGAGCAAAAAGAAGCCCGAAGGATACGGCGCACAACGTAAAGGTTTGAACTTCGGGACAACATCCTATATCGACGCTCTTTCTTGCAACCATGGCTCCGCTGTGTTGGTCCCTTACAAGCAAACTATGTACTGCGAGAAATCCACGAAGGTTCATGCAGCATGCATTCAGGACCACGGTCGGTGATGGCGCGCTTTACGGTCAGGCTATTATTGGCCCACCATGCACCGCGATGCGCGGGATTTGATAAGAAAGTGCAGCGGCGCCAAGTACACAGACCCATTCCCCAAAACCACGCAGGAGTTAACACCAATTATGGCGCCATGGCCATTCCACAAGTGGGGTATTGACATTGCGAGGTCCTTTTCTTGTTGCAGCGGGGAGGTTTAAAGTTCCACATAGTTGCCATAGACTACTTCACCAAGTGGATCGAAGCAAAGGCAGTGGTAACAATCACGGCAACCGGTGAAGCGCCGTGCAGGGAAAACATTATATGCCGCTTTGGTCTACACGGTGAACTCATCTCGGACAACGGAAACAATTACTGCGACAACCCTTTCAAGGAGGTGCGAGAAGCTAAACATCAAACAACACTGCGTCGATAAAACACCCACAAACCAATGGCCTAGTTGAACGTGCGAATCGAAGCCTGGGTGAAGGAATTAAGGCACGTTTGGACAAGCACAAAGGTAGATGGGTGGAAGAAATTTCGCATGTTTTGTGGGCGCATCGCACCTCAAGAGACACTCCCTTCTCTCTAGTCTACGGGACAGAAGCTGTCATACCAGCCGAAATCAGAATGCCAACTATCCGCACTACGGAAATCAATGTGGCAACCAATGATGACAAGAGACGTGTCGACTTAGACCTTTCGAAGAACGGCGTGAACGCAGCGCCTATCCCGGGAAGAAAGATCAAAGTCAAAGTTGAAGGGATACTATGACGCTAAAGTGCGCCGTGTTTCATTCAGACCAGGTGACTTCGTTTACCGCGCCAACGATGCTAGCCACGCAGAAGACACAGGTAAGCTTGGACCAAAGTGGGAAGGACCCTATGAGGTTCTTGAAGCATTGGGAACAGCGCGTACAAGCTACGAGGCTTGGATGGTCGTGAACGCCGCACATGGAACATCTGCAACCTCAAGAGGTGCTACCTATAAGAGTGGCTACGGCCCAGCGCACAGGCGCTCCTGTACTTCACTAAAGTGCCCAATACACATCTATGTATTTATTTTTTTCCTTAGAATAATGTTTTACTTATTTCTCATAAACACTTGCAAGTATCAATAAAACGCCGCGGTTTCTAGCTAACTCCGCGACATATTTTGATTTGTTATTTCCATATACTGTATGTCTTAAAAATTTTTTATCTCTGGCCTACATGGCGCGCATGCACTACAATATACCCACGAGGGTAAAAGGATAATTTAACCTACCAAACAACTTGTTGAGTAAGAGGGTTGCAAACCCATCAACACTGGATCACGTATCCTTGTTAAACACCTTATTCTCAAGACGTTGGAATAAGTTTTGTGCGCATCCCATGATGGTTGCGCAACAACGCATATGTGCACGTTTAACAATTTTTTGAACCAAGATACTTGCTTCCTTAATGTGATGTTTACAGTACGCTGCATATCATAACATACACGACTATGATAAGAAGTACTTAGAAATTCTCTCTAAAGTATACTATGATCTTCATACATGACTATGGATTTCGTATTCGCACTTGTGTACACCTTCGACCCTTATATGCAAAGATAAACAGGTAAGTACACACATCACAAGTTGCATTAATATCAATACGCACCACTCAAAAGGAGAATCCTATTAATGACTACAAGTTATTACAAAAGGATGTTTACTTTACGAAGTTTAACCTACCAACTATTACAACGTTCAAGAGATGAGCTGCCTACGCGATTCGCTACATCCTTAACCTCACTTAAACTTTTCAGCAAATCAGCATCTTTACGCGCTACGGTAGCAACACTAACAGGCACCCCGTCCGAACGGGGAAGGTGAGTTAGCAACGCATACACAAAACGGCCTTACCCTTAATGCCTTCCTTCTTGGGGAGCCTGGCAGCATGAGCTTCTAAGACCTGCTTCAATGGAACTTCCTTCTCCAAAGCGAAAGGGTTCAGGATATCTTTGGGTCGCGTTCCATTTCAGATATCATTGGAAGCTCCACAGACTTCATCTTCTCCATAGCAGACACTAGCTCATCGTAAGACTGCGCGTTATAGCCGGGTACCTGTTCAGCAGGTACCTTCAACAAATCTGCCTCATGAAGCTTCTCCACAGCTTCTGCTCTACCGCGCTCCAGAGCGCACTGGACCACCCCCCGAAGGCATTAACAACTTCTGGTGACTCTAGAGTAGTAAGGGCGGCAAGACGAAGACCATGAGCTATAAGCCATCTGCGCTCAGCTATAGTAGACAAGAGTTGGGGGTACAACTCCTCGTCGTACTCAATATTGAGTTTGTGCAATTTAGCCTCCTGCGCCTCTAGAGCATCTTTCACAGTGGCACCAAAGTTTTCAAGCTGTGAAGTCAAGTCCTCTTTGCTCCTCTCCAAATACTTCAGTGCCCAGAGTTGTGCAGCTTTGTATCCTGAGGCCTCTGCGCGCTCTTGGCTTATTTGGCCCATCAGCGCCATTCTCTCCTCAGCTTGCTTCTGGGCATACACAGACAGACTCGGTCTCAGCCTTGGCACGGGCCAGCTGCGACTCCAGCAAGGCAATCTTCTGATCTTTTTGAGAGCCTTGGCTACTTTCACCAGAAATTCGCACCTTTAGCTTCTCAACCAACGATACTTGATGCGCAGACACCTGCACCAATTCTTCAACCAATTGTTCCATTGGAGCATTCCAAGAAAACGCATCTTCGCTTTTTTAGTTGTGTGGCTCCGAAGACTGCGTAGGACTATCAGGAAGGGGCGACTCCACACCCTGTTCAAACCTACATACCCAGACAGAGAATTGTCAGTTTCCTAAATATATATATATATATATATATATATATATATATATATATATATATATATATATATATATATATATATATATATATATGATAACACTACTTCTGTGGGCCAGATAAATCAGCAGATGGGTGCGATGACGCAGCGTCGCTAGCCGATGATTCTACAGTAAGGATCACCGGATGTTTTTTCCTTGAGGAGCTTGCGCCATCCTCTCCGCGCACTCTTTTGCGCTTTAGCCCAGACTCCTGTTCTTCTTCTTCTTCTTCCATTGGCTGCGCCCCTACTACGGGTGGTGGCTGCACCACGGACTTGGCACGATCTGCAGTGGCGTCGCTTCCACTGCAACCGATGAGTTGGTTCCTGCCTCTCCCACATTCATCTCCAGGGTACGCCCTGCAGTAGAAGCCAGTATTGGCTCTTCTCCTTCTTTCAGTGGCCGTGTCCCCGTTTTCACCTCAACTGGCTTCGCTAGATGCACTACGGTGAAAAGATCCATCTCTGCACAGCAGGAAACAACAAACAACACAGGTTATATCATGTGCGGAAAGAGGCAGAAAAATTCTTACATTAATTACAAAAGGGGGTGCGGAAGAACGAGTACCCACCCTGGCCATTGGTGCCTAAGAAGATTGGCATCTCATCCGGCATGCCAAAATAATTACGGCTGATGCCCATATGCACCAAAAATTCCTCCGGATAGGAACTAATAGGGATGCGGTTAGCGTTTATCAGTTCCGCATCCTCAGTGACATATGATCCAGGCAAAGGGCACTCGTCCTTCGGCAACGTACCCCGGCTATATAAATTATAATGCCACGGAAAGCATGTGTCGTCTACCCAGAAAAAGAACTCCCTCCAATTTCTAAGCGCGTCTAGCTTCTCAGTATAGCACTGAAGCCTACCAGCGCGCTTAGCAAAGGATACCCACCCATGTGCCCAGGTCGTGTGATAAAAGGCTCGGAATAAGTGGATAGTAGGGTTAACCGCCAGTAAACGAAAGTTCACCTCAAAATTGGTAATTTTAGCCGCACCGATGCAGTGCAGCTGGGATAGGTGCAGCTCGTAATAATTTAACACATCGCACAGAAATTGGGATATGGGCACACGTTGATTCGCGAATTCGAAGAAACGCGTGTATACCCCTATTTTCCCTTTGGGAAAATCAGCAATGGATGCCCGCGCACCCAGAACAACCGGATGCACGTCAAGTGGTATAAAGTAGTCCGAGGTGAATTCTAGGAGATCACTCTCGGTGAGGGCGGAGGTGAAATCAGACAACTGTTTGACCATGGTACTGTTCTACAAAGCGCACGCGCGGCTACCTTATAAATAAGCGGTTTTTTCTGGATTGCAAAGGTCAGGATTCTTGAAAATTGCGGATTAAGTCTTCTTTTTACTATGAAGAAAACGGTGGAAATGAAGCGAAGGGTTATATAATCTCCCTCTTCCACACGATGAGTGCCACGTGGACCCCACCAACCCTAATTATGTGGCTGAGATCGCTTGATGGGACACTGCTGCAGTAACTTTCCCCCGAATTACGAGGAGTCCAAATTTTCAATCCAATGTCTAGATACAATGTACTAGAGGGCATTTTCTTTAACTTCTTGGCTACGCTTTGACATTTTTTTTCATTGACTACGGTTATTAGTCTAGCATCCGCAGTCATTCACTGCGCATACTAGACTAGGGGGACATGATGACGTATAGTCTATATCCGGGTCACGAACCCGACTAAAGCCCAATACTGATAAGCCCAGCACGAACTGGGCTACGCTGATAAGCGTTTAGGCCCACGCAGGCCCAAATACAAATCTATTTACGGAATAGATATCGGATATCTCTTAATTAAGAAGATAATCACTCCCCAACCGGCTTAGGCGGGATACGCCGAGGGTTGAGGTACACGGAACCAACAAGGATTCCGTGTGTATATAAAGGGAATCACATCCCTCGTTAAAGGTACGATCTCAAAACCTTAATTCACCTTTAACCCTAAATCGATTACTTACTCTCACGCCGGAGGATAATCGTGGGAGACAATCCCACGGTAAGCCTAACGGTGTTTTCTGTCTTTAGTGCGCAGGTCTTAAGCAACAATCATTAATTGGTACGAGAACCGGAGCCCCGAACAAGGAACGCCCAACTTTTGTATCAACAGTCCTCCTGTGGCTAATCGATCGAGTGAACATTTGAAACCAACATGGTCGTGTACACGATCGACTCAAAGTTCCACTTTATCGAAAACTTCCGTTGCATAACGGTTATAAAAAAAATAAAAAATTGAACCTTTATAAATACACAACATAAACACACTTCAATCCACAAATCTCATTTCACACAATTCAACCTCAAACTACTTCTCAACACAAGATTTATTATGGCTTGCCGTCTCTCCCATTCCGTTGAAGATATGAAAATGTACGTTAACAAACAATGCGAAGAAGATGATGTGGCTCGAAAAAACGCTATTATAGACGTTATCCATCTGTTTGAGCAGACAAGGGCAGAGAAGCAACGTATGAGAGCAGACTACACGACTTGCAACGACATTACGCCTGAACAAAAAGTCGTGATCGACAAATTTTTGATGGATGAAGCCCGCAAAGAAGACGACATTGCTGACAAGTTGTGGGAGTGTGTTCAACATATAACGAACAACATCAGCACCAAAATCAATTGGAGCTATCGGGAGAACGAAAAAGATGGTGTAGGTGCATCAACTTCGACTGCCAGCTTTGTTGGGGAATCTCTGCTAGACCAGGAAGATTTGGCTCGCATCGAGGAATTTGCCGGTTATCGGACTCCCTCGTATGATTCTGCACGCGGGGAGCATTCAGATTAGGATTTATGATTTATGATTTCGTATCGTTTTTATATTTAATATATTATTGTTTTTATTTAATATTGTAACATTTTAATTATTAATGAAATTTTAGTTTGTGTTAAAAATGTTTTTTTTTTTAAAAGAAAAAACATTGATCATGGTCGCCCTTACTAGGGCACCCAATCGCCTAAAGGTCGCTGGAGAGAGAAAGCTGACGTGGCAGAGAAAATGGGAGGGATTGTGTGCCCTTACTGAGGGCAGCCTAAGGGGTTTGCATTCGTTTTTAACATTATGTTTTATTTAAAAGAGTCTTGTTATATCCTCTTACATTATATTTTTACATATCCTCCTGCACACAAAATAATATAATATGTTTTAGAAACATATAGTAGGAGACACTATCATTTACATACATTTATTCCACGTTATTTGAATTATCAATTGATTTAATGGTACCGGATCAAATAGAAAGTGAATAAAAATAAAAAGTTTGCAAAGCCATTCAGCTCGTGCCACGTGTCCTCCACCTACTCCCTCCTTTTTATCTTATTAAATTTGGTTAGAGGGGTATTTTTGTCATTTAACCCGTTTTTCATATTCCACCCCAAATTTCAAACGCAAATAACTTTCAAACGACAAACTTTTACGAAAAACCGATTTCACCATAATTTTTAAAATTCGATTCTCTTTAATTTGGTATAAATCTTGATAAATATTTCGAACTTTTTTTTACATATCAAATGGTTCTTGATTTTCTTGATTTTTTTGGCATTTTCGGCCCTATTTTTACGCTCATAAATGTCGAATCTTGAAAAACTTAAAACATGAAAGTTACATATTTTTGTTCACTCTTTACCCAGAAATTCAAATCACTCAAATTCGATGTCATATGGGTAAGATATTACACGTTAAAGATGGTGTTTTACTCATATTTGTTGCATACAAGGTGTTTGATGAAATGTCTAGCTTAGATTTTTAGTGTTAAAGTTGAGCTAAATGCACTAATTTTTGTCCCACAACGCATCATTAATCATTTTATTAATGTAAGATTCAAAAAGTGATGTTTTTAATAGTTAATGTTTTTAACTATTAAAACTGATGAACTGATGAACCAAATCAAACTGTTAAAAAAAAGCATAAAAGCAAAACTGATGAACCTAACTAAACTGATGAACAAAACGAATAACTGATGAACCAAACCAAAACTGAAACTATGATTGATGAACTAAACCAAACTGATGAACCAAACCAAAACTGAAACTATGATTGATGAACTAAACCAAACTGATGAACCAAACCAAAAACTGATGAACCAAACCAAAACTGATGAACCAAACCAAAACTGAAACTATGATTCATGAACCAAACCAAACTGATGAACCAAACCAAAAACTGATGAACCAAACTAAAACTGAAACTGTGATTGATGAACCAAAATAAACTGATAAACAAAACAAAACAAACACCAACATGTTAAGTTGAAACTATGATTGATGAACCAAAATAAACTGATGAACTATGTTTGATTTGGTTAATCGGTTTAGTTTGGTTCATCAGTTCATCGGTTTGGTTTGGTTCATCAGTTTTGATTTGATTCATCGAGTTCATCGATTGATGAACCAAGATTAACTGATGAACAAAACGTGCATTTTTATTTTAAATTAACAACTAAAAAAACATCACTTTTTGAATCTTACACTAATAAAATGATTAATGATGCGTTGTGGTACAAAATTTAGATCATTTAACGCAATTTTAACACTAAAAATCTAAGCTAGACATTTTATCAAACACATTGTGCGCAACAAATATGACTAAAACGCCATTTTTAACGTGCGGTATCTCACTTATTTCATATCGGATTTGAGTGATTCAAAAAACTTGTGTAAAGAGTGAACTAAAATCTACAACTTTCGTGTTTTAAATTTTTTGTAAATCAACCTTTAAATTAGATAAAAGTAGGGTCGAATATGCAGAAAATTTCAAGAAAATCATAACCCACTTGAAATCTTAAAAAAAAAAGTTCCGATTTATATATCAAAATGTATATCAAATTAAAGAGGATTAAATTTTAGAAATTATGGTGAAATCGGTTTTTCGTAAAAGTTTGTCGTTTGAAAGTTATTTGCGTTTGAAGTTCGGGGTGGAATTAAAAAAACGAGTCAAATGTCCAAAATACCCTTTGACCAAAATTCTGTTTGAAGTTCGGGGTGTAAATTAGGTAGGACACATGTCACATCGTGGATGGCTTTCTAGACTTTGTAATATATTATACTTTCTAGAGGATCGCTACTCTTGATTTAATTAGTTGTGATTAAAAAAATAGTTTTTTTTTATTTATCTTCACTAATATCCTAAAAGCTCTGCTAGAAAAACATTCATAATACATAAATAACTAAAAATGGATTATGCAGTAAGATAAACTTCATAATAATAACATATCAAGATGTCATCATCATATATCGAATTATAGATTCATCTTCAAGTTCTAAGTGGATCCTTTTAATAGGCGACATGCTAGTTGCTTAATAATTTTCAGGTTAATGAATAATGACGACTTATACCTTATGAATATAAAGGAATCCGATCCCCAACGATTAAATCTTTATAGGTTTATTTTTAATGAACGGTGATTTTTATTATTTAAACTAGTAAGAAGCTACAAATTTTTAAAATAAGGATCACAAGAGAATGGAGATTTAGTTTGAAATCAAGTTGGTCAAAGATAGAAGAAAATGTTTGCTCTTATCACAAATCAAAGAGTGAGATAAATCTTTTACCTCGGCACTTAAAGTAGTGGGTACCAAGTCAAAGAAAACATGAGTCCAAGAATTACATGTGATCGAAAAGGGTGCGTCGATTAGCCTACAAACTTCTCGACATAATTAGGTCTTAAGTTTGATGGGCTTTGTGTTGGCGAGGCCTATGGCTCTCCTTCCCCGTAGAGTTAAGCTTGCGTGCTTACAAGTTACGACAATGCGATTTCTGCTTCTTGTAAGTTGTAATACGAGTACCACTTATTGCCAGTGCCACCAACTTGTCACAAATTGCACCAACACGTCTTCAACATTTTTTCAACCCGTTTCTAACCTCTCATTTGAGATACTCTAAACATAAATTGGCGTAATTTGGTTAGGGCAAAAAGTGTTGGCGGGTAGCTTTAACACAATCATACCCATTTTTATTCAGATATACTACGTATATGACATATTTTAGCATGCAACACACTACACATTCACTTCTAACATGGAGGACATATGTTCAAAACTATACAGTATTTAAGATACAAATATCCCACAAACAGCGACAAACTAAAGAACTTCATATAAATGGAGAGATGAGATCATTGAGACAACGACATGAATTAGCAATATAGCCTATAATCTCGATGTTGTCAAGTAGGAGTAATAATCATAAATATAGTTGAGCCATTTACATATAAAAGAAATACTCAATCCTGCATTATATAATAGTAAGTTGTATGAAGAATAACCATGTAGAAGTTTGTTGACAAAATGATAAAAACAATGTTTTTCAGCATTTCATACTGTTTTCTCTGACAACTCATACTGTACGTATAACACGATCATATATGCACGAGACTCTGACCAATCCGCGCACATCAATGAATACTAGGGTTAACCACGTGTCCCATAAACATCACCTCTCCACTCACATCTTCTCTAATCACAAACAAGAAAGGATGATCTGCCACAAAGTTGACCGGATGATCAGTCGTGATTGAATCCTCAAACATTCGAGTTACAAACTACAAACGAGGACCACCATTTGAGCTACCATAAGCCATTAATGACAGAAGCTTAGAAACACGAGTGTTAACCTCATTGACAGTATTTGCCTTGAGAAAATAGAGGAGTTGATAAAGTGTTTGGCCGTTTGAACCGGCAGCTATTAAGCCTAGCATGCCATGCATGGAAAGTGGAGAGAAAACAGCGTTTTTGTTTGGAGCATAGTCGCACGGAACGCGGTTCGCTCCGGTACGAAAATGAGAAACGGGAAAGCGGTTCCCTAGGTCCCTAAAATTTGGTACGAAGGGGGTAGGCTCATTCCGGTTTGCTCCAGTTCGTTTCGGTTCGATGTACCATATGATTTGGTACGATGTACCAAATTTGGTACAATGTATCATATTATACTAATGAGGTGAGATCCTCATAGATCAAGAAATATCTAAAGATCAAAGGAGCCAATCCTGACATTTGATTTTACTTTGATCGAGTGGCTAACAACAAACCACCCGATTACATATCAAGGGCATATTTGTCTATTATAGAAGTAAAAAATATAATATTTATTTCATTTTAAATGTATTTAAATGATGCACTGTTTTTTAGTTTTATGTTACAGCTTTTTAGATGTTTTTTATATGATTGTTGAACTGAGCTGGTGGAATTTGTTTATTAGTTTATTATTATTTTTCATTTGTTAAGATCTTCTTGTATGTATATTTAATAGGACCTCGTGGACTTTGATTGTATTTTTGTGCTAAGGACTCAAGATATAGCTGTTGTCATGTTGTTTTGGGCCTTTTAGTTAAATGATTTCGTGTTAAGTTTTACCCTGCATTCATTTGGCTATCTCTTTCGTTTGTTTTTGTCAAGTTTCTAGTCATTGATATACTAGATTGTTTTTGGGATTTTAATTTGTTTGTCAGACCTTATTAGTTCTAGTAAATCACACGTGATTCTGTTTTTAAGTTGTTGTTTTGTTATGAAAAAAAGTAAATCACGTGTGATTTGTTCTTTGTTTGTAAATTGAATCACATATGATTCTGTTTAGATCTATAAGGAAGTAAAGCACACGTGATTTACTCTTTGTTTGTATAAGTTGAATCACATGTGACTATGCATGAAATCACATGTGATTCTTCATTAAATCATATGTTATTCTACATGAAATCACATGTGATTCTGTTTTAGGCCGACGAGGTAATGAAATGTAATTATAAAATTTTTGGAGACATCATTTCCTTTGATGAAACTTTCAGAACTAACAAGTTTGACTGTTTGACTTCTATAAGTAAGTAAAAATCACATGTGGTTTAGCCTAAATCACACGTGACTTGTGACAAATCACATGTGATTTGTTATAAACTCACATGTGATTTGTTATAAAATCACATGTGATTTAGTCTAAGTCACAAGTTATATAGGCTAAGTCACACGTGATTTAGCACAAATCACGTGTGATTTAGCACAAATGATGTTTGTTTATTAAGTATACATTTGCTCACTAAGGCCATGTGTTTTTATATGCTTTCAGTACAATATGGATTTTTTTTTTCTTTCACTGCAATAGATAATGATGGAAATAGTGTGACAATTGTTGCGGTAACATATCAAGATGCGATGAAGAGAATGTGGAGTGAAAGCTAATACGCGTACCAAAAGACTTGCCCGCTAGGTCAAAGACAATAGCGATAAATACCTTTTATGTTTTGTTTCATTTTAAATATTTTTGGATTGTTAACTCAGTTTTATTGAGATGTTGATTTTTGCTTCAGATCGTGATCTATGAATTCATATTTGAATAAAAGCCTTAGTTGGATTTTAAATTTCACTTTATATTTAGTTATTTTGTTATAGTTACAAATTTGTTAAACAAATGTTACAAATATTAAGAAATTAAACAAAAGTATATGATAATCATGCCAAATCACTTTTGATTGTGGTAAATCACTTGTGATTTGTGGTAAATCACTTGTGATTTGTTCTAAATCACATGTGATTTATGCCAAAATCACTTGTAATTCACATAATTATTACTTAAAGTAACATCCAATAACAATTAAGAAAATCTATTTAAAACATTCATTTCCCCAAACTTGGTAACGTAATCAAATATGTCTGTACCACAATTACATAGATTCTAAAATTAACAAAATAAACATCATATTTTTCCACTATTACAAATACCCTAAATACTTGTCCATAACTCCACGTGACTTTTCGTATACCAACAAAATTGAAAAGTCAATCCATAATCCAACTGATACTTGCATTATAACATAAAAGACCTTGAAAAACAAACAAAAGTAGAAAATAGTTCGTTCCTACAACTGTGTATCAAACTCTTTATCCCTAAACGCGTTCCTTCCGTTATCACGTTTAGATTTTCTTGGATATTTGTTTGGTCTGATTTTGTTGAGACACGTTAGAAACTCCAATACCTACGTAAAATATTTGATTTTGTAAGGTCAAATAATCATGAGCGACGCGTGTCCATGAAAGGTACAAATGAACAAAAAAACTCTGTTAGTTTGATTCAGTATTGTTTTGTAACCAAATCACATGTGATTGAGTGTTATGTTTACCTGAATCACGTGTGATTCAGTGTAATGTTTATATGAATCACTTGTAATTTACACGTGTAAGTTTCTACTTTTTTCGTGTGTTGTTGTGTTAAGGCATGGAAGATACAGTTACATTCAGAATCTAAACGGATCAGTGGTGTGTACTTGTAGTAAAAAAAATCGGTTTGACTGATAGACAAGTTAAATGAGTTTACGAAAACAAGTACTTTTATCTACCTCGGTAGCTTTGGCCTTAAAAAAACGACAATGTTTTCACAGGTGTAATGAGTTCAGCGTCATCTTTATCAACCTCAGTAGCTTTGGCCTTAAAAAAGTGAGAATCTTATGTTGAGACTTACAGCAACACCTGAAAGCCGGCCAAAAAATATTGCAGCTTTCTCACATTCTTACCCAAGAAAAATATTATCTAAATAGTAAGTGATAAATCAGTCCCATAATTGCTAGTTATACCAGGCCTAAAGGTGCAATCTCTACAAAAAATTAGTACTACAAATTTCATGTGGAGGTTTCTTACCTGTTGCCTTAAACTTAAACTATAACACACCAAATAACATCATTAAACCAAATGGTAAATCAACATTTCTAGTTATCAAAAGCCTGGGTGATTATAGTTTGAATACTGTAATTAGACAACAGTTCTTGTTGGATCGATGTACTCTAACCAAACTAACATATATAGCTTGTTAAGGGTTTAATAACCTCGGATAAATCCTAAGTTATTAACAATGAAACACTGAGCAAACTCTATTAAGTATGCGGAATTTACTTAACAAAGCTAAGAAGAATTATCTTTAACTTTCAACGATTTTATTAATAACTCTGAATCTGCTTGTTATACAGATTCTTAAACAACTCTAAAACACTAATATCGAACTTCTCTAAAACTCTAATAATAATCGTACTTTTGGATTCTAAAAAACATATATCTCTAATGCCAATCTAGGGGTCCTTTTATAGACTTAAGGATAACCCTAGTCGGTTTACAATTTGTATCCTTGTACGACAAGTAATCTAAACAAAGAATATTCTAGAATAAACAAAGCTTTCCATAAACGAATATAGTAGTTCTTTGGCTTTGCAGTACTTTGACTTCGACAGCAGTACTTTGACTTTCACTTAGCAGTACTTTGAATCTCCAGCACTTTGACTTCTTCAGTACTTTGTCAATCTTCAGCACTTCCATATCCCAACAATCCTCCCCTAACTTGAATTCTACTTGCTTGACTTCAAGTTCCTTTGTAAACTTATCTTTAACATGTTCATCTTCAAGAAAGATTGTGTCTTTGTCTTTGGATTGTATCTTTGTATTCTCTGTGCTTAGGTCAGCATCATCAAAGTATTCTTTTAGAAATTATTCTTTACAGAATCTTTTCAGCAACATTCAGCAAGCTCCATCTTTTCAGCAACTCAGCAACATATGACAATGTGTACATTAATTCAGTTTAAGTTTCAGTCTATTCTCATCACTTCCAGGTGTGTAAACTCTTGTGAGAGGTGAATCATTGAAAATTTAATGGATTTAGATGTCTCTTTACCAAAGCCATTAACTCTGGAGTAGCCAAATCGTTTGATGTGTAAGATCATGGTACATTGATAACCATATGATTTTTAGCAAATCATCACCTATCAACAGATTTGATTTGTCTTTACCAAAAGCTGTACCCTTTTGGACTAGTTAGTTTTTTCATTCATGGTGAACTAATTACCAAATAATGGTTTTTCCACAGCCTTTACCACAAGCCATTTTCTTGTGGGCTAGCCAACTCTTCACATTACTGATATGGTGAGTTGATTACCATACAACTTATTAGCAAGTTGTCAACTATAAAACGGATTTGAGATATCTTTACCAAAGCCGTTTGCTCATGGATTAGCCAATCCTTTTGTAACCATGGTGGATTAATAACCTATTGTTGTTACCATCTCAAAAACCATTTATCTCTTTTAACCTTTGTTTCAAAATATTTATCACTTAACAAAAGTTTTATTTTCAAAATCTTTAACTGGTTTAAAGCTGCAAGCAGTACTTTAATGAAAGTACTGTTTGACCAGCAGTACTTTGAATAAAGTACTGATATATCAAAATTTATTCAATAAAGATTCATACCAGTTATTCATCATCATCAACCATAGTTGTCCATCTGATAAACAATTTGATGACCATAAGTGCAGTTTCATTATCTTCTTCAACTTCCATCCCATGTTCTAGCATTCTCCTCATGAGATCGATGTAGCGGATATCTTCGTCTGCTAACATGTGAATCATAGTTCCATCTTCTAACTCTAGAACATGTACTCCAGATTCTTCAAAGAATCTCCAGCTGATTATCTCCCAATCTTCTTGATTTCTCCAAATCTCATCAGTACTTGTTTCTTCAGTTTCCCAAACAGTTGTGAGATCTCCAAGCAAGATTAAACCAACACCTTCTGATGGAATGTGTTCAAAGTATTCTTGCACCAAATGATATAGATGAAACAAATCCTCTCTATCTGTTATGTTCAATAGATCCCATAGCATATTAAACACTCTGAAGCTTTCATCTTGTCTATGAAACATCAGATAATTCGCATCTTTAGATTCTACAACTTCAAAAGTAGTTATTGGAGACTTTTTCTTCTTCTTATATGTCTTCTTTTCTGCATCAGCTTTAGAATACTCAAATTCTACAATTCTTAAGTAATTCCTTAGTTCATCATTAGTATCAGATCTTAACTCAACCTTCTTTGATGGTTGTTTATCTTCAACTTCAGTTGTTCTTTTTCTTTTTAAGCTTTCTTTTCTTTCATCTTCTTTCTAAGCATCATCATCTTTATAGTCTTTGATACTATCAACTTGTTTCTGATAAGCTTCTCTAACAGCTTCATATAACTCTTTCATCTCAACATAATTCAACTTTTGCAATCCAATAAATCCTTGACCTTTTAAATAAGCCATCATTGCATTCCTTTCCTTAGCACGATTTGGTCTTCTTGGTAGAGCAGAAACAGAAATAGGTGACTTTAATGGTACAATGATTCAGCATTCAACTTTGCTTGTAATTCCTTAGCTACTTCTTTATCCTTGGCTTCTTCAATAGCAACTTCAGCATTCAATTCAGCTTGAAACTTTCTAGCTGCTTCCTCATTCATAGCAATTTGAGCAGCCCTTATTTGTGCTAAAGTAGGTTTCTTTTTCTTCTTTGTTTCCAGCAACTTACCTTTTCCTTTATCCTTAGGATCTATAGTAGGTTGAGAAGCTTGTGGTTGTTCTTCAACAACTCCTGGAATAGTCACACCTCTTGGTCTTGATAGATTTTGCAATACCTCAGCTGCAATTTTATCACTTGCAGTATGTTCAGCCATAGGTGTATCAGCTTCTTCTTCTTGTGGAATTGTTGAAGGACCAGCTTCTTCATCAAAATCTAACACTCTTGGTGTAATTAGTTCTTGTCGAGATGTTTCTTGAAGACCAGTACTTTGATCAGCAGTACTTTGAACTTTAATGATTTCTTCCTCAGTACTTTCAATATTAACTTGTACTTCAGTACCTTGAGGTTGAACATCAGTACCTTGAAGTTCAGCTTCTTCATTCAAATTCTTATCTGCCAATTTCCTCCCCAATTGGAATGAAGATTGCTTTTTAACCTTTTTATCTTTGGTGGTCTTCTTAAATTGCCTTCTCTGCTTCTTTTTAGCTTTGACCCATAACCTGTGATGTTTAACTAAGGGCCAAACAGACTTCTTGAATTTTCTAAACTTGATCTTCAATTGTGCTATCTGTGCGCTTGCAGGCCTCAGTAGTTTTCTTCAATCGATTAACTCCCTTGTCGAACATAATTATCCAACACTAAGCCTTTAGGGGGTATAGTAACTGTATCTCCTCCAGAGGATGATGAGGGAATAGGAACATCTTGTTCTGGTGATGCAATAGGAGGAGTAGAATGGTGGGATAAGGTGGGAGAAACTGCAGTACCTTCATTATCATCAGTACCTTGTGAAGCAGTACCTTGTGATGCAGTTTCTTGAGATGCAGCACTTTGAGAAGCAGTACCTTGTGTTGAAGCAGTACCTTCTCTGTCATCACTCTCTGCAGCCTCATCACGTATTGCTTGAACAACCTCCATCATTGAAGTGGTTAATGGAGTGTTCCTTCCAGTAAACAGATCACTTTTCCTAGCCATAAATGTGAAAATCTTGGCTGGTTGTACCACAACAGGTAAGAGACTTGTAGGCTTTGGTACATCTGAAAGTTTTTTATTCAAGAAGACTTGAATAAATCTCGGATACATTAACCATCTTGATCCATGAGAGATGTGAGAGAGCATTCCATCTAAGATTAGCCTTGAAAAGTTGAACATACTATTTGTAGCCAATCCTACTAGTGCAGATGCAATGTTTGAACCAAATTGCTCCCAAGAAGTACTTTTAGAACTGATACAATGAAGAAGAACATGTACCAAATACTTCCAATGTGGACTGAACAAGGGCTTCTTGAATGTTGTTTTGTCAACCAAAGACCCTTCATATCCAATATCTCTCAGTGTATCCCAAAGAAGTCATTTTATCAAACCTAATAGCTCCCTCTGCATCATCAAACAATAAATCTTCACGAATTGATGCTTCAGTAATCTCGATAAGCCTTCTAGCAACTTTAGCTTGAATATAAGATTCATCATTCTCCACATGCGTCCTTGCAGTTGCCCAAAACTGTTGTATCCAGGGTTCAATTATATCAGGTTCCACCAAAAGCGCATAACTGATTGGGGAACCAGTTAAGAAATCAATGATGTCATGGAAGATGACATTGGCCTCTGTTTTATCTAAATTTGCCACCATGTTGTGTTTAGAAACTGTGTGTAGGTTTGCCATGGATGATTGAAAAAGATATCGATTCTTGAATATATAATTGTGTTATAGAGAGAGAAATATGGGAAAGATTGAAACGAATAAAGGTGAGAGGGAAAATCGGAGAGTAGTTATTTATAGGTAGGATTTGAAAAATCACAACCCATAATAACAAAGTTACCGTTAGTGTGTTTTACCCCTCAATATTACCGTTAGAACAATACTTTAATAAGACAAACAGTTCTTTCCACGTGTGCAGTACTTTCCGAAGCAGTACTTTCAAAGCAGTACTTTCATATAACAAAACAGCAGTACTTTTCCATCTTCTTCTCTATAATAACAAACACTCCATGTGGGCATTGGATTGCCTCCCCTTAAGCAAGGCACAGGACTATACGTATACTAAATAGTCCTCCCCTCAAATGTAGCTTAGTAATTAATCATTCCAATGCTTACCACCAAGTGATTAAATCTTGAAACATCAAATCCTTTGGTGAGTAAATCAGCTACATTATCATCTGTATACACCTTGACAACATTAATGAGCCTATGCTCATAACAAGCTCTGATGAAGTGATGCCTAATCTGAATGTGCTTGGTCTTGGAATGATAAACTGGATTCTTCACAATGCAAATGGTACTCTCATTATCAATATTGATAGGAGTATTCTTGAAATTGAACCCATAATCCAAGAGTTGATTCTACATCCACAAAACTTGTCCACAACAGCTTGCAGCAGCCACATATTCTGCTTCAGTTGATGATGTTGCTGCAATTGTTTGCTTCCTACACTGCCATGAAACTAATCTTCTTCCAAGATATTGACATCCTCCAGTGTTTGATCTTCCGTCATAGTTATCACCTGCATAATCACTGTCTGAAAAAGCTTCCAAGTGAAAAGGTGAATCCTTTGGATACCACAACCCCAACTTAGGTTGTTGTTTCAAATAACTAAAAATTCTCTTCACAGCATTCATATGAGAGACCTTAGGTGAGACTTGATATCTTGCACATAAACAAACAGCAAACATGATATCAGGCCTAGATGCAGTAAGATACATAAGATAGCCAATCATTGATCTGTACAACTTGACTTCAATAGGTTGTCCATCTTCATCCTTTCCCAGTGAGTTGATAGATTTAATAGGTGTAGTAACAGGCTTCATAGCATCAAACTTGAACTTCTTAAGTATGTCAGATACATACTTGTCTTGACTTATGAAAATTCCCTCCTTTGACTGCTTAACTTGAAGTCCCAAAAAGAAAGTTAACTCACCCATTGAACTTATTTGAAATTCATTTTGCATCAGTTTCTCAAACTCCTTGACCATAGATTGTTTTGTAGCTCCAAATATGATATCATCTACATACACTTGAACCAACATGATATCCTTCTTATCTCTCTTGATGAACAAAGTCTTGTCAATTGCTCCTCTTCTGTAACCATGTTGCAATAGGAAAGTAGAGAGCCTTTCATACCAAGCTCTAGGTGCTTGATGTAAGCCATAAAGAGCCTTAACAACTTTGTAGACTTTGTTTGGATGTTTAGGATCTTCAAAACTAGGAGGTTGTTTAACATACATCTCCTCTGTAATCTTGCCATATAAAAAGGCACTCTTGACATCCATTTGATAAACCCGAAATCCCATATATGATGCAAAAGCAAGGAAGATTCGAATGGCTTCAATCCTTGCTACAGGAGCAAATACTCTATCATAATCTACTCCTTCTTCTTGTCTATAGCCTTGTGCTACTAACCTTGCCTTGTTCTTGATAACATTCCCTCTTTCATCTCTCTTGACTTTGAACACCCATCTTGTACCAATGACCTTCTTTCCATCAGGAAGATCACATAATACCCAAACTTCTTGAAGCCTGAATTGAAGAAGTTCTTCTTGCATAGCTTCAACCCAACTCTCTTTAGTCAATGCTTGAACAATATTCTTGGGTTCTTCTTGAGAGATAAAGCAAGTAAACAAGCATGTTTGATGGTCCTTATGATTTAGCCTGTTCTGTTTATAGACAAAGCTAAGTAAAGCATTATGAGGTTGAGAAAAACTCTTAGCTTTGTGTCTTGTCATCACTCCAGAAGTAGAAGGACCAATGATTTGATCACTAGGATGATTCTTATGAATTCTTAAGATAGGAGTCTGTGGAATTCCATAATTATCACCCAAATTAGTGAAATCAGCATCTTCATTGGAATCTGAGAAAATACCTTCATCTTCAAACTCATCATCAGTATCTTCTAAGCCAGGCATGGTAGGATCATCCAAATCATCCAAAGTGCTGTTAACAGGTGCAACAGTACTTTGATCGAAAGTATTGTCACCCAAAGTACTGTGAGTGAACTCTGCAGTCTTGTTCTTTTTCTTTGCTTCCTCATAAGCTCTTCTTTGTTCATCATCATAAGAATGTGCTATGACATCTTGAAAAAACATCTGATTAAGTTCATCTTGAATAGCTTGATCCTCAGCAGACAATGAGGATTTTGGCTCATCAGTACTTTTCTCCTTCTCAACAGTTTTAGGTTCTTCATCATGAACAACATCAGGTCTAATATGGACTCCATGAACAACATATTGTAAATCTTCTCCATTGTGTACAGGTTGATTTTCTTCTCTAACAGGTACATAGTTCATAGAAGGAGTCAAAACTTCAAGATCAAACATCCAATCAGGACCTTTACCCTTCTGATTTTCTTGATCTTCTAAAAATTCAACATGAAGACAATCTTGACCCTTCTTGGTGACTCTGTTGTACACTCTAAATCCTTTGCTATTGGTGCAATACCCCAATAAGTATCCTTCTTCTGACTTGCCATCAAATTTGCCCAAATTATCAATTGTGTTGAGAATAGTTAGAGGGCATCCAAAAGGCTTCATAAATCGAATGTTGGGTTTGTTTCCCATCAGCAACTCATAAGGTGTCTTCATCTGAGGTTTGGTGACTGATACTCTGTTGAGTACATAGCAAGCAGTACTTACAGCTTCAGGCCAGAATTGAATAGGTAATTGTGAATCTGCAAGGATTGTTCTGGCTGCTTCAATCAAAGTCCTATTCTTTCTCTCTGCAACACCATTATGCTGTGGTGTTCTTGCAATGCTGAACTCTCTCTTGATCACTTTGTTGGCACAAAATTCATCCATAAGCTTGTTCTTGAATTCAGTCCCATTATCACATCTAATACCTCTAACTTTGAGTCTCAATTGGTTTTCAAGGGCTATGATTAGATCATGAATGGCATCAAAAGTGTCATCTTTAAATCCCAAGAAAAATACCCAACTGAATCTACTGCAATCATCTGTCACAACCAAGCAGTACTTTTTCTTGTCCAGACTTGTAACAGAAACAGGACCAAATAGATCCATGTGTAGCAGCTCCAAAGGTTCTCTAACAGTTCTTTCCTCAAGCTTCTTGCATGAAGCTTTGTGTTGTTTACCCTTCTTGCACGCCAAACAGGAGTGATCATTCTTGTAAGTCTTTGAAGGTAAACCTCTAACTAAATTTCCTTTGACCAATTTGTTGATATTCTTGAAATTCACATGGCCCAATCTTCTATGCCATTGATGTGCTTCTTCAAGTGTAGCCTTTGCTACTAAACATGTAGCTCTTTCAGAAGAGTGAAGACTCTTCATATCCAAACTATACACATCATTGGTTCTTGGTACTTTCGGTATCACCAAGTTATCATCATCAAGCTTGAATTCAGGTGAAAGAATGAGACATTCTGTGTCAGTGAATAACACATGGTGCTTTTTATCAAAGTTTTGAGAGACGGACAAAAGGTTGAACTTGAGCTCCTTCACATATCTAATATTCTCAAAATCTATGCTCTCTGTCTTGATGGTTCCTTTCCCAGTGATTCTTCCTCCATTAGGATCATTCCCAAATGCAACTCTTCCTCCACAATAAGATCTAAAATCTGACAGAATCTCCTTGTCTCCTGTCATGCTTCCAGAGCAACCACTATCCACAATAAGATGATCTTTAAGCTCCTCTTCTGGGTTGCCCTGCACAAAGATAAAAAGGTTAAGTGTCTTTTAGGAACTCAAGCCATTACTGACTTGTGTTCCCCTTGTGGAGTAACATACTCAAATTCCTTGAGTATGTAATCTTCACAGTTTTTGTAGACAGAATCTAGCATTATCTTTTGTTTCAAAACTTGTGGTGGATTTTCAGCAAAACTTTCTTTTTCAACAAAAATCTCTTTTTCTTTTTCAACAAAATCATCTTTATCAAAAACCTCTGTTTCACTCTCACTTGCTGAAAGTACTGTTTGTTCCCCATCAGTACTTTCCTTCTTAACCCATTTGGTTTTAACTTATGGTGTAGAGTCCCTAGATCTAGCCACTTTCTTTGAGTTGTAACGCCTTCTAGATTGATAGTAATTAGATCTCCTTGGGTTCCTATTCCAAAAGGTGTTTGGTGAAAACTGAGAGCGTACTTTGAGGAAGTAATGTTCTTGGCTTAACAGTACCTTGGAAAGTATTTGAAGGTACTGGAGGTTTTGAAAAAGGTCTTCTCTGGTGAGGGTACCTATAGTCTGGTGAGAAGTTTCTATGGTTAACCCTGTGTGAATGATTCCAAGCTGGTCTAGTCTCCCTTGGTTTTTGGTTGACAGTTCTGTTCTTTGGGAACTTACTTAGGTACTCTGAGTGAAGGTCACAGTCCTTAATCAAATGATCAGGACTAAAAAAACAAAACATAGTTTTTGATCTGTAATCCCAAAATTTCTTCTTCTATGTGTATGACCAAACCTATCCTGTCTTCTAGGTGAATGATTAAAACTGTTTTTATCAAAATTATCCCAAAAAGGTTTAGCAGTATTGTGAAAAGGTTTTCTTAAAGGTACTGCTGAAGGTGTAGCAGTACTTTGAGTTGTAGCAGTACTTTGAGGTAAAAGTACTGCTTGGCTTTTAACATCATCTACCTTAGGTTTTTCAACAGTTTCTTTTGAGATTTTAGACCTAGATTGACCTTTAAGCTTCTTCCTAAACTCTAGGCTGTCTACTCCAAAACGAGAAACATCAGGCCTAAGAGGTTGATGACTACCAGTGGGATGAGGGACAACATGCTAGCCATTATCTTTCTTAAACTCAGGAGGTGTTTCACTAACTGATTCCTCATTACTAGATGTGTCTACATAATTAATGAGTTCATCATCACTAGTGGTTATATCCTCAAAATCACATTCATCCTGATCACTAGGTGGGTTTTCTATGCTATTAAAGTCCATACCAAAACCTAGGTCAGTTTTAATGTAAGCTCTTCTCTGTTTTTCAACATAAGTGACATGAGAAAGACCTGATTGTCCCCAAGCAGCAAACTTTTCTATCAATTCATCTCTCTCCTTAGTTAGTTTCTCAATTTCAGATATCTTACAATTTAACTTCCATTCACGTAATTTTAACTGATAATCCTGTTGTTCATACTTTTCTGCCCAAGCCATTTCATTATTTTCATGTGTTATGATTTTGGCTTCCATAGACTCTAAAGTAATTTGATAACCAGCTACCTCAGATCTAGCCCTTTGATAATTATCTCTTTCAGTCACATAATCATTAAGTACTTTTTGATAAAAGTTATGACACTTTGAACATACCTCAGAGATAGGGGGTGAACTTGGTGAAGTGGCTACCATAGCAAGTAGAACAGGATCATCTTCACACTCCATGCTCCAATCAAAGCTTCCATAACCATCTTTAGACTCCATAGCAGCATGTCCAGGTTCCTCATCAAAAGCTGTGCTCCAGTCAAACTCTTCCACTGAATCCTCCACAGCTACCATACAGTAGGTTACTGGTTCATCATCAAACTCAGCACTCCAGTCAACCTCTGATAGATTCTCTTGAGCAACCAAAGATTTTGTTTCAGTAATAGGAATTTCTTTTAGCTCTAGCTTTGGTTTCTCAGTCATCCTGTTTGCTTGATATTTAGAAAACCTGCATTCCCTTGCAAAATGTCTAGTCTTTTGACAATTGAAGCATTCAATCTTGGATTTGTCAAAAGTGATTCCCTGTTTTGGTTTGAAGTCAATGCCTCTTCCTGTCTTCTTCATAAACTTCTTGATCCTTGCAGTGATCATAGCAACTTGCCACCTGATATCAATTTCTTCAAGAGCATACTCTTCAATCTGTGAGAGATCTTCTTCATAAGTAACAGGTAGGGTAGCTTGCTGTGCAAAGAAAGAGCATACAACTTCATCTGAGTGGATGGTATTTGTTGGTGTAGGTTGCTGAGCAAAGGTGGGGGTAGTGTAGGCAACAGTACTTTGAGCAACAGTACTTTGAGTAGGAGAAGCAGTACTTTTAGTAGAAGTATTGCCTCTCTTTTCAGAAGACACAAAAGCTATATTGTGAGACTTTGAACTAGTTTGACCATTCATCTCATGCTCATACACCTTCAAGTGATTATAGAGATCATCAAAGTCCATAACATCCAAACCAGATTGTCCTCTGATCATAGTAGTAATCACATGCCATGTCGATGGCAAACTCCTTAAGAACTTTAGATTAGCATCTTCAACTGAGACCTCTGCTTTGTACAGCTCCAGCATGCTGAGAAGATTTTGGAATCTGTCATAGGCAGCATCAAGACTTTCTCTTTCTCCAACAGTAAAGGTTTCAAACTGTTGCTTCAACAGATTTCTGTGCATCTTCTTGGAAGCATCATTACCTCAAAATCTAGTCTTGAGAGCAACCCAGGGTTGCTTTGCATCTTTAGCATCATGGAACTTGAGTAGATGACCATCTGGAATAGCAGACAACAGTATATTGAGTTCCTTCTCTTGATTTCTTATTGTTGCTACTGGTAAGACTGGTTTGGGTGGTTTAGGTTGTCCAGGAATCTCTACTGGTTCTGGAACTACTTCATTACCATTGACAATTACATTCCATAGTGCATGGTCTGTAATGGCAATGTACTGCCTCATCTTCATGCTCCATAGGTCGTATTCTCCCTTCTTAATGATTGGTATTCTTAGTGAGGTGATGGATGGGGTTGGAACAGCTTCAGTCGACATCTTTAGGTTTTGTTGTTAACTAGGTTTTACGGTTTCTTCTTAGTCAGAGTTTCCACACAAGCTCTGATACCACTTGTTGGATCGATGTACTCTAACCAAACTAACTTATATAGCTTGTTAAGGGTTTAATAACCTCGGATAAATCCTAAGTTATTAACAATGAAACACTGAGCAAACTCTATTAAGTATGCATAATTTACTTAACAAAGCTAAGAAGAATTATCTTTAACTTTCAACGATTTTATTAATAACTCTGAATCTGCTTGTTATACAGATTCTTAAACAACTCTAAAACACTAATATCGAACTTCTCTAAAACTCTAATAATAATCATACTTTTGGATTCTAAAAAACATATATCTCTAATGCCAATCTAGGGGTCCTTTTATAGACTTAAGGATAACCCTAGTCGGTTTACAATTTGTATCCTTGTACGACAAGTAATCTAAACAAAGAATATTCTAGAATAAACAAAGCTTTCCATAAACGAATATAGCAGTTCTTTGGCTTTGCAGTACTTTGACTTCGACAACAGTACTTTGACTTTCACTTAGCAGTACTTTGAATCTCCAGCACTTTGACTTCTTCAGTACTTTGTCAATCTTCAGCACTTTCATATCCCAACAGTTCTGCTTTCTACGGTAATATCACCTAAAACGACCACGATTAAAGCAACGATTAAGGGTTCAAATCCAAAAAATAACCTATAAGTAAAATGCAAATCTTTACAAAGTCAACCAAGGTCACTGAACCATACACTGTATTAAGGATTTCAATATTAAATCACCTCTAAAGGCTAGGTTTATTGAACATTACCATAATCCCTGAAGAAAAGCAGCCCACCAGGTTTTAGTACACAAAAGCACTTTGCAACAGCTGTGGCCATCCCTATCAAGGGGTACAACAGAAAACGTAAAAATTTGCCAAATAAAACAAAGTTAATATGGCAAAACTCGATGTTATTAAGCTAAAATAAATCTTTAGATGATGGGATATACCAATGTAACAAAATCCATGCCACCAATGCAGCACTGGTTATCCTTTGATAAAGCTATATCAATAAATTGTCTTTCGATATTTTCATGTTCTGAAAGAAAATTGAGTCTAACTTTTAGTAGTTGATATATTGTAAAATGAATATACACGGTAACGCATAACCTTTTATACTCATCTTGAAAGTATTAGTGCAACCCATCCATCAGCCGAAGCTAAATTCAATTCCCATGAAATCTCTAACATTAACTAGAACTTGAAACAACATTAACACATGAACGAAATTAGTGTATATCCAGTTTCCAACTAATCGCCAATCTAATGACTCAATCTCAATTGTGCCACTAACAAGACTATCAAGTACGTTATTATAGAACACATTAGCAACAAATAAGAGCTGTTACATAAGTGCTAAAGAATTCAAATCAAAACTAGAACTACATCTATGAGTCAGAAAGCATAACCACAAGTAAGGCTACTAAAATAATTTTCCTCAATCAGCAATATTTTGGTTTAGAACTTTCATCGAACAGTTGGTATGCATTATAAACTTGAATCGTTCTTTAAATATTACAAACTAACGTCAAATTCAACACTGATTCCAAACATATGAATGATGAAAGTGTGAGATTTTAACCTTTTTACGGACTAATTTCAACAAAATAACCGTCAAATTGCAAACTTCAGTACCAGTGAATGTAGTCCCAAGCCAATGGTGTAAGGCGGATATGATGAGCTGATCTAAGTAGATGACCGTAAACAGGTTCAAGGTTCTTCAATGGCAGAGACTAGTGGCGATGGTGGTGCTCATTTTTGTTTTTGATGGTAATTGAGAGAGAATTGGGATTTTCACGTTCGTGTGTGTGTTTTTTTGTAGGGTTGTTTATGATGATTTTTTAAATTTACCATAATGCCCTTGATAGTGTAATTGTTTGGTTTAATCCTGGTGGTTAGATCAAAATTAGAGGGGATCAGATGGACGGGTGGGATTGTTTCACCGGATCTTTGAAGAAAAATGGTTCTAGATGGAACTTTTCTCGTATAAACAATATTAGTTTAGTTTTATATTTATAGAATAAAGCGAGGTAGGCAGCTTGTATTGTAACTAAGAATATAGAGTCTTGCCCAATATGCCCAACTCTACCTCGTTGCTATTACCTACCTCGCTGCCTCCACTAATATATATACCCCTTACCTCATGGTAAGGGAGTGGTATGATAGGTTGTGTAGGTGTACTTTTCACTAAGAAATAATATTTTTCTCTCAACTATCTTTCTACCTCACCTCTCTCTATCTCTCGTTCTAAATCTCATATTCTAAGTTATACTCATTGTGTGATGATAACGATTAAAGGAAAACCTGCAGGACTGAATAGAAGTCCGTTCACTCATTTACGTTCGTGAACATCCTATTAGAGTGCTCGGAACCATAACGCAAAACCGGCGTTATGGTCTACATGGCATGCGTTATCCGCTCCGAGGTCTTCGGTGTTGGCATGGCGTTGCGAAACACGTTGGTTTACCAACGTGCATTGTGACTAAACTTTTTTATTTATTTATTTTTTATTTACTTTTTGGCTTGTAACGGTTAATATTTTCAAAACACCCCCTTTGCGGTTAACGGTAAGGCTTTTTTTTTTTTTTTTTTTTTTTTTCTTCTTCTTTTTTTTGAAATTAAATTTTAAATCCTCTATAAATACAACACCCATTTACTCAATATTTTCACACTTAACTCACATAATAATTATAAAGCCTACACATTATGGTTTGTCGTCTCCCCCATTCCGTCAAAGAAATGCGAGCTTATATTAAAAAACAATGCGATCAACACGATGCGGCTCGACAAAAGGCTATTGTCGACATTATCAAGCTGTTTGAGCTCGAAAAGGCAATGAAGCAAAGTTTGCGACAACGATACGCGAATTGCAAAAAAATTTCTCCGGAAAGACAAGCTTTGACAAATTTTTGAGCGATGAAGCCGAGAAAGATGATGCCATTGGTGAAACGTTGTGGTCGTGTGTTTCACAGATACATGCCAACATCAGCAACAAAATCCGTTGGAGTTATCAAGAAAACACAATGGTTGGTTCAGTATCACAACAACTGAATCAACTTGGGCAAGGTGCATCAACTTCAACTGATGCACCTAGATTTGTTGAGCAACAACATTATCAGTTTACGGGTTATGAAGACGAGA
Source organism: Chrysanthemum makinoi (assembly GCA_910596185.1). Lineage (NCBI taxonomy): Eukaryota > Viridiplantae > Streptophyta > Magnoliopsida > Asterales > Asteraceae > Chrysanthemum > Chrysanthemum makinoi. The sequence goes on along the minus strand of OU343224.1, from coordinate 237,810,130 downwards.
AAGTTGATGAGCATGGCTTAACTGCAAGACAACGTTATGAAATGATCTATGACGAAGAGGCTTTACGAGAAGTTGAAGCAGAACAAGCAAGGAAGCAACAAGAGGAGGATGAGAGAATACGGAAAGTAGAAGTAGAAAGGGAGGCGTTCATTGAGGAATTTCATGGGTATAGGTCTCCTTCGTATGATTCTGAATGCTGGGAGTACTCAGATTAAGATAAGGTTATGTATTTGGTGTCGTATATTTTATTTTCGTATCGTATTGTATTTCGTATTGTGTTTTATGTAATGTTTAGTTAATGTTTATGTTTATGAATGAAATATTAGTGAAATGTTTATTTAATGATTGAAATATTAGTTAATGAGTTAATTTGTAAATTGTATTTTCTTTTAAAATTGTGGGTCTCAAAAGGTAGTGTTATTTGGTGTTATGTTATTTAGTGTTAAAATAATGTGACGCTTACATGACGAGGATTTGACGGGGATTTTGATGTTATTTGGTGTTATGGCTCGTAGCCCTCTTATGCATTCATTGTGGTTCGTTTATTATATTCACGTATGTTTGTTTGTTTCGGTTCTCATATCGATCATTCAATATGACTTTTCAATAAGGGGCGCAGCCGTCAGCTCCTAACTCTAACGCCTATAGGAAAAAATCTTCACAAGGTCAACAAGGAAAAGCTCCCCCACGTCAAGTCTACAGGCCAACGGGCAAGACCGTCCAATCATCTTTCGAGAATACATATAATCTTCCAAAAAAGACTGCGGACAATCAGACGTCCAATATCATATCTTAATTCTATTACTAGCATGTCTGATACGTATCAAATAGTATATATAAGAAATTATCAAATACAAATACCCGAGAGAGAATTACAAACCAACCCTTTAGGAAAAAGGTCGACACGCAAAACCCTCGAATATTCGATAAGTGATACCGGATAAGGTGGTTACCCGGGCGTTCCCAACGAGTGGTGAATTGAGAATTCGTTTGAGGTTTGTTATTAAAATGCTCGAGTTACGGTTTTTTTTTGGTTTTTGATTACGTTTTCTACAAAATTAACTAAAGGGAAAGTAATTAGGGCTACGGGAACAAAGTAAATGATAATCTAACTACTACTAAGCATACGGAACAATAAAATTAAGTTACACTAAGTCCTAGAGTGATAATATGCAAAAACGTGAAAACCGGGCTAATCCCGAGCCTCAAAAAGTGAAAATGATGCAATAAGGCCTAGGATGTGAAACTAATTTTCCTACATTCTAAACGACTAAAAATAATTTTAAAAAAAAGCCGGGTATTTTTTCGACTTTTAAATTATTTATTATGATTTAAAAACTAATTTAATCTAATTTAATTATAAAAAATACTAAATGATTTTGGAAAAATCTGAAATTTTCACTAAAAATACTTTAGGTTATACTGGTTTTAGGAAAAATGAAAAAGTGGTATACTACTTTACGAAATAAGCTACTAAAAAGCTAATAAGCTAACAAGCTTAAAACTGTTATGGTACTTAAATAAAAGAAAGTGCAAGATTAAACCTGAAAAGACCCTAGGGCGACTGGTTGTGTGGTGTTGTGTTGGGTGTTTGAGCAAGAGGTCCCAGGTTCGAATCCTGTGGAACCCTTTTTTTTCAAACAATTTTTTTTTCAAATTTTCTTTTTGCAACTTATAAATAAGACCAAATTAAGACTTTTTTGTGAAAAAACTTTTTGCCAATCCTTGGAATAAGCAGTTTTAGAACTGCTTATGTCCAACAGTTAGGACAGAAGCCAAAAACAAACACCTTTTGAAAGATTTTATGCTAAATGAACTTATGAATAAGCAATGATAAGCTAAGGTCAATGTAACAAGCTGGTATGCATTTCTCAGAGACAAATTAAGCTCAAGATAACAGGAAATCAGAGGCAATAAGCAGTTTTAAGGGAGATCCTAAGCTATAATGGGAAATAAGCATCAAATGGACTTTTGCAACTACAATAGATAATTAAGCATTAATAAGCACTAAATAAGCTAAATACTACTAAACCTAATCTATTTTATCTAAAAAAACAACTAAGGATACCTAAATAAAGCTGAAAGGAGCAACTAATAAGCATAGGTAAGCTGGAAAGGGGCTGCAGTGGGCTGTCAGATGCACGAGCAACTGCACTGCAGTTGCAGTCCTAAGGGGGCTTGTTTTGAGCTTAAAAATAAGCTGCTACTGAGCACCTACACCTACAAGGAGACCTAAACATGCAACTAGGGTAGAGGGGTACCTAAAAAGCTACTTGGGATGCTAGAATAACCCTAGAATAGCTTAATAATAAGCTATGAAAAGGGCTGCAGGGCTGCTGCAGTAACAGTGACAGAAATGGGGTTTGGGACAGATTTGTAATGCAATTTGAGCTAACCTAAACTATCCTAAGTGCCAAATAAAGTAAACAAATATTGAGGTGGGTATGTTGAGATGTGAGAAAAGTACTTTGGAAGAATTTTAGACCACAAATAAGCTGGGAAAATGCTTATGTAAGCAGCTGCGGTGCTGTTTAAAACAATAGGACAAAAACAGTTATTTGATTTTTTTGTTTAGCCAAAACTTGTACAAAACTTCTAAGCTAAACTCAACTTTAAAAACTTGCTTAAACCTTGAACCACTTTGACTTTGAGTGTCAAAGTGGGTAAAACTGAGTTTGTGACCTCAAATAAGCTTAAACCAAACACCCCTTGACAGGGTGTAAACTGTTTTAAAGACTGATTTTAAAGCTTAACTTGATATTTTCTTAAACAAAAACTAAAGTGGACTAGGAGTGATACAAATGAAACAGTTTTAGATGAGACAATAAGCTAATAAGCACTTAAAGTGCTTATTAGTGAAATAAGCAATAAGGCTAAAAAAAAAACTTCTTTTCATTAAAATAAACAGATTACAACTTAAAAAAAACAGAAAGCTTAAACTTTTTAAAAAAAAAAACTAAACCCTACTAAAATCCTAATGCCTCCTAAAGGCTTACAAGCTATTCTATTTATACTACTATGTCTAGGTCTTGGAGTCTTTGAGTCCACTGCTTGTGTGCTTTTCTTGTGAGACAAATGAGAGGAGTGGAGCACTTGTGCTTCTTTTGCTTTAATCCTAGCCATTCATCCATCTTGGGGACCAAGAGTTAACACAGCCGTCCACTCATATGAGCTCGTGGGTGTCACTTGGATTGCCAACATGGCACTTGAGATACCCATGTGCTTGTGGGGTTTGCTGAGCTGGGGACCAGGAGTTGAGAGAGACCTGTGGGGAAGAAGACAAGGTGGAGAGGGTTTTGGGCGCCAAAATGGTTAAGCAGGGGAGGTTGGGTTTGTGTTATCTGCTTTGGGAAATAAGCAGAAGAAGGGAAAAAGTGGTTATGGGTAAATGGGTTTTTAATGGGTTGGGTAAATGGTTTAAGTTGGGTTTAAATGGGTAAATGGTTTTTTTATAAAAAGGGTAAGTGTTTTAATAAAAGGATTTAGTGAAATGTTAAATAAAACTTTGTACTTTTAAAACTTTTTTTTTTTTTTTTTTTTTTTTTTTTTTAGAGAAAATAATTTAAATGAAATTGGTTTTTTTA
>OU343224.1:237706399-237806446 GCA_910596185.1 Chrysanthemum makinoi | reverse complement strand
ATTGTAGCCTGTTGTGGTTGATTCGATCGGTTCATGTTAGGATAGGTTTGGTTCGTTGGTGCATTATTGTTCGTTACAGGGCTGAATTTTTGGGTTCATCCATTCGTATACGTGTGGGTTTGGGTTTCGATAGTGTTTGTGTTCGTACGTGTTCGAGTTTGATTGATGCTACTTGCTCGTGTTCATTTTCGGTCTCGAAATGTCTTTGTTTGGCTAGGAGGTATATTTTTGAATTACATTCAAGTTATCTTCTTGATCGTACATATTATCAAAGTCTACCTCGATTCATATATTTATACATGTCTCGAAACATGTCACTCCGGTGAGTATAAAAGGTTACCATACAAAATTTGTATCCTCTTAGGCAACTAGCTAAACGAAATATAATCACAGGTTGTACGATGAATCGAATTTTCGGACCTTTAAACTGTACATTAAATTGCCTTAAGAATCTTATATAATGGTAATATTGGAAGGAATTGTTAACGTAAAGCGGTTCATGATCTCGATGGTATATGCATACGTATATATAGGAAGAAGAATATAACCTTTGCATGCTTCAAAGTGTTTAATCACTAGCCATGCGTTTGAATGTTGTTAAGGAGCTACACTATTACTCTTTTATTAACACAAATTAACTACTTTTTCTTATTCAAATATGTCATTTGTATATTAATCTATCTATATTCTTTATACTACATGTAATGAATGAATCCTATTTCTTTGTAGTAATGAATGTATCCTATTTCTTAAAAATTTAAGAATCTTGAAAATTTAAAAATTTTAAAAACTTAAAATTTATTTAAGAAAATACACGATTTATAGAAACACACAAAAATATAAATGTTAACTTGAGAATACACTAATGAAAAGTTGACTTGAGAATACGTGAAACTGAAACACGGTTTATTAATACTAGACGAGTGCACGCGTAATAACGAGATTTTAAAGCGGCATATAGTTATAGTTATATTTTGGTTAAGTGTATTGTGTAACGTTTTGTGTAACCAAAATATTACTATAACTATCTAGCGCTACAAAATTTTGTTGCTAAAAATGAACATATTGACAACATTAATGATATGTTGATTGTGATTTCATGGCGAAGAGAAGGTTTACTATAGTTTTGATGAAGCCGACGACACCCATAAGTTCTATCCTTTGGAATTCTTAAACTCGCTCAACGTGAAGGATTGCCTCCTTACTTTGAAAATTGGATGCCCGATTATTCTTTTAAGGAATCTCGATCCCAGCAGATTATGTAATGGAGCGAGGTTGATATGCAAACGTTTTGATCCTAATGTCATCAATCTGAGATTGTTTGCCGGACAGCCGTTGGAGTTAGAGTGCTCTTGCCAAGAATTCCTCTTGCTCCATCTGAAGACGACATGTTCCCTTTCAAACTAGAAACAAGCAATTCCCTGTCTTTGCCTTGGCTGCGATTATTAATAAAGCTCGGAGCAAACAATTCAAATGTGGGTGTCTATTTGCCATTCTACATTTTCTCTCATGGCCACTTTATGTGGCATTGTCTAGAGGGATATCTCGTAGAACAACAAAGGTATTGGTTAAACCAGTCAAAGAGTTCCGTCAAACAGGAATCTATACCTCAAATGTCGTGTATCAAAAGTTTTGCGACGAGTAACATGTGTTATTAGTTAATATTTCATAATTGATGTAATGTTTTATTTTAAGTTTCATTAAATATTTTTATATGTCGTTTGATATATGTTAATAATTTTTGCTAGAGCTGAATTATCACATGTTACAATCGTTTGTAATTACATATTGATCCTTTTTCACGTTCTATTTTGAACGTTATACAAAACACTTATCACAATATCGCATATCGTTAATTGTCTGCCGCTAGAAACCGATGCCACTAGGCACGGGTACTCGCCTAGTACATAATAATATGGGATTCTTTTACAGTATTTTTCATATATTTCTTTGTCGTTTTAAAGAAATCCGCCCATTTTTTTTTTCATATAAGTTCTTTTTCCACCCGATTAACCCGAACCGTTATTAGGTTGGGTTCGGGTAAGTTTATTTCCCTTCAAAACCCGATTAACCCGACCTTCGGGTCGGGTTGACCACAATAAGATGATCATTAAGGTAATCCTAAAACTATGATCTATAAACAACCTCATAAAAAAAATACACACAGCTTGATTTTATAATATCAAATAACATAAAGAAACCCACAAAAACTAACCTTGGTCTGAAAATCAACATGATTCGACACAGCCTTATAAACATTCTCCACAACATCCTTAAATCGATCTTTAAAACCCAAACTTTTATCAACCCAAACACCATTCACAAACGACAAACGAGGCCCACCACTTGCACTCCCATCAGCAAAAACCAAAGACACAAGCTGAGAAGCAAGACCATTCAAATCCTCAACGCTTTTTGTCTTCAGAAACGACAACAACTGTTCAAGTGTCTTGTCTTTGGTTCCAGATGCTATTAAGCTTAGGATGACATGGATTGAAAGTGGAGAGAAGACAACGTTGCTGTTTGGGGAGTGTTTGGATAGGAGATGGGTTGAAAGTGTTGTTGAGACGTGGGTTTGGTTTGCTATAGATTCTTGGATGTCCATTGACGTTTTTTTTAAGAGATTTTGTGTTGGATTGAGGTTTTAAAGTTGAAGATTTTGGTAACGGTGTTAAGGAAAGAAGCTTTGACTATGTTTACGCGTGTCGACGGTGTTGTCTATTTTATTAAGAAAAATGATGGAGAGCCTAAAATCAAGTGGAATGTTGATGGTTGTAAGAGCATCTTCAATTGATCAAACAAATAAAAAAAGTTTTTCGCTATTACAAAAAGCTTTTGAAAATGTTTTTTACCATTGCATGAAAAATGATTTGATGGTTGTAAGAGCATCTCCAATGGATCAAACAAGTAAAAGTTTTTCACTATTACAAAAAGCTTTTGAAGATGTTTTTTAATCGTCAAAACTTTTTGTAAAACTTTTTAGAAAAGACTTGGTGAACTCAAGTCTTTCTTAAAACTTTAGTAACCAAATTGGTGTAGATTAAATCGTTAAATCGATCGTCTTTAAAAACTTGATGCTATGCAGATCTTCCCAAAATAAGTGGATTGCTTTTGCTATCAAAATGATCTACTTTGTTTTAAACTAAAATTAGGCAAAGTTTAGTCTTTATCATTTTTTTTTATTAAAGGAATTGATCTGTACTATATTTTTTATACATGTATTATAATTTGTGCATTACAATTTGTATCGGTCAATACTATTATGTATATACATGCTTCAAAAAATAGTGCAAGTATCACTCTTTAAAAAAAAAAAAAAATGATTGGAAGATCTAAAGATATGTTTAAATTAAGAGCAATGATACATTCATATAAAAGTAATCATAAAAACAATTATTTCGTTGAGTTTTAGTGATTGGTTAATGAGATGGGATCTCATGAAAAAAGCGAGCATTTGACATCTGTTGAATAAGTGTTTTATGGATCTATGTGAATGTAATTTCTTAAATTAATGCGTAAGTTTCTTAATTCATTTTATGTGCCATGTCATGTACATTTCTAGATATTTTTTTTAACTTTTTTTGTTGGAGAATAAAGTACTTCCGGATAATATTGATGTTTTTTTTTAATAGAATAGCGATGATATTGATTGGTGCGATGATTATTCGGGTGCGTGCTAGGTTGTGTTCCAACAATAAAATTATGTTCGCGAGAGATATGTGAATTTAAAAACTTTTAGATTTAAGATTATTTGAGGACATAAGATATTTTACGGGATTAATCTTGTGCCGTTTTTCTATTTGATCACAATGGATGAGATTAATCTCAACAATTTAAAAAACTCACTTTTATTATTTTTTTTCAAATATTAATATTTTTCAAACCGTTAATCGTTAAGCGAAAAAAAATATATCATTGCGACGAGCATTTAATTATCTCTATAGATAAAGCATTTTGATATCTTTCGACAAAAAAATTTTTTTAAATTATTTTTCGTTTTTAAAGTTTTTTCTTTTTTTTACGTTATTGAAATTTACATTAAAAAATCATATATGGTAAAACACTAATTTAAATATCACATGTGATATTAGTGTAATATCATATATTGGTAAGCCCATGTGCCTATCTGTCGTACATCACTATTGGTAATTTAATCTCAATCACTTTATTGGTACCGGATCAAATAGAAAGTGTCACTTTTTAAAAAGTATAAAAAGCTTTTTCAGCCGTTGGATCAAAATATAACATCTGATCAAATAAAAGGAGGACGGATACACATAGGGGGTATGTTGGTCATTCCACTAAAAGTAATAATCTATCTTCTTTGTCTCATCTCCAAGCATATCTCATCGCTTTTAACAGCTCATGTCCAACCCATCTACCATCGTGACGTCGTCTCACGTGCAGTCGCGCCACTTCCACCGTCCAATTGTCATCATCTTCAACATCAAGAAGACACTAAACATACAAATAAGATCTAAACCGTCATCTTCCATCAATACCAGAAACAACATAGATTGATCGACACATACAAATCTACAATCACAAGAAACGACTTGCACAATTCAATGTAACTCGCCGCCGCCACCGTATAGAAAACCCACATACCTTTATAGTCAGATACTTCACAGTTAAAGGTTTACTTTAATTGTTAACTTTACATGTAATTTTGAGAATAATACTTCATTAATGTTTATTGCTAATTTCAAAGTTTGCATGTACCGGATCTGAAGTTTTAAATGGGTATGAGTTTTAGTAATATGTTTACTGATTTGCTGACAGGAAACTTGATTATGGTTTTGATTTGTCAAAATGTAAAATTTATAAATTATAGTAGAAGATTAATATTAATATGGAAAAGATTATGATGATGATGAGTAAAATAGGTAGCTGAGATTTGGAAAATCAGGTGTGGAAAGATGTGGTGTAGATGGTGTTTAATATGTGGATGTTTTGGTATCTTGACTTGGTGTTGCTTATATGTTCATTAGTAAAAAGTTTTGTTCATCAATAAAAAAAAATGTTGTTTATTAGTTCATCACAATGTTCATCAGTTCTTTTTAATTTTGTTCATCAGTTATAACATAATATTTATCAGGAAAAGCCGTTGTTCATCAGTTTCTGACAAAAAAAATTATAATATTCATCAGTTCATCAATTTTTCAAAAAAGAAATTATAATATTCATAAGTTTTCCAAAAAAAGTGTTGTTCATCGATAAAAATAGTTTTTCATTTGTTCATCAATAAAAAATTTGTTCATCAGTTGTCTAAAAGAAATCACAATGTTCATCTGTTAAAGTCACAGTATTCATCAGTTCATCAATTAGTTTTTTTTCATGTTACATTATAACGTTCATCAGTTTTCTTTGATGTTACATTATAATGTTCATCAGTTACATCACTTGTTCATCGGTTTTTTTGGTTCATAAGTTCATTAGTTAGTTTTGGTCATCAATTAATTTCGTTCATCGATTATTTTTGATAATGTTCATCGGTTCGAAATTCTATTGTTCATCAATTCATCAATTTTCTAATAAAAATACAATGTTTATCAGTTCATCAGTTATTTTTATATTGTTCGTGAGTTATTTTTATAACGTTCATCAGCTTATTTTTTATAATATTCATCAGTTTTCGAAAAATAACGTTTGCTCGGTTATTTTGATATTGTTCATCAATTATTTTTAATAACGTTCATCAGTTATTTTTTATAACGTTCATCAGTTTTCGAAAAAATAGCGTTTATTAGTTATTTTTTATATTGTTCACCAGTTAATTTTTATAACATTCATCAATTATATTTGATAACGTTCATCACTTATTTTTGATAACGTTCATCAGTTATTTTTGATAACATTCATCAGTTATTGTTCATCTTTAACGTGCAATATCTCACTCATATCAAATCGGATTTGAGTGATTCAAATTTCTGTGTAAAGAATGGTCAAAAGCCTACATATTTCATGATTTAAGTTTTGTAAAATTCGGCTTTTAAACTAATCAAAATTAGAGCTGAAAATGCTAAAAATTTCAAGAAAATTAACACCCACTTAAAAAGTTGAAAAAAAAAAGTTGCGATTTATATATCAAAATGTATACCAAATTAAAGAGAATCAAATTTAGAAAATTATGGTGAAATCGGTTTTTTATAAAAGTTTATCGTTTAAAAGTTATTTACGTTTGAAGTTTTGGGGTGAAATAAAAAAATGTTAAAAAGACCAAAATGCCCCTACCGAATTTAATAAAAGAAAAAGGGAGGGATTAGGTGAGGACACATGCAATCAGATGATAGAACTTTGGCATTATTTTTTTTTTTTTTCTGAGGATCTCAACTCTCACTTTATTTCTCACTTTTACTAATCCCAACACTAACCATGTTTCAAGCCATAAATGAAACTTTCCACAAACTATTCCTAGAACTAGTAAACTTGTATTTATGTTGACAGATGCACAATACCTGCAGTTTTCACTTCAGACTGCAATTCCTTCTTGAAGTTATTTTTGTAGCCTGCATTTTGAAGGGTCTTTAAGCCATTGTTGCACAATACGTGCAGTTTTTTTTTATTAAATTGAAGAAGAAAAAAGTTATTTTTTTATGTTCAGAAAACAAACAAACACACTTTTTTTCTTTTCTTATGGAATTATCTTAAGATAAAAAACAAACAAACACACTTAAAATTCAATTAATATAAAACATCAGAGTTTATAAAGAGGTTCTAACAAGTTTAAAGTACATAAGTAGTACAACATAAAAGTTTTAAGGTATTATCGAATGATAATAAAATGCAAAGTCTTCAAAATATATGTGCGACTTCATGGCAGCTAGTATCTTAAGGTCCTGAGATAAAACATATTAAAAAGTAAACACAATAGTTGAGTGAAATTCATAGGTTTTGTTAATACAAATATCGTCATTAAACGTTATTTATATTTTATGATCTTTAACTAAGTTTTGTTAACGACAAAAGTAAATTTAATTTTTATAAAGCTTAAAGCTTGTCAAGTTTAATAGATATTAAAACAAGCTTTTCAAATAATATCTTCATCACTCAAGCATTTACATTTTGATTAATCATATTTTGATATGACTCTAAACCATAATGTATGTTAGTATTTTTAGTTCAAGAATGTTTGGTTTCTTAAAACAAAACATTACATATGTATTTTAACATATTTCTAAAAATAGAAAAACAAACACATGACATCATGTAGTGCATCATTGAAATCCTTAGAAGATTTCACTAGATACTTTGTGTTAGGATCGTATGTATGGGTGATTTGGTGAATCGGGAGGTCGGAAAAGATGGAAGAACATCTTCATCATGTTAGTGAGAGAAGCTAGAGAGAGAAGGGAAAACTAGTGTGTGTTTTATTTATGAAGATGAAAGGATTACACTAAGTCTCACCCCTCCATGGAAGTATGGAGGGGTATATATAATAAACACTTACAATAAACTATGGCTATATGACATAACAAGCCCATGTGTTTTAGCTAACAATGATAGAAATTGTGTCCGTCCCGATCAATGTCGTTCTTCATTTCGAGTTAGGAGCGATTCCAACAATCTTCTCCCAATGGGATGACATAAGGGATTACTTACAACATTTACTACAAATATAGAAAACAAATAAAGAAAGATCTTCATAAGCTCTTCAAGTGCTGAGGATGATGAAAGTTTACGCTCTTTGTCTTCTTCGTGTACCTTGACTTGAGAACCGTTTTCTTCAATTGTAGGCAAATGATGTAATATGCATAAATTGGATTAACTTCCCCCAATTCATGCCGCATGTCTTTAGCAGCTTCTCCGTACACTCCTTTTTGGCAAGTTTCGAATCAAACTTCCCCAATGACAACCGTCTTCAGTAGATTCGAAACTTTGATGTAGTGAACATTTCCTCTAACTTTAGAAATTTTTGAAGCTACGCAGCGGAAATTGTAGATGAGCAATAAACCACACAAGGTAAATCACGACTTATTGCGGAAAATCCGTTGGGGGTAACATGCGAGAAATCAACAAGATCTTCTCCGCATATGTAGATGCTTCACACCAAACATACCACGAAAGACGAAATAAAACGACTTCCCCGAATGTTGCGGTCACATGGAATAATAATCACTTGTGAATATGCAGTTACTCGATAAAATGACCATGTGTGAGGCATCATAACATCCTATTTAGGTAACTTCACACACGATAACTCTGTGAAAGTGAGACGATAACACCAAAGTGAGACGTTTGAACCACATATCGTCTCATTTCTTCCCCCTGATTGAAGAAATTCATGAAAGGAGAGGGTTTTCGCAAAAAATACAAAAACATCAAAGGAAGCAGACACCACCTATACTCTCTTCCCCCGATGTTTTCAATGAATCAGAATCATACACCACGTATGTTGATGATGAATGGGAGACAGCGAAACCATGTATGTCAAAGTAATCGAACAATTGTGAAGTACCATAAGTATCATGTGAGAATCAATTGCTGATAAGACTTCTCTACTCGTGTATACTCTTCTCAGCTAACTCTTTACCGACCCCATTATCATTCCGTGACGGCTTTTTAGTGACTCTACGATGGAAAACCCAATATGACGAACTTGAGACTGAAGTAGTATAAACCGAACTTGTGACTTAAACTTGCACAATTGTCAGACGAAGAACCCTTTTTCTTAACTCCATCAAAAAAAGGTAAACTTAAAGTTTCTCAAATTATCCACACCTTAGTGTGACACTTGAGCACAACAACGTAACTCCTTAAAAGTGATAGTTATAAGCGGTGAGCACAACAACGTAACTCCTTACATCAGGTTCAACTAGATAACTCAAGTCTTTGTCATTCGTAACGGTTAAAGCTCGAACAAGGATCTCGAAGAATCATGAATCCAACCAACCCCGATGTCTTCAAAATACTAAGAACACGCACCCGTGATATCCCACTTCAACCTCAAATAAATAATAATGAATTCACGCCGTAGTCACATCTTGCGGTTAAACGCTCAAGACTAGCCTTCATTAACGGTTTAAGTGAATTTGATAATGGTTTCCCGATCTTGTCAAAAATGTATCCTCGTGAAAATTTGTCACCTAGTCAGAACGAACCTCAAATTTAACCATTAACTATAACAACTTTAAGTCCTTATAGAAATTCAACACATCTTTAACATTTGTGCCAAATTCAATAAAATCACATCCCAATTACCATTCATATCCGATTCAATATTAACTCACAATATCAGTATCATTCACAGCCCCTATTTATACACGTTTCGTTCGGCCCATGTTCACCTTACATAAGTCTGGGCCCAAGTTCAAAATGTATACACGATCCACTCATCTAAACGGGAAAGAATCCAACCTAATTATCGTGTATAAAAAACCACTTAATACATTTATTAAAGAGAATTTTTTTGAAATGAACACTTTGCCTAGTAATTTACACATATAACCCACGCATATACAATTATCAAAAATGAACTTTTCAATATTAGTCGTTAGATTGGTACCCTGATACATTTTAAACCATACACGTGTACACCAATTACTCTGTGCGTGCCCTGGGCGTGAACTTGGTGGTTGGGCGAGCCCTGGGCGTGAACTTGGTGGTTGGGCGAGCCTGGGCGTGCCTTGGGCGTGACCATGGGCGTGATCCTGGGCGAGGGCCTGGGCGTGTGTCTGGGCGAGGAAAGGTGGATAGGCGAGGAGTTAAGGCGTGTGCTATGACATTTTAGTTAGACATGGGTGAGCAAGCAAGGTGTCTGGGCGAATGAAAATGGAGTTTAGGGAATGATGTTTTTGTTAGAGGGTTGTGATGTGATCTTTTTGTTTGTTGTTTTTAGAATGAAGATGGGAGATGATATATATTTTAAAAAGAAAGAAAAAGAAAGATGTGACTAATGAAAGAAGAAGGAGAAAAAGAAAGAGGAGTCATGTGGGTAGAAGTGAAAAGTGTCAGTGTAAAGTGTAGACCATACGGCGCATTAAACGAGGGTCCATTTTGGTAAAGTGTTGAAAATTGGTTTATATTTGTAAATGGGATATGATACAAGTCTTCTTTGGTAATTTACTTTTTATCAAACCCTAATCCTCATAATCTCTAAACAGTCCGCCCCCCTCAACACCTAAAACGCTCCCAACTACTCCATCTCATATCAAACAAAAAAAAAACGCATTCAATACTCCAATGAACTCAATCGTCTCATGCCACAATAAAGAAAAAAACGAAGATCAATCCATCATGAATCATTTCAAGGACTAAGGTAGGTACGATCTTTTACAACTTTTATGTAGTCAAACCGAATCAAAGGGAGATGAAAACAGTTGTTTTTGTCTAAACCTTTAATCATTCGGATAGATAAATGAAGTTAGCTTCGAAAAAGGTCCATGATGAGTTTTAAGTTCACACGTATACGATCTTTTACAAGATTGTTGTTTGTTGAACTAAAACTGAGATCTAAGATTTGTTTTTCTTGATTGAGTCAAGATCAATGATGTGTTATCTCCTTTTGGTTTATGATTGTATTGAATTTTTTATTACCAAACATGGGAGAAAACGACTGAGATCATTAGTAATATCACATTTTTATGTTTGAGTTTTGATTGTGTTATGAGGAGATGAGATGTGTTTCGAAGGGTTAAGATGGGTTGATTGTTTGATTGTTCATCTTTTTCAATTTGTTTGTGAAATCAGTTTAAGATCAAGGAGGATTAACAAAAATCTGAGGTCGAATGTGTTATTGGGTCTGATAACGTGGGGTTGGATCTATGATGTTTGGTTTTGAAATAACTCTTGACCGATGATGTTGATTTGTAAACTGAGGTCACAAGAACTTTTGGTATTTTGGTTTGGTCAAAAGTTCGAGTCTAGACATATTCTTCTTCTTCATTTCTGTCAAACTTACGCGTAAAAGAAAAGCTTATGCGTAAACGATGCTTATGCGTAAACAAGCTTATCCGTAAACGCCCTTATGCGTAAAGCTTTACGCGTAGGGTATTACTCGTAAGGTTCTTATGCGTAAGGCTTATGCTTAAGCGTAAAAACCTTACGCGTAACTGTTCTTACGCATAACTTCACAGTTATGCGTAAATATCACTGAAGAGGCTCTCTATGCGTAAAAATAGGGTTTTGACCCGTGTTGACTTTTTTCCGGCGATGTATTCCGACAAAAAAATCTGTCCAGATTCATTAGGCCCAGAAAATACATCATAAAGACTTTTCATGTTACTTGTTTGACCACAAAAATGACCAGAAGACTTGACACAAACTATGGCACCCAAAAAAAAATCATATGCAGTACTGTTTGGAAAAGGGACAAGCAGATATAAACGTTGATAGGACCATGACTTTTTTTTTGACCAAAGTAAAGGATACACCACTTGTAAAAAATCTGTTAAAACTAAAAATATATATGAAAGGTTGAAGCTTTGTTAGAAAAAACAGATTTTACAATAGTATTTTTGACAAGATACAACACCAAAAATCAACCATAACAAAAACCGATCTTGCTCTTGATACCAATGTTAGGATCGTATGTATGGGTGATTTGGTGAATCAGGAGGTCGGGAAAGATGGAAGAACATCTTCATCATGTTAGTGAGAGAAGCTAGAGAGAGAAGGGAAAACTAGTGTGTGTTTTATTTATGAAGATGAAAGGATTACACTAAGTCTCACCCCTCTATGGAAGTATGGAGGGGTATATATAGCTAAACACTTACAACTATGGCTATATGACATAACAAGCCCATGTGTTTTAGCTAACAAGGATAGAAATTGTAATCCCGTCAATGTCGTTCCATTTACGAGTTAGGAGCGATTCCAACACTTTGTGTAGATTTAGACTCTACATATCTTACACAATCTTGGATAGATATGGTTGACTTTGGTAAGATTTTGGTGATCTTGCTGTCAGATCCCGGCGGCACCAAATATTAACACGGACGGAACCCTTTTGAGGGGTTCGTGGTGCCTGCTGAGCATTTTGGCTATAAATAGCAAAGCCAAACCAAGTTTTTTTTCATCCCTTTCTATTATATTCACATACATTCCTTCTCTCTAACACTTCTAACTCAGTTTCATATCATATTAGTGATCTCTTTTGTAGCAAAGAAGATCAAGGCATATTCAAGCTTCAACAAGTTGTTGGAAGTCTTGTTTGTTTGTTGTTGTATGATCTTGTGTTGATTTATACATCATTGTTGTAACAAACCATCATAATCTTGTGAGTGTGAGTGGTTAGTATTTTAGTCCTTAAAATACATTGTGTGTGGGAGTGGTTGTACCCTTGAAAAGAACTCGACATCTAGCTTAGTGTCGGAAATAGTGTGTAGGCGAAGTGTAAAGGTTTCTCCGCCGGTGAAAGGAGCTTGTTGACTAGTGAAGTTAAACTCTCAAGTGTGAGACTCGAGGAGTGGAGTAGGGCAAGGAAAAAGAGTCCTTGTAGACAGAACCACTATAAACAACTTGTCGTGGTTTGATTGTTTCTTTCCTTATCTATTCTTTATATATTGTTTGCATATTGATTATCATTCACTAACATATCTAAGATCAATATTAATTGATCTTTCAATAAAGTTTCAAAACAAAGTTTTTAATCGGTAAACTATTCAACCCCCTTCTAGTTTTCCACAATTGGTACCAGAGCCTCGTTGCTCAAGAATTTCTAAAATATATTGTATTTTATAAACTTGAAATGATCCATGGATTCTGAAAACTTTAAAAAAGGGCAATCTATGCAAAGATCACCACTCCTTGAAACCAATAGATTTATCTATTGGAAAAACCGTTTTGAAACATATGTAAAATCAAAGATATAGATCTTTGGTTTGTTATAGTTAAAGGAGACTTTAGTTCTACAACAAAAGATATTTCTGTTGATGATCAAAAGAAATTAATAGCTAAAAATAATGAAGCTAAAATGATGCTTGATAATGCTTTGCCTAGAAAAGAATATGGAAGAATTTTTATGTGTGAAACCGCTAAAGACATTTGGGAATCTTTGATTATTACACATCAAGGAAATTCACAAGTCAATGATAACAAAATTGATCTTCTTGTTTAACAATATGAACAATTTGTTATCCCTGAAGATGAAACCATTGATTGTGGCTTTGCTCGCTTTAATACTATTATTACATCTCTTAAAGCATTTGATGAATCTTTTCGTAGTAAGAACTTTGTCAGGAAATTTCTTAGAGCACTCCATCCGAAGAGGAGAGCTAAAGTGACGGCTATTGAGGAATCAAAAGATCTCTCAAAAGTGACACTAGACGAGCTAATCGGAAACCTCAAAGTACACGGAATGGTGATGGAGAAAGATTCAGAAATCATCAAAGGAAAAAGAGAGAAAATCAAATCCGTTGCTCTAAAAGCAAGAACGGAATCAAGTGATGATGACGAATCTTGCTCCGGTAGTGAAGATGAGGAGTATGCCATGGCCGTTAGAGATTTTAAAAAGTTCTTTAGAAGAAGAGGAAAGTTTGTAAGACAACCTCGAGAAGAGAAGAAGCCATTCCGAAAATATCGGGATGACAAAAAGGGTAAAGGTGAAAGAAAGTGCTTTAGATGCGGTGATGCAAGTCATCTAATAGGAGATTGTCCAAAGCCACCTAAAAGCAAAACTCATCGAGCTTTTGTAAGTGGTGCTTGGAGTGATAGTGAGGATGATGAAGAATCAAGCAAGGATGAGATCGCTCTAATGGCACATGAATCAAACGAGGTACATTCCGACTCATCTTATTCCTCTATTGATGATGATACTTTGCAAAAACAATATAATCAATTGTGTGAGCTTAGTCTAAAAATCATAACTAAAAATAAGTTTTTAAAGACTAAAAATGAATTTTTAGAAAATGAAGTCTATGAGTTAAAAGAAAAGGCAAAACGATTAGAAAAGAGAAAAGCAAATGATGATGATTGCAAATCATGTCAAGAGCTTAATCTTGAAATAGAAAAACTAAAGCTCACACAAGACGTTCTAATCGAACATAATTCTAAATTTAAAAGGTTTAACAAAAACATTGCTTGTGCCGATGAAATAGTTAGAATTCAAAAACACCAGGAAACATGAATGGACTAGGATTTAATGAAATATTAATTCCAAAGAGTCAAACCAAAACGGCGAAAAGAAGACAAACAAAAACTGTCCAAAACTGCTGATGCAACGCGGGTACGACCAGACGGACCCAAAAATAGGGTTACGTCCTTTGTAAGAATTGATCTGAGTAGAGGTGTGGCCGGGAGCCGAGAATGTTTGCAATACAGTCCGTAGTGAATTTGTCAAAGTAACAAAGAAAACCAAGGATAATGTTAAACCAAAACCTGCTGTTACATCAGGAGTAGGACTTGCTAGAAATGAATTTAGATCTAAAACTACTCAACAACGACATAAAACACCTATTGCCAAACGCCCCTTTCCTAAGAGCAACCACAACATACAACCCAACTATCAACATCACGGTTGGAATCAAAACTTCCCTAGACCATACCAAACTCCTGATTACATGGCATAGACGTTTAGGTCAAGCTAATATGAGACTTATCCAAAACCTATCTTCAAAAGAGCTAGTTAGGAATTTACCAAAACTTAAATATGACCAACATTTTTGCGACACTTGCAAAATTGGTAAACAAATACATAGTAGTCATAAGGCTAAAAACATGGTGTCCACATCTAAGTGTCTAGAACTTTTGCATATGGACTTGTTTTGTCCATCCGCTATAAGAAGCTATGGAGGAAACTTATACACTTTGGTCATAGTAGATGATTACTCAAGGTTTACTTGGACATTATTTTTGAAAACTAAAAATGAAGCTTTTGATAAATTTGAAATTCTTAGCAAGAAAATTCAAAATCAACTAGGTGTTAACATTGTGTCGATCCGAGCGGATCATGGTCGTGAATTTGACAATGAAACACAATTTGGAAACTTTTGTGATACAAATGGTATAACACACAACTTCTCGGCTCCTCGAACACCTCAATCAAATGGAGTTGTAGAACGTAAAAATAGAACCATTCAAGAAATGAGTAGAACAATGCTTAATGAACAAAACATTCCTCAAAGGTTTTGGTGTAACGCCGTTGACACTTCTACATATATTTTGAATAGAGTCTTAATACGTCATTTCTTAAACAAAACACCATATGAACTATATAAAGGTAAAAAAGCCAACTTTAGGATATTTTAGAGTGTTTGGATGTAAATGTTTCATTCTTAATACTAAAGAGTATCTCACCAAGTTTGACCCAAAGTCTTATGAAGGTGTATTTCTTGGTTACTCACAAACTAGTAAAGCTTACATTGTCTTAAACAAAGAAACAATGAGAGTCGAGGAATCGTTGAATATAACATTCGACGAAAGTCCACCTCCCTCTAAGACATCACCTTTGGTAGATGATGACTTAGTTGAAAGTCAACTTGTAGAAAGTCAAGAAATAATTGAAAATGACAAGGAAGATGAACCATTAAATAATGAAATTATAATCAAAGAATCCAAAAGTCATCCTTTAGAAAAGGTCATAGGACAACTAAATCAAAGAACGTTAAGATCACAAGCCCAAAATCAAAGTAATCATTTTTGCTTTGTATCTACCATTGAACCGAAAAACATAAATGAAGCAATAAAAGATGAATCTTGGGTAATTTCTATGCAAGAAGAGTTAAACCAATTCGTTAGAAATGATGTTTGGAAGTTAGTTCCAAAACCTAAAGATCAAACTATAATTGGAACGAAATGGGTTTTTTGAAATAAAATGGATGAAAATGGTGTAGTGTCTAGAAACAAAGCTAGGCTTGTCGCACAAGGTTATAATCAACAAGAGGGGATTGATTATGATGAAACTTATGCACTAGTAGCTAGGCTCGAGTCTATTAGAATCTTACTTGCATATGCATGCGCGTATGACTTTAAATTATTTCAAATGGATGTTAAGAGTGCATTTCTCAATGGGTTTATTAACGAAGAAGTATATGTTGCTCAACCTCTCGGTTTTACCGACTTTGAGAAACCACATCATGTCTTCAAACTCAAGAAGGCATTATACGGTCTTAAGCAAGCGCCAAAAGCTTGGTACGATAGACTTAAGACTTTTCTTGTTGAAAAAAAAATACACCATAGGATTAGTAGATAATACTCTTTTACCAAGAAAAAGGAATCACACATTATCATTGTTCAAATATACGTTGATGACATCATATTCGGATCAACTTGTCAATAGCTACGTGATGATTTCTCTAAAATCATGCACGATGAGTTTGAGATGAGTATGATGGGTGAGTTAAACTTCTTTCTAGTAATTCAAATTAAACAACTAGAAGATGGCATATTCTTTAACCAATCTAAATACATAAAAGATATGCTTAAGAAATTTGGTCTTGAAGACTCAAAACCAACCAAGACATCCATGTCTTCGGACACTAAACTTACCAAGGACGAGGAAGGTGAATCGGTAGATAACACTAAATATAGAGGAAAGATTGGTAGCCTACTCTATCTCACGGCTAGTAGACCTGACATTATGTTTAGTGTTTGTCTATGCGCTCGCTTTCAAGAAAATCCTAAGGTATCACACTTAGAAGCCTTGAAAAGGATTTTTAGATACATTAAGGGAACAACATGTTTAGGATTATGGTATCCCAAAGGAACGGGTGTAGAAACTATAGTGTATGCCGACTCGGACCATGCCGGTGACTATGTCGATAGAAAAAGTACAAGTGGTATTTGCACTTTTGTCGGACATTGCCTCACCTCATGGTTTGCTAAGAAACAAACGGCTCTAGCTATCTCAACTACTGAAGCCGAATACGTCTCAGCCGGAAAAGCATGTCAACAAGCTCTTTGGATGAAGCAAGCTCTCGTGGATTACAGAATTCATCTCAACGATATCGTTATATTTTGCGACAACAAAGGAGCTATTGATCTCAGCAAAAATCCCGTTCAACATGCTCGTACGAAGCATATTGAAATCCGTCATCACTTTCTTCGCGATAATGTTCAAAAAGGAAACATTTCAATTGAGAAAGTATCCTCCAAAGACAACATTGCCGACATTCTAACCAAGCCTCTCAAACGAGAACCATTTAATCTTCTTAGACTTGGTTTAGGGCTAATGGAACCAAACATGTAGTTAAAACATAGTCTAAACCTTAGAACAAACAAAACAAAACAAATTAGTTTAAACCTGCTACTATTCCCGCGACACCAATCGACAACAAAGACAGAACCAATTATTTGGTGCCGTCTGGTCCGTGGTGACAACAGTAGCAAAAATACTACCTATAAAACATCTTCTTCCTCACAAACCACTTTACCAAAACGTTTCAACATCATACCTAACTCATTGTTGACACTTTCTCACCCACTAATCACTGAAGATAACATCATTGTAAGTATCCTAACTACATTTCATCTCTTAATTCTGAGTCTAGGATTCCAATTTGTGCACAAAATCATTACATGGGTATTATGTATATTCTTGTACAAAACATGGATTCAATTGGCAAATTGCATAACTAGTTATTGAAATTAGGTACTACATTATCACATTACATAAACAAATCATGTTTCCCACTAATCAAAAGATAATAACTATAAGGCCTAATTCTAAATAACCAAACACCCCATGTCAAAAATTTGAAAAGCTTCTCACTTGTATGAAAACAATTTTTCATTGTTAATACAAATAGAAACGTAAATTTTCATCACTTGCATAATGCTCTTGAATACTAAAGGTAATGCATAACTAATATGCATTCCCGGGTATATTCAAATGAAGCCACATTGAATTAGGAGCGTTTGGGTTATCTCATGCCGTTTGCCAAACACCCCCACTAAAAACCATTTTATGCATAAAATGAGTCGAGATAACCGCAACTCCAAATCATTTTCATATAGGCACACACTAGAACCAAAACACTAAGTTTATTCTTATTTTTAACATGTAAATTCTTGCTCATAGGAGTAACCATGGTAGCCGCAAGATTCTATGATCACAAGGACACTCTTAACTACATTCCCAAACATCACAAAACCCAGGGCCTTTCCAAAGAACAAGTTGAAATCTTTAAGAGTCTTGAGCAAAGATACTTCCATGAGGGTAGAACCATTCACTCCTCCTTTGTCGACGGAACCAATCTCCGTCAAGAACTTGCCACCATTCACTTCGATTGTCTCCTTGACATCGATGAACCCATTTGCCCTAGGTTTGTGTTAGAATTCTATGCTAGTGTTACGGCTTTCATTGATGAGGATGATGAATTTGGTCTTAGGTTTAGGATCAATCAAAACGACTACTCCATCTCCTTAAGCCAATTTTCTCAAGTGCTAGGAGTCCCCAACCAAGGTACACGTGTCTATTCAGATAAGTGGTCACTCACTATCCTTGATGCAATCAATGACCTCTCTCTTCCCTAACAAACTCCTTTAGCGGATAAGGATGTCATTCGTGAGCTCTTTTTAGCGAAAGGGCCGCTCCAACCCGTGTCACCCGAAAGGGAAAGGAAGTAAACTGAGATCCATATGGAATGGAGCTCAATGAGCTTAAGCCCAAATTTAAGAAGTGGGAAGAACTCCTTAGAGCCAATGTCATTAGCACTATAGGAAATAGGGACCATATCAATGCTTGCCTTTGTCACATGCTTTAAAACTTGTCCACCCGTCAACCATTCAATTTAGCCTACTACATTGCTAGGAGAATGATTGACATTCCAACTCAAGGATCGGTCGCTCTTCCTTTCGGGATGCTCCTCACCCGTCTCTATAGAGCTTTTGCACCCATTCCACCAAGCCCAAAAGGGTTGAAGCTTGACTATGCTCTCATCCCTCACATTTTTGTGCCCTTGAGTGACGAGCGAGTGGCTAAGACTAAAGGCAAAAGGGCAAAACCTCCAGCTCCATCATCATCATCATCAAATAGCTCCGAGGACGGTCTCCCAAATTCTCGCCTTCCACCTCAAGAGTACTATGCATCTCTCCCCGAGATTGAAAATGAATCGGCGGAGTTCAAGCAAACCAAGGGAATGTTCAAGTGCCTTGGTAGGATGATGACTAAGATCTACAAGAAGTTGGATAAGTGAGGTTCATTTGAAGGAGTGTTTGGAACAAGACAATAACTATGATGTACGATACAATTTGGTTGTTTTTAATTTGTAGGATGATAATATGACTTAAAACAATGTTGTATGCTAACCGGTTCATGCAGGGGGATAGCACAAGTGTGTTATCAAATTTTACCCATTTTCACTTATATGTGAAAATCGTTAGCCCTTGGTCAAAGTCTATGCTCCACTATGTTTGTATATGTGTTATTGATTTTTTCTAACTAGAAATGATTAATGTCACATGTTTTAAGCAAAATTTCAGGTTTCGGAAAAGTCCCCGACACCTAAAAATATGGTCTATGTTGATTTCTGGTCACCACGGACATGACGGCACCAAAATTTTGGTACCGTCTGTTATGTATTTTGGTACCGCCGTACCTGTATAGGCGGACCAGGCGGCACCATTTTAAGGGTTCCGCCTGTGTAAACTTTTGGTGCCGTGGATCCTACAGGTAATTTTCTAAATTTCGCCTATTTCAACATTCCAAATTACCATACATTGCTTCTAGGTTAATCTGAACTAGTTCTTACCCATATTAGAACTAGTGTAACACACTTAGGCATATAGGATATCCATTTCCCACCAAAATTCAAAAAAATTCAAAAATCCACCCAAGGAGCCCTTTTTCATAAAGGAAGGAACCAAAAATTTGGTTCCTTGCAATCCGTGGGTGATCTGATTCTAAAGATCCCATCATCATTAGAACACATT
The DNA here is from genome assembly GCA_910596185.1 of Chrysanthemum makinoi. Lineage (NCBI taxonomy): Eukaryota > Viridiplantae > Streptophyta > Magnoliopsida > Asterales > Asteraceae > Chrysanthemum > Chrysanthemum makinoi. The sequence goes on along the minus strand of OU343224.1, from coordinate 237,786,637 downwards.
TATTGCAAATCTTTGTCTCTTTACTCCATCCTTCTTGTATGGATTGACTTGGGTGATATGACTAGCATTAAACCCACTTCAAAATCATTAGGAACCTCATCTCTTCTATGGTTTAACATCAAATCAAACAAATTTCTCCATAATTTTCAAATCCTATAAATTAAGAGCTTTCACCATGATCATCTTCACACCTTCTCAACTCTCATCATCTACTAGCAACAACTTAAGCCAAAATGACTAAGTCTTCACCATCAACAAAACCTTGCTAAAGAACAGCTAGAATGAGCATAAGACCTTGTTGTTTTGTCAACATAAGCTCCTCTTCCGAGTAACTCCATTAACCATCTCATCTCCCATAAGAGATGACACAACTCTCTCTTTGGCTACTCCTACACCACCTCCACAATCACCTATCATCATCACTACTCCTCCACCAACAAAGACTCCTAGCTCACCACCACCGGATCCTATCCAAACATCAAAATCACCATCACCTCCAAAATCTCCAACACTCATCCCATTAGAGTTATTCTCTACACCACCTACATCTCCAAATCCTTTTTTGGAAGACTTGGAGGACTTGCCTCCTAGGCCCAATCATCCACCACTACTACCATCTTTTGGTACTATTGAGCGAATAGCTCATGAGTCTCCACGTCCATCATTTGACCCAAACGCCCCGTTAGGGCCAAGACCTCTTCTTTTCCATCCCATCCACAAGGAAATCCATGGTCCTTTGTATGGGGATCAACCACTGCCTACAACATCAATGCCCTCTCATATAGAGGACATTGAGGAATCAATGTGGGATGATCACCCCACCAAAGAAGATATTGAAGCCAAGCTCAATCATCTCCACCAATTTTCCAATATGTTGGATTCGCATATTAGTGATGCCATGCAAATGCAAAGTGCTTTGCTAGCCTCCATAATCACCACTCCAAACACCAACAACTCCACCATTCCACCACCACAAAACCATGAACCATACTACCCTCCTAGACATGGTTGCTCCAATTGTGAGCGGACCGCCCAAATCACCGAAAGGACCCGGGTGATGGTCCATGAGCTTCAAGACGAAATGAGGTTCATCCTCAATCACATATTAGAGCGCATCAATGCTCTTGCTTATCCACCACCTCAATAGGAGGGTCATAGTTTATTCTCTTTAAGCATTTTTATTTTTGTAGGCTTTTCTTTGTATTTTTTATTTTCTAGGAATTTTTTTTCTTTCTTTTCTAGGATTTTATTATTGTACTAACACTTCATTGTGTTCCCTTTTCATGATTCTTATATCATGAAAAATTTTAACAAATGAATGGTGTTTCTTATATTGTTGTTGATTGTTACATGGTGTTTGGAAATGCTTATTACTAACAATTTTGTTTTTTGTAGCTTTTTCACAATCCATGTATCTTTCTCTTGGCACCCAATTTAGGGGGAGCATTAGTCAAGGGGGAGATAATGACTCGGGCTTATTACATATTCCGCCTCGCATCTTCTTTTTGTTGAGACAAAAAAGGGGAGAAATATATAGAACTTGGTTATATTTGACTTTTATAAAAGTCAACTATATACTTTGACTTTCTAAAAAGTCAACATCATACTTCAACTAATGAAGACTTTGACTTTCTAATAAAAAGTCAACTGCATACTTTGACTCTCTGAAAAGTCAACATCATGTCCAAATTGGAAATACTTGCATTATCATTCTTATCTTTCAAGTTCTAAAACTAATATTTTTATAACTCTTGTACAATCTTTACACCTTTTATAAAAATAAAATTTATATTTTGCCCTCAACAAAAAAGGGGAAATTGTTAATACAAATATCGTCATTAAACGTTATTTATATTTTATGATCTTTTATCTAAGTTTTGTTAACGACAAAAGTAAATTTAATTTTTATAAAGCTTAAAGCTTGTCAAGTTTAATAGATATTAAAACAAGCTTTTCAAATAATATCTTCATCACTCAAGCATTAACATTTTGATTAATCATATTTTGATATGACTCTAAACCATAATGTATGTTAGTATTTTTAGTTCAAGAATGTTTGGTTTCTTAAAACAAAACATTACATATGTATTTTAACATATTTCTAAAAATAGAAAAATAAACACATGACATCATGTAGTGCATCATTGAAATCTTTAGAAGATTTCACTAGATACTTTGTGTAGATTTATACTCTACATATCTTACACAATCTTGGATAGATATGGTTGACTTTGGTAAGATTTTGGTGATCTTGCTGTCAGACCCCGGCGACACCAAATATTAACACGGACGGAACCCTTTTGAGGGGTCCGTGGTGCCTGCTGAGCATTTTGGCTATAAATAGCAAAGCCAAACCAAGTTGTTTTTCATCCCTTTCTATTATATTCACATACATTCCTTCTCTCTAACACTTCTAACTCAGTTTCATATCATATTAGTGATCTCTTTTGTAGCAAAGAAGATCAAGGCATATTCAAGCTTCAACAAGTTGTTGGAAGTCTTGTTTGTTTGTTGTTGTATGATCTTGTGTTGATTCATACATCATTGTTGTAACAAACCATCATAATCTTGTGAGTGTGACTGGTTAGTATTTTAGTCCTTAAAATACATTGTGTGTGGGAGTGGTTGTACCCTTGAAAAGAACTCAACATCTAGCTTAGTGTCGGAAATAGTGTGTAAGCGAAGTTTAAAGGTTTTCTCCGCCGGTGAAAGGAGCTTGTTGACTAGTGAAGTTAAACTCTCGAGTGTGAGGCTCGAGGAGTGGAGTAGGGCAAGGAAAAAGAGTCCTTGTAGACCGAACCACTATAAACAACTTGTAGTGATTTGATTGTTTCTTTCCTTATCTACTCTTTATATATTGTTTGCATATTGATTATCATTCACTAACATATCTTAGATCAATATCAATTGATCTTTCAATAAAGTTTCAAAACAAAGTTTTTAATAGGTAAACTATTCAACCCACCTTCTAGTTTTCCACAGGTTTAATGTTTAAAATAATGGACGACAAGATTTCTAAGATTTCAGAGTTATGGTGATTGGTGATAATTGCACCGAATAGTTATTATTACTCTAAGCCTATGACACTAAAAACGTTAACTAAAGTATCAAAATATTAATAATAGTAAAAAATGCTCTGGTAGGTAATCTGCCACTTACCTATTTATCTCAAATATAGTGCTTTTATGCTATTTTTATGCTATCTTTGAGGGAATGGATCTTGAATTAAGTGAGGATCTTGGCTTGTAGCTGCTAACAAAATAAAACACCGTTAGCCTCACCGCGGAAGGGACTTCCGCAGTCAACCTCTAGCGTAAGAGTAAGTATGGGTTTTTAGAGAGATAAAGTGTTCTAGAGAGAGAGTATCTATGTTAGTTACCGTTTAAATGTCGGCGAGGGCCCCTATTTATATGTTGGACCTTCTTGTCGTGTTCTCATGGTCACTGGTCATGAGAGCGACAATTTGCAAGTGGGGAATGACGTAAGTCAACCTAGGGGGTTGTCTTTTTGCTGTGACAGTGATGGTTTTGGGCGGGAATCAACCTCGCTTTCCCGTTTTGGGGACTGTGGGTGCCAGTACCTCATTCCCATGTAAGATTCCTTACTCTTTAGTTGGTACGCGGTTGGAATTTCCCCGGACGCATCATTCATCCACGGTTTGACACCCCGTCTGGGTGACGTGTTATGGTGATGGATAGCGTCCGGATAAGTCTAGACCCATGGGTCGTGTTCCGAGGCTGGGCCTAGTTCTTTTGCGTGTCCGGGGGTACCATACGTGATTAAGTCCCCTAAGTCTAGTATGGTTGTTGGCTAGGAACAAGCGTTCTAGACTAATTCATACTTATCTTCCGCGGTTGCGTTTGCCGCGGGTTATCTTTGTTCGTGCTGACTGTATATTCCACTATTTAGTGGATAGGCGTTACAGCTGTACCCTTGAGAACCGTGAATCATTTTTTAACCGCGCATTTTTTGACTGACGTGACGTTTTGGCTGCCCTTATCTCGTTCGTTGATCTATGTTATCCTGAGCCGTTGGATACAGATCGGGGACGTGGCCTCTTCCTACTCGTCCGATGGGCGGTTACTTTTCCTTTGGAAGGGTATAAATACCCCTTACTTTCTACCTTTTTTACTACTGTTGCTTCTTCATCTTAGAGAGAGTAAAAAAGCTAATATCGTCTTTTCCTTCCCCTCTTTCCTTCAAGTTACGTTTTTCTCCCTTTTTCTGAGATGGCTAAAAAATTTCTTAGTGATTTCACGTCCGAGTTAGACCAACAAGATTTAGATGCCTTTTGTACAAAGTATAATATCCCCGAAAAAGTACACCCCCTTCTTCCTGGTCCTAACGACACTATTAGGGATGCTCCCCAGGGTAAAATAGGTGTATATACCTGGTTTTTTGAATTATGCAACTTTAGGTTTCTTCTTTTGAAATTCCTCTGCTGCGTCCTAGAGTATTTCCGTATCCATTTATCACAGTTATCTATTTTGGTTGCGGCAAGAATCAGTCACTTCGAGATTTTGTGTCGTGTCCATGGTGGTGTTCCTACCATAGCGTTTTTTAGGAAATTTTATTATTTTGGGATGAACAACGGATGGTTGACCTTAGAAAAAAGAAATGGTCCTAAGTCTTTGGTTGTCCCGGTGTGTCATACTACCCCTCTTGATTCCGTTAAGAATTGGAAAGAGTATTTTTTTCTGGGTTGACTCCACCGTATTCTCGTTGTCAATCCCTTAGAATGACAACGTCTCCGTCAACCGTGATCCACCTCCGTTAGATGACGACGTGGATCTTGACTTACTGTCCGATCTTGATACAAAGCGCGCTTCATTCAAAAAGTATCCGGAGCCGTTCTTGTGTTTAGTAGCCGCGCCTGGGATGACGTGACGACGCGTCCTACCTTTATGATATCAGACAATGAGGGTGGGTTTTCTTCCTAGGGTTTATCGTGTCCGTTCTTAGATTTTATGTATCTATCATTGTATTTGACCGTTCGTCCTGTCTGTTTGCAGAGATGGATTTGTTTGCTTTTATAAATTAGCCGGACCCGTTTGCTGTGGAGTTCGGGGAAAGGATCTTGCGTGAGGGTGAGAAAACCTTACAAGAGGAGATGGCTGGGCGCGTTGTGGTGCCGTCGAAAAACATTATTACCTTGGTCCAGGAGACCATCATTGATTCTGTTGAGGCTGCCAAGGCCAGCAAGGCTGCCGGGCTTCATGTACCTACCAAGCAGTCGGAGAAAAAGAGGGTTGTTCTTGTGCCGGAGCAGGACTCAGGAGCTGCCATTGGTAAGCCGCGTCCTATTGTGATTGTATTTTTATGTTTTTTGTGTATTATTAACATAAGTATCTTGATTATGCAGGGAGTACGGCCTCAGGGGCCATCCCGGTCGTGGAGCTGCACGACGAGTCCGACTCTGGCCCTAAGCATTTGGAGCCCGTGAATGCTTCCTCTGAAGCTTCTCCCCTTCAGCAGCCGGATCTGGATACTGTTTCCAAGAATTCTATTAGTGTTCCTCTGGAGAATCTGGATGTTGACATGTCCGGGGCTATCTCAGCCACCACCAGTGCACCAAGAAAGTGGGTTTGAGGTGGAGTCGCCTCCATCGGAATTTTCTGCTCATCGCCCCGCTGCATCTGATGAGGATTTCTACCAGTCGATGTTTGTGGATACCGAAGAGGCAAAGAATATTTATGTTCCGAGGTGGCTCCCTACTAATGAGTTCCGTATGGATGACCCCTGGGTCTGTCGGAGTTTAATGGACAACCTTGCTACTCCCGGTTATCTATCTATGATGCGAAACATGCTTCACACTGAATTGCTGGATCATTACAATGTTATTATCTCACAGCAGGCATGTATGTCCTCGGAAGTGCGCTTAAGGCTTGAGTTCGAGCTAAACCAGACTTCGAAGTTGAATAAGAAGCTGGAGAGAAAGGAGAAGCGGGTGGCTAGTTTGAAGGAGAAGGTACAGGAGCTAGAGGTGGAGGCTGCGGAGGCAAAAGGCCTTCGCGAGTGTGTTGGGATGTTAGAGTCTGAATCAGCGGAGGTACAGAGGCTCCGCGACCGTGTGGCCCAGCTGGAGGGCATGATTGCCCCCAAGGATCAACAGCTGGCTACACTTACCGTTGAGAACGCGGAGCTCAAGGGTCAAGTCTTCGGTTTATCTGTTGTTTGCGAGGAGCTGAAAGTACAGGCTAATGAAGCGGGGTTTTTGGGTGAGAAATTGAAGGAGTGTGAGGAGGAATTTCGGAATACGTATGACGGGCATCTGGTGAAGTTGGATCAGAGGCTGGTGGACCTAAACCGTGATTTTGATGAAGAGTTGTTCCCTAGCACTCTGCTTGCGGTTAAGGGTAAGAGATGGGTTGTTAGCCATGGTTTTCGCAGGGTGTGGATGGCTTTCAAACAGTCCGAGGAGTTACAGACTCGCCTGGGTGACTGTATTAGTAAGTCTATCGCGAAGGGGCTAAGACAGGGTCTGGAGGCCGGAGTTGTGCATGGGGCCGCGAGTACTAAATTGGAGAAGGTCAAGGCCTACGATCCCCAGGCTAAGGCACGTTATCGTGAGTCTGTCACGCGGCTAAGTGATGTACCCTTTCCCTTGCTTGATTCACTGGAAGCTTGCAAAGACGCTCCTCTTGAGTATCTGATGGCGAAACTAGTTTTGCAAGAGGAGCGGCCCAGTGGATCGAGGGAGTTTGTGTTTAGCTGCCCTACTGCGGAGGAGGTTTTACTTCCCAACTCTCTACTCCAAGCTATCACGAGAGAACCGCGGGCTATTGCTGCCTATAAGGAGAGGAAAGGTCGCCTCCACGGCAAGGAGTTTGACTTTGGGAACACGGATTTGACAGTTTCTACCATTTTCCATCAGATCAACCCGTCCGGGGAACCTTCGATGGTCATAGTTCCCCCCGGGCCAACTCCGTTTGCTCCTCTTACAGGTCCGACCGGGGAGGAAGAGCAAACCCATGATGATATGTTTGATACTGAGATATTGGATCGTGCCGGAGGCATTTAGACTATGCCGCCCTTTGAAACTTTGTGAAGCTTGTTGCTACTTGTTCTTTGTTTGTGTCTTCGTTGCACGTTGTTAGGCTGGGATCTGGGGCTGTGGTCCCCTTAGTGTTATTCTTTTTTGTAATCCGGGGGTATGCCCTCGCGTACATGTAAATAATTTTTTGACTTAATGATAATATATGTTTAATGCTTGGATCATATACATATGTTTGGTTGGTTGCCGGGGTTGAATAATCCGGGCTTTGTTTTGTACCCTTTTGTGTCCGTACTTTGTAATCCGGAGGTAATATAAGTTGGTCAATGGGTTTGCAATACCTCTTACACACCCGAGTCAATTATGAGGTTGCTCGTCCTTGTTTTGGGTGTGCGACATATGTGTCGCGGATATGCAATATTATTATGAAATCATAAATAGACTTGTTTTAGAAAATTTGTGAAGCGGGCCAGGCTCCACATGTCATTGATAACTAAAGACGATACAAGAAAAAATAAAGACAGGAATTTAAGCTACTTTCCCCGTTGTCCGGACCTGATCCGTGATCAACTACAAAAGGCGAGGATGATAGTTTTGCACTTACACATAACATTTCTTCAAGTTGCGAACATTCCACGTCCGCGGGATCAGTTCTCCGTTTGGTCCTCTGAGCTTTTATGCTCCGTTTCCTAGTGCTTCCACTATTTCAATGGTCCTTCCCACTTAGGACCCAGCTTTCCCGTGTCTTCCACCCAACCGGCTTTGTTACTGCGGTAAACGAATTCTCCGGGCCTGAACGCTGTTTCGTGGACTTTGGCGTTATAGTAATTCTCCATCCTAGCCTTGCTACGTGCTTTTTCAATTGCCGCGGCTTCTTTCTTTTCTTCCAAGAGATCAAGGTTCAGGCGGAGGTCCAGGTCATTGGAGACCTGGTTCACGGTTGTGCATCGGATGCTTGGCATTCCGATTTCCACTGGGATTACCGCTTCTGTGCCGTATGTGAGAGAAAATGGAGTTTCCCCGTTGCTAGTCTTGATCATTGTTCTGTAAGCCTATAGCACATGTGGCACTTCTTTCATCCAATCTTTGCTGCCTCTCTCCAGTCTTGCCTTGATGCCATCACCCAAGCTCTTTTTCGCACTCTCCATCAATCCATTTGCCTGCGGATGTTTGACAGATGCAAAACGTTGCTTGATATTGAGCTTTTCACACCAGTCCTTAAACGGATTGTCACGGAACTGTTTTCCATTGTCCGATACTATTTCCCCCGGCAGCCCAAATCGACACATGATTTTGTCCCAAACGAACTTCTTGACTTGTCTACCCGTGATGGTAGCCAGAGGTTTGGCCTCGATCCACTTGGTGAAATAGTCAATTCCCACGATCATGAACGTGACCTTGCCCGGCCCTTCTAGGAAAGGGCCGCAGATATCCAGGCCCCACTTGTAAAAGGGCCAAGGAGAAGTGATCGGGGTCAGGCTTTGTTGTGGGTTTTTTGGCACCGGACGATGTACTTGGCAATCGTCACATTTCCGTATAAGTTCCCGAGCATCTTTGTGCATTGTTGGCCAATAGTACCCGGATCGGATTGCTTTGGCCACGACTGCTCTAAGTCCCGAGTGCATACTGCATGAGCCCTCGTGAATTTCCCGCATCACATAGTTGGCTTGAACGGGGCCCACACACCGGATCCATGGTTCTAGGAATTATTTCCGAAATAGAACGGCGTCCTTTAGCGCGTACTGCCGTGCCTTGATTCGCAACTTTCTAGCTTTCTTGTCATCCGCTGGTAATGCTTCATCCTTTAGGTAGTCAATCAGAGGAGTCATCCATATGTCTCCTTCGACCACAGCCAAGACTTCCTTTTCCTCGATTGACTTCTCTTTCAAGACTTCAACAAGGACCTGTTTTGTCAAGTGGGCGAAACTGGTAGAAGTTATTTTACTCAAAGCGTCTGCCTTCTTATTCTGGCTTCGCGGGATCTGTTTGATAGAGAATGTCCGAAAGCCCCCAATTAGAGCCTTGGCTTTTTCCAGGTAACGCATCATGCTTTCTTCTTTTACTTCATACGAGCCGTTGTTTTGGTTTGCCACTAGTCTAGAGTCTACGTTTGCTGAAAGGTCCCTTACCTTCATTTGTTCTGCAATCCGTAGACATGCTATCTATGCTTCGTATTCATCTTCGTTATTAGATGCCTCAAATTCAAAGCGCAAAGCGTATGTGAATTCTTTCCCATCTGGAATTTTCAAGTTTAAGCCAGCTCCGGACCCTTCTTGGCATGCAGATCCGTCTGTGAATAAGTTCAATGGTTCCGAGTATGGCTGCTTTTCTATTGGCTTGTCGGGGAACCCTTCCTCCGGAACTTCGGCGATGAAGTCCGCCAACACTTGTCCTTTGATGGTTGTCCTGGGTCTGAAGCTGATGTCATGTTCATCCAGCTCTATCGCCCATCCAGCCATTCTTCCACTCTTCTTTGTTTTGGTTAACACCTGCTTCAGGGGTTGATCTGTGATAACTACCACCAGATGTGCTTGGAAGTATCGCCGCAGTCTACGGGATGCGTACACCAATGCAATTACTAGCTTCTCAATTGGGTTATAATTCATCTCCGGCCCCTTCAAGGTGCGGCTGACAAAATAAACCGGCTCCTGTCGCGATTCCCTTTGAGCTAGCAAGAATGTGCTTACCCTTTGAGCTAAATACATGACCAGTTCTTCCTTTGGGTGTGGTGCAGTTACCATTGGTAAATTGGCAATGTGTTGCTTCATTTCTTTGAATGCATGTTCCGCTTCTGTCGTCCAATGGAAGTCACTCCTCTTGATGCATTTCTTCAACGTTTTGAAGAATGGTAGGGACTTTTCCACAGACTTGGACATGAAACGGCTGAGGCTTGCCAGTTTTCCATTCAGACTTTGCACTTCCTTCTTGGTCGTTGCGGATGGGAGTGTGGTCACGGCCTTGGACTTTTCCGGGCAAGCTCTGATACCTTCTTTACTTATGACGTGGCACAGGAATATTCCCTGCTCCGCCCCAAATGTGCACTTCTTAGGGTTTAGTTTCATGTTAATCCTTCGCAAGGTTCCGAAGGTTTCTTCTATATCCCTAAGTACTTCTGCCTCTGAGTGGCTCTTGATGACCAAGTCATCAACATAGACTTCTAGGTTTCTTCCGATCTGCTTGTCAAAAGCTTTATCCACTAGTCTCTGGTACGTGGCACTGATATTTTTTAAACCAAAGGGCATTTTTGTATAGTAAAAGATGCCTTGGTTTGTGTGAAATGCCGTATTCTCCTCATCTTCGGCCGCCATCTATATTTGGTGGTATCATTTATAGGCATCGAGAAAACATTTAAAGGAATATCTACTGAGGGATTCGATCTTCCAATCGATATCCGGCAGGGGATAGCAATCCTTTGGACAAGCTTTGTTCAAATCCTTGAAGTCCACACACATCCTCCAGCTCCCATCACTCTTTTTTACTAGGACCGGGTTGGATAACCAATCATGGTAATGCACTTCCTTCATGATTCCTACTGCAACTAGTTTAGTGACGTCCTCGTTGATAGCCTTGTTCCGCTCCGGTGCTTGCCCTCTCTTCTTTTGCCGCACTGGGTTGTAGCCTTCTCTGACGTTCAGCTTGTGCTCGGATATTGTTCGTGGAACTCCGATCATGTCGGAGGGCTGCCAGGCGAAGATGTCTAGGTTCTTTTTGAGCAAATCACAAAGACTCCTCTTGCCATCGTCACTCAAACTCCCTCCGATTATGATCGTTTGGTCTGGAAATTTTTGGTGGATTGCTACTTTGACTCCTTTTGTCGTAGTCTCTTCCGCATCCTAGTGCGGTAGCGGTTCAGCGATCATTCTGCATTCAACCGGGACTACTTTTTCACTGTGCAAGGTTACTATCCCACCATTGGTGGGGAACTTTAGCATCCCATGTGCCATGGACGGGACTATCTTTAACAACCTTATGCCCGGCCTCCCAATTATCCCATTATACTAAGAAGGGGACCGTACTACCATGAAATTCATCTAGGCGCTGGCTGTCCTTTTTCCGTCTCCCAACGTTACTTCCAGGAGGATTTGTCCTAACGGCCATGAAAGTTCTCCACTGAATCCCAACAGTGGGGATGAGGCGGGAATCATCCTTTTCTGGATGTCGGGGCTTAGCTTGTTGAAGCAGTGCTCGTACAAGACTTCTGAGGCACTCCCGTTGTCCACATACATCCTGTGGACCATGCATCCCTCAACGTCTACCTTAATCACCAGCGAATGGTCATCCCAATCATCCTCGGATATGGGGGGAAAGTTGATTTCCATACTTGGAGCTGTGCCTTCAGATACTCTGGGTCTCACCGTCCGCTGCCACGTTTGGACCATGAATATGGCATGGGCCTTGTCCTTGGTAGCAGCATCCTTCTTCCCCCCTTTGGGGCCTCCATTCTTCTGGGTGCCGTTCTTAATTTCCTTGACCAGGTGTGCTAGCTGTTCGAACCTAACTGCTTCCTCGATTTGCTTCTTCAGCTGGTAGCATTCGTCCGTGTTGTGTCCCTTTTCCCTATGGAAGTCGCAGTACTTATCTTTGTTCCGGGACTCAGCTGTACTGGACATAGGCGGGGGAGCTGTGAACTTGACAGAATCCATGGCTAAGATTTCCTTCGGGGTTTTTGTGAGGGGGTGAATCTGTCACCTCGCTTTCTTTCTGGCCTCAGGCGTCCCTTAAATTCTGTTTTTCGTTCAAATATATGGATCTTTTTCTGCCCACTTTCGTGGTTCTTCCATTGTGAATGCTTCTACTTTGTTTGGTTGGCCACGACCAACTCTCCTCGGAAAAATGCCTTGGTTACTTTCCACATTTCATCCACTATCTGGGGTATATTGTCGTTAAGTATTTTGATCAGCTCAGGATTATTTATCCCATGCATGAAACCCGACACCCGCATACATTCTGGGGCACCCTTCACGTGCATACTCTCCGCCTTGAACCATTCCACAAATGCCTCTATGTATTCTCCTTCCTGCTGCTTTATGTGATGCAGCTCTACAGGGTCTTTTGTGTATTTATTTTGTTGAAGAAAATATGAGAGAAAGCTTGCCCTTAGCTCTTCAAAGCTGTCAATGCTTTCTGGATGGAGTTCATCAAACCAGACGCGGGCATGCCCTATCAGGGTGGAATTAAACATATGGCACTACGTAGGCATGGGCCATCGTTCCACTTTTGCCGCGGTCTGGAAAATTTTTAGGTGATCCTCCGGATCCCTCATCCCATCATATGTCCTGACATGAGCTGGCATCCTTGTCCTTTTTAGAAATTCAAAACTCCGTATCCGCTGGGTGAAAGGATCCGCATCAGCTATGTCGTAGGGAGAGTATAATCCATCAGCTTCGTCTCCTGACTTGTTCTTTGGGGTGGACTTCCAGTGTCCTCCTGTGCTTTCCTCACTTTCCGGGGGAGACATCTCCTTAGACCTACTACGGTATGAGCGATAACTCTCATCCCTGCTATACTTCGAGTGGGAAGCACTTACGCGGGCCGAGCTTTAGCTTTTCTAGTGTCTTTCAACCTAGTACCTTGCTGCCACGTTTTCCTTCCTGAGTTTTTCAGCTTCTCTTCTACGTTGCCTAGTCTTGTGGAGAACACATCCGACTTTCTATCCCCTAGTCTTGTGGTCACGTGTGGGCGTTCTCTTTCCAACCTGGAGAATACGTCTGGCCGCGACCTCCGACCTTCCACCGGCTTTTCTCTCTAGAGTGCTCAGTCTCTCGGCTGCTGAGTCTCGAGAAGATACTTTGTGACCTGGAATACTCAGTAGGGTCTGATCTGGCACTGGGGCTAGCCCTCTGCCTCTTCCTGGACTTCCTTTTTCTTTCAGACTCCGACTGGGTGTTCCGGGCATGCTCCCGAGATCTCTCATTCCTGATTTCATAATCAAATTCCAAACGGGTTTTGACTCGGTCTAGCTTTTCCTGATAAACCTTTTCTGCCATTAGGGGCAGAATTCGGTTATAGTGCCTTTCACAGAAATCCCTTATTGCCGCATCTGGCACGGCGCTAGGGGAGTAACGTTCTGTGCCATGATCCTTTTCCTTTGCGCACGTGTTTCTGACCGTAGAAGGCCCAGGGGAAGGGGAAGGGTTATCTGCCTGATTACTCATGTAAGAGCTTCTTTCGGAAACGCAGTTGTGTTAGCGTCCCACGGATGGCGCCAACTTGTTAATACAAATTCGGGCTCTTCCTAAGATGCTAGTTTATGCTATCTTTGAGGGAATGGATCTTGAATTAAGTGAGGATCTTGGTTTGTAGCTGCTAAGAAAACAAGACACCGTTAGGCTCACTGCGGAAGGGACTTCCGCGGTCAACCTCTGGCGTAAGAGTAAGTATGGGTTTATAGAGAGATAAAGTGTTCTAGAGAGAGAGTATCTGTGTTAGTTACCGTTTAAATGTCGCCGAGGGCCCCTATTTATATGTTGGACCTTCTTGTCGTGTTCTCATGGTCACGGGTCATGAGAGCGACAGTTTGAGAGTGGGGAATGACGTAAGTCAACCCAGGGGGTTGTCTTGTTGCTGTGACAGTGATGGTTTTGGGCGGGAATCAACCGCGCTTTCCCTTTTTGGGGATTGTGGGTGCCAGTACCTCATTCCCATGTAAGATTCCTTACTCTTTAGTTGGTACGCGGTTGGAATTTCCCCGGACGCATCATTCATCCGCGGTTTGACACCCCGTCTGGGTGACGTGTTGTGGCGATGGATAGCGTCCGGATAAGTCTAGACCCATGGGCCGTGTTCCGGGGCTGGGCCTAGTTCTTCTGCGTGTCCGGGGGTACCATACGCGATCACTCCAAGAAGTCGGACTCTGAACCTATTTTTTGTATCAACTGTGGGAGGCCATCTTTTTCATTTGGGAGGAACAAGTACTTCGTGAAATGACGCTCATCTTCACCTTGTGAGTAGGGAAGACGTAAGACTTTAAAACCATCATATTCACGCACGAATAGTTTTTTCTTGCTGTTCATGAATGGACCTAGAACTTTGCTTCCATCAACAAGGTGAAAGTCATAGTTCTTTGTCTTTGACGGGTCAAACTTCTCATTCCAGGCTCCCTTGAAATAGACTGCATTTGCAAAGATGAGCCTTGTAGCGTCGTCAAATACACTAGCAGGAAGGATCTCTTTAATAAGGCCGCTCGTCTGCTGATGGGCCCATAAATTTACTTCATTGGTTATCTCTGCAGCCTTCATTAATTAAACCAGTAAGTACAGTTTTTAGACATGACAAATTAGTCAATGCGCATAGTGCTACACACTTAATATATCCAACTGATCATTGCTACTTCTATAGCTAACAATATATAATTTGTTAATCATGTGGTTTTAATATCATGAATCCATGATTAATTAGTATAGTAGACGTATGTGATCATTTGTTTTTACTACATCTAGTGTTTATCTTTGCTTGAACAAATAGCCCGAAGCCTAAAAAATTTATTTATAACAGTAATCACTCTTCAATAATTTAATTCAAATACAAGAAACAAATTCAATATTACAACTGACCTTGTTCTGGAAATCAACTTGATTAGATGCCGCGTTATAAACAGTCTCCAAAACCTGTTTAAGAGAAAGCGTTTTCTCAACCCATACTCCGTTTGCATATGAGAAACAAGGTCCACCATTTGAGCTCCCATCAGCCATCAAGGACACAAGCTGAGAAGAAACAACACTAAGGTCATGAATGTTGTTCGTTTTGAGAAACGAAAGCAGCTCCTTAAGGGTTTGGTCTTTGGAACCCCTGGCAATCAAGCTTAAAACGACATGGATGGAAAGTGGAGAGAAAACAACGTTAGAGTTTGAGGATTGTTTAAAAAAAAGGTGGTTGGCAAGAGTTACTGAGACATGGATTTGGTTGGTGATTAATTGTTGCATATCCATTTAATTCTCTTAGATGATGAAACAAGAAGAGATTGATTATGATATATAGTGATGTTTAGATGGTTTAAAGTCAATGATTTAGTTAATATGAATAAGGTATAACTATGTTACTTTGACTAAGTTTCCATGTGATGACGTATAGCAGGTGAGACTGGCCATTGTAATAATAAATTGATAGATAATTATGTTAAGTAATCAGAAAGATAAATGATTGACTGCATAATTCTCATGTTGATCCCCCATCTTGGCTGTATTTCTATATACCTTATTTTGGTGTTGCTTCCCACTAGCTCCTTAACTAGACTGCCTTTTCATTTTATAGAATTTATGCAGTTCCAAAAGAAATAGTATGCGTATGTTTTGCCATCTTCTTCATGATTAAAGGAAACATAGTGATAGACTTGTATATTTTCCACCGTATACATGATACTAGATATCTATTGCCAGTAATATTATTTAAACTATACATATAGAACCAAAGTACCATCATCATATGGCCCAAGGTTTCAGCAACCAGATCAAGCAACACGAGGATCAACAACCTGTCCCATAAACAACACGGTTCTACTCACAACCTATCTAATCACAAATAACAATAGATGATCTGCCACTAAATCAAACTTATCCTTAGTTATTCGTGACCCAAACGCTGCAGCTGTTGCAGAGGCCCCTGCAGCCTGTGTACCTTCTTCACTCACCTCCACAAAAGATTTATGGTGAATGCTTGAAACATACAAGTTTTGACCCACACACGAGTCCACCATTTTGGTCACATCTTCTCCATTGCTGAAAGGCAATAGGAGACCTAACTCTTTTAGTATATCTGTACCTTCAAACCCAAATGAAATCTTAAATTTTGGTATAAAAAACAGTCCAACATTTACTTTGGTATCAGAAAAAAATTTATGTAACAAATATGAGATATCGTTTTTTTCATTTGGAAGGAAAATATTCATTGTGAATTGACGTTTATCTTCTCCTTGTAAATAGGTAAGACCCAAAAGTTTGAAACCATCATATTGGCTTACTAACTGTTTTTTCTTGGTGGTCATGAATGGTGTTTGAACATTGCTCCCATCAAGTAGGTGGAAGTCGTAGTCTTTTGTGTCCAATGTGTCAAACTTCTCATTCCAAATCCCCTTGAAATAGATTGCATTTGCAAATATGAGCTTCGTGAAATTGCTAACTGCATCGGCAGGAAGGATCTCTTTAATCAGCCAACTCGTCTTCTTTTCGGCCCAAAAATTCACTTCATTCGCTACCTCATCAGCCTTCATTAATTAAAACAAGTAAGAAATTAAATCATAGCAAATAGTTTTATATCACCAAGAATTCATTTGTTCCATTAAAAACACGAACGCACAGACTATATTATATGATGTTTACTTTAGTAAGTCTACGAATTGTTAAGAAATGTTAAGTTTTGCATGAAAATATTTAAAACCATATAGAACTACACTAAAACAAATACAAAATTCAGAACTGGCCCTTGTTAGGAAATCTACTTGATTAGCAGCGGCATTTATAAACACTGTCAAGCACCTGTCTGAAATAAGGCTTAAGAGAAAGAGTTTTCTCAACCCAAACTCTGTTTGCAAAACACAAACAAGGTCCACCACTTGGGCTACCATCCACGAAGACCCAAGGCACCAGCTGTATAGAAAGATAGTATAGGTCATCAATGGTGTTTGTTTTAAGAAAAACAAGCAACTGGTCGAGTGTTTGGCCTTTGGAACCAACTGCAATAAGCTCATAACTGAAAGGTTATGTATATATTTTAATATGAGTATGACCGGATTCGAACTCGAGACTTCGGGATTGCACACATTACGTATGAGAATAAATGTTTAGAATAATTATTATATAAATGTTATTATTAATTATTTAGTCACGAAATAAACACTTTATGAATGTTAATATTTAACCCTAAAACTAATTTTAGACTAAACCTAAAAACCAAATTACATCTAATCCTAAAATACTACTTATTCTATCCTAATAACTAAATCTAACCCATTATCAAATCCATTACCCAAGCCCAATATTAACTAAAACCATGAACCTCAAACTACCCTTAATCCCATTTAAACCATTCAAACCCTTAAACCCTTGTTTACTCATTTTATCCCAACCCCTTTTCACCCAGTCAAACCAGGTGAAACTCTCGGGATCAAAATAAAACCTTGGTGCTAAATTAACCCTCCTTCTCCCCCAATCACTTTCAACCCATGATCAAGACAAAAGCATGTCACATGTTTCCATGCCACCTTAGCAATCCATAGAACCCCATTGGCCATGGAGGAGAGAAGCAAATTGGACAATTGAGATTTTCAATCTTGGTGCCCAAGATAATTGAATGGCTGTGATGATTTTGAAGAAGCACAAGCTCACTCTCTCTCACACAACAAGCACAGGGACAAGACAGAAGGAACCCTAGTATAGCTTTTTGTATAAATACAAATTGTAAAACCATCTAAAAGGTGTCTAGATTTTTTTAGTTCTAGCCAATTTTATTTTGTCTTGTAATCTTTAATTTCAGTTAATTTTCAGTTGTATGTCTTAATTTCCAGTCTTGTACTCATTATTTAAAGTTTATGAAATTTTAAGTTTCAAGTTCTTCATTTTCTGTCTTTCTTGAGTTCATGTTTCCCTATTGTTAAAAAGTATGTTATAAGCTCTTTTAAGCTCATGTGAGCTGTTTGGTTAAAATTTGCAAGCAAACTTTATAAGTTCTAGGTTTAAAAGAGGTTCAAAAAGCAGCTTCTGCCCTTTAAAGGGGTGTTTGGATTTGCTTTTAAGACTTGGTAAAAACCTGTTTTCAGCAATTTGGTTGTCAATCCTAGTTTATTTTAAAAGTTGTTTCTTTAAAAACCTACTTTCAGCAATTTGGTTGTCAATTTAGTTTGTTTTAGTTTTAAAAACCTGTTTGCATTTAAAGTGGGTCAAACCTTCTGCCCTGACCCAGCTTGTTCACAAGCTTCTTTTTAGCTCTAAATTAGCTCCAGTATTGCTCAAATTAGGAATTTAAGTTCTTAGCACCATTTAGTTTATCTGTTTTTAGCTTAATTAGGAAATTAGAGCTTGTTTGATAGCTTAATTTTAAGCTCAAAGTTCCCCTCTCAGAAACTGCAATCTATCTCAAACAGCCCCCAACAGCCTTTTTAAACAACCCCTCAAAAGCTCGTATAAGCTCCATAGTAGCTCAAATTTAGTTTTTAGGATCTTTGCAGTATGTTCTTAATCTGTTTTTGCTTAGTTGTGATTTTGGAGCTTATTTGATGGCTTATTTTCTAGCTTGAACCTACCCAATCAGGATTGTTTAACTGCAGTCCTACAACATGCTTAGATTAAGTTTTTAGGTTCCATTTAGCTTATTTTTAGCTTATTTTTTATCCTTTAAGGCTTATAGGTAGTTTAGATTTGGATTTATAGACTTTCATCGTATTTAGTGCTTATTTATAGTTTTTAATATCCCTTTTTAGCTTAAGCCTCATTTAGTTTAGTTTTAATTCAAACTGCTTATTCCTTTTCCTACTTATTTTTCTTGCTTCTAGCTTATTCTAATATGCTTTTAAACCTGTTCTTAGCTTATTTTGTCCAGTAGGTAGCTTATCATAAGCTTTTTGTAGCTTAAAAGTTCCCTAGGCAGCCTTTTATAAACCCAAACAGTCCTTTAAAGGTCTGTTGTTGTTTTAAGCTGTTTCCCAGCTTATTTTTAAGTTAAAAAATTATTTGCTTTTTCAAAATTATTATTTTTAACTTATTTTACAAGTTCAAAAAGAAAAAAAAATGAAAAACACCAAAAAGGGATGGTCTTGGGTGAGGCAAGCCTCGAACCTGGGATCTCTCCCTTTTTAGCAAAGCCTCACACCACACACACTTAAGTGTTTGCGCCCTAGGGAATTACGGTTAAGTGGTGCATTATTATTTATTTAACATAGTTTTCTCTTTTCAAGCTTCAACCTTTCATAGCTTTTTAACAGCTTATCAACATAAGCTGTCACCTTTTTTATATTTTTCCTAGGATCTTCAGTAGCTTAAATATTTTTACAAAAAAGTTTCAGATTTTTCCAATTACATTTAGTATTGTTTTTCAATTAATTAGTTTAAAATAGTTTTTAATTCATAAAAAATTATTTAAAAGTCAGAAAAATACCCAGCTTTTTTCTAAAATCATTTTTAGTCATTTAAGACTTGCGAAAAATAAAATTGCACCCTTAGCCTTAATTTTCAAAATTTTGGTTTTTAGGGCTCGTAACGTAACTGGTTTTCTCGTTTTTAGTTTTTAATGCACTAGTACCTTATTTTACTTCGTTTTCTTGCTTTACTTGCTATTTAGTTAATAATTTAGTAATTTCCTTTGCTTTCGTGCCTTAATTAATTCCCCGTATCGTATTTTGAATTTAGAAAAAATCTAAAAGCGTAAAATCCCGACTATTCAAGCCTTTTAATAACAAACCTCAAACGTAACCGTCGATTCACTCCTCGTTGGAAAACAACCTTGGTAATCACTTTCCCGATATCATATATCGTATTTGTGAGTCTTTTCTTGTTGACCTTTTTCCTAAAAGGTTGACTTGACGATTCTCGCGGGTATTTATATTTGATATTTCTTATATATACTATTTGAGACGAATCAATTTTTGGCGCCGCTGCTGGGGAAGTTGTGTTGCGACATTATCGTTATGGTTTAACGATTAGTGACTTGAAGATCCTTCCTTGTGAAGCTATTTGCTTTCCAAAACCCTATAAAGCACAAAAATATTTTCCCTTTCTTTTTGTATATATATAAAAGTTAAAATAACCCAAAAACATTTTGCTTTTTTATTTGTGTTAATAAAAGATAAAAGACAAATCATATAACACTCTCAACTTGAGTGTTATCATAATAAGTTCCTAAACAAAAGATTCAAAACTTGCCTTTGTGTCACTCGCAAAAATCAGCTCACCTTTGATTGATAAACAAACTCCTTTGTGCGTTTTTCTTTTAAAGAGCTACCACACGCTTGTGATTATTGGTTTAAATTCTTTGCATTTTTGATTCGGTATCGTTTTAATTGATTTGCTTTTAGTGCATCCGTACTCGTTTTCAAAAATATTTTATAAAATTCCAAAAATAATCTTCTTTATCCTCTTAACCATTTAATTCTAACTTCTCAACCCTCCATATGTTTAATTCTTATGGCGACTCTCGGCTGTCATTGTTTCACTTGTAAAGCTCCAATGGAAGAAGATGCGTATAGATGTTACAAATGTATATGCGAGCGGTGCGGAAACAATTGTCTAAATGGATTTTGTAACATTTGCAACTTATCCATTAATCCTAATCCTTTGACACCCGAACCTCCTTGTTTCATTTGTGGAAGTCCGATAGAAATTAAGTATCAATGTTACATGTTATGAGTAAGCGGTATGGAAATGATTGTAGAGATGGATTTAGCAATACATACAATTCAAATCCAAATTCTCTAAATTATTCTCCAAATTCTTCCGACTACGCTCCACAGCCCCAGATGTCTTCTTTCGATCAGGATTATTGCTTTAATTGTAAAGATCCGTTAGGAGATGGTTCACTTTGTGAACGGTGTTTTTGCAAGGAATGTGGATTTAGTCATGGACTTTGTGTGTGTTGCCCTTCTGAAATGGGAAATACACTCTCTTATGATTCTAACTCGAACTTTTTCGATTATCCTCAAAACGATTTTTAACACCCTTCGCAGAATTCATATGAGCAAGAACCATACTATCCAAATTTCAATGATACATCATTTCAAAATACACCAAAATTTTCTTGTGCAAATTGTGGGGGTCCTCAGGATGATTATCAATGTCAATCGTGGAATCAAAATTACTATGAACCTGATCCTTTTTATAATACTTCCGGATTTGACAATTTCCAACCCCCACAGTATTCCGTCATTAATCAATATCCTCATGAAAAGAGTATTCTAGAAGAACTTGCCGAAGAACAAGCAGCTCGCAATGAAAAATCTGTTCAATAATTACTTGAACAAGCAGCTCGCGATGAAGAATTACTAGCAGAGGAACGAACAACTCAGATTAAAAAATCTATTGAAGAATTATTAGCCGAAGAACGAGCAACTGAAAAGCGTTCCCGATTACTCGAGGCTTACATTGACGATGACGATACTATTCAAATGAGAGAATATTATGAGAATTTTTCAGCTGAAATCGCACCCGAAGAACCCGTTAACTCTCTAAGTATGGGGGACGAGCATCTTAGCAATATTCCGGAAATGGAATCAGACGAAATAATAAAGTCTAGTGCTGAGAACCTTGTCCCAATCCTAAGTGAGTCCGAGGGTATCTCTGGTAATATGTGTGATAAGCCTTGATACGCATACAACGCGCGTTCGGGGTCAAAGGAACTTCCTTTTCGTAGAGCAAGTTTTTCAACACCCTAGGCAGTGAACCTAATCGTTGTAGTGTAGTATTAAGGTAAGCCTCGGGAATTGATATCGTTCTCTAGGGGAATAGGAATGCTAGTGAGAAATTACTACGCTAAGGTTGGGGTTGAGGAAGATTATTTTTTTATCTTTTTATGTTTTTTTAGAAAATTGAAATTACGTATCTTGGGGTTTGGATTTGGGGGTTGGTATTTCTACCGATTACTCTACTTATCTAGATATCTAATTATCTAAACTAAGGTGAGTGTAGTCTATGTCTATTATTGTGTGCTCTTATGATGATTAAAAATGTGTTTACTTAGATGTTATTACTCCCTAGTTATCTCCTATTGATGGTTGAATTGTCACGTCCTTATTCTTAACGCGTTGTGTTTCTAAGGTCGTAGGGTATGCGTTTATCCCTAACTCTTTGAAGCTACCTAAGGTTAATGACTACGAAATCTCTAGAATTCATAAACTTAACACTAAGGTTATCTTTGGATATTTAGCCTAAAATTCCACTAGTATTTATAAGCTAAGGTTCAACAAAGACTAATCAAGCATTAATAACACAACGAATGAGCTATCGCAATACTAGGTCAATCACAATTAAGATAAGAGACAACCAATCAATATTCAATACCTAGGTTTCATATATCTAAGCAAACACACAACTAAATTAGCCGGAAATGGAGAACATGCAAGCATACACACAAACAATTGAAGACATGATTGAATTAATGAAGTAAAACACTTATCTTGTTGTAAAATAGGGTATGGAACCCTAAGATACTGCACAAGACAGCCTTGGTTCGGTTTAGGTTTTTACTCCACAAAACTACCTCCCTAAAACTCAAATATTCGGATTCTATATATAGTGTTACAAAATGCGACGGCGTCACTCTTTAATTGTGACGCCGTCGGGTCGCCACCATTAGGGTTTCGTCTTGGTCACGTCAACTCTGTGACGGCATCACCTTATGCTTGTGACGCCGTCGGCTTCAATCTCTGACGCCGTCTGGATCCAAATCTAGGCCGTCTGAGTTGCGACGCCCTACTATTTTAAACCTGATGCCGTCACTTGTAAAATAGCAATTTGGCTACTGAGTCGTCACAAAGTGTATTGTGACGGCATCGCATTTAAGCAGTGACGCCGTCCCCTTAAATTCCAGCAGCTTGAGTGTCTCGATTCTTGACTTTGGCCATTTTCTTCGTATATTCGTGCCTTTTCGTCCGAATAAGTGTCATTCCAGCAATTTGCCTTCAAGAGACCTAAAAAGTAAAAAAAAGGACGAAATTAAGTAGTAACGGATACAAAAGTGATCAATTAAGGGCTTAAATGACCCTCAAAAGTGTACCTTTTAAATCCTTATCAAATATCCCTACACTTGGTATTTGCTTATCCTCAAAAAAATGTGCTTTTAGCCAATTGATTTATAAGTTAGGGGTCATGAAGCATTAGTTTAGAATGATTCACAACACATATAAGCCCCGCAAAAGTCATAACAAGCACGGAAATTACATACTAGCACCTCACAAGTGGTGTTTGGATACTCTCATCTCTCGGGTGTATATGAAATATATCAAGTTGGAAATGGAAGATAAACACTCATTAACCGGTCCTAGTACATAGATTACCATAGGCTTGAGACTAGATCAAACCTCCATCGCTTTGGCGAATGTACATAGGAAAAACTATCCAAGAGGTCTTTTAAAGGGTTGTAACTTTAGGCTTACGGTAGGGAAACAAAGGGTTTGGTGGGATAGGTGATTTAGTGGTGGTAAGTCAAAAATCTTTATGTTACAAGCATGCGAAGAATGACGTTGCTAAGCCAAGACTCGACACTCTAAACTCTAGATAAATTGAAACAAACAAACATAAATTTAAAGATAGATGTATGATGGTAGCCCGTATGTTTTTTCATATATATATATATATATATATATATATATATATATATATATATATTTTACACTCTATTTTTTTCGATTTTTTTTTCATACACTTTTACTCTACCATCCTCTACGATAATATCAAAATAATAGGGATTTATAGGCACATCCCTACACTTGAGTTTTTATTACTCTAACATTAATTTGACCCGAATTGAAAAGATCAAAACACTTGGAGTAAATTATTACGCAAATAAAAGGAATTTGAATTTAACGTTCCCTTCCCGTCATTTCATAAAATTTAACTTTTCCCATGAGTCCTAATCGTCCCAAAACTGTGTACAAAGGATATGACTCGACTTAGCAACTTATGCAAGCAACTAGATAATTGAACTAAGGGTTTAGTATGATAACAATAATGCACTAAAAGTGAGTGCATACAAGGTAGGCTAAGACGATTTGGGTGTACATTTGGGGGTGGATTGTAAACAATGCTCTTCATTGATATTCCGGAAAACCGAAACATCACGAGAACCGCGAAAAGGATAGGCTTTGAGGGGTTAACTAGGGGTATCGTGTACTAAAGATGAGTACAACGCAAGGGTGTGGGGGAATTACTCAACCGATGTGGAAGAAGTAATTATATTACGGGTATCAAACAAGGGTTATCCTAATGCCTCTTATATTTAGTTATTCCTAACTACACAAGTGTAGTCTTACTAGTGATCTCGGAATGCATCACAAAACAAGTTCTAGAATCTATTATACTACCGGTTCACACTCGAAGCATTAAAGTGGAATGCTTTAATTCCTACAAATCTAAGGGCGATCCTCACATTTTGGGTAGAATTTATGTGGTAAAGGGTTTTTGTGCTAGTCATATAACTTTCTATCCATGAGACGCTTTATTAAGACTAATGGCCCACTCCTACATGTCATGAAAAATTTTAAATTTGGTGCCAAAATTACCCTAACTGATATTTCTCATGGTTTATTACACAAATGAAATTGGACAAAGCAAATAGTCAAGGATAAGCATAGTTTCAAAGTTCCCGTTTTATTTTCCCTCCATACACTTAAACTGAACATTGTCCCCAATGTTCCCCGAAAGTATCAAAGTTATGATAATGGAAGGTAATTAAAAACGAAAGAAACTAGTACTCCCCTGATTAGCTCAGTAGGATCCGTGTGAAGTAGTGGTTAAATCTTTCTTCAAGAAGAATGTTTGCGTTAAAAGCTCCTTCCAATCTTATGTATCTTCTTCTTGATAAATTAAACCTGCACACTTGAAGAAAATAAACGAAACCTTCGTGTAAAATCGACGGTAACAATATATATATGACTCTACTAAACTAGGATATAATGCTTGTGGAATGGATGTTTACAGATTTTCTGGAAAACTAAGACCTGGAAAATTCTAAAAATTTATAAGTAGCTCAGAAAACGAAAAAACAAAATTAGTAAGCAGTTTCTACTCCTCCTGACGCCGTCAGGTTATCCTGACAGAAACTGGTCTGCGATTTTCTGGAAAAAATTCTGGAAAATTTTTATCTTTAGAATCTGGAAAAATTTCCTGCAAAACATCTATTATGACTCGATACAAGCATTTGACTCGAACAAACACACATGTATATCATTTAAATAATTGGAATTCTCATGTTCACATTCTTTTTGAAAACGTGTGTAATCCTCTCTACACTTATCCCTTATGTAAAATACCTTTATATGTAATTAAGACGAGGTTAAAGACAAAATAAAGCATTTTTACAAATTTAAACATGAGAATAAACAATCAATAAAAGATATACGACACAAACAAGCAAACAATTAAGCATGGGTTGCCTCCCACGAAGCACTTTTCTTTTTTTATGAGTATTGTAGCTAGACTCGAAGTCGTGCCCCTACGTGACTTCATTACCGTCACCTCCTTCCTCATGACGGTCTCTATTGAGGTTTTCCATGTCATAGTAATACCCTATTATGCATTTTTCTAAGAAGTCATCTTCTCCCCAATCCGTTCTATATTCCGGTCCTAGTTTCAAGCAATCCTTATAGAACCCGAAAATCTTATTCATCACATAATCAACTTCCTTTTCCTTATCTTCCTAATTCCTATAGTAGACCGATAGCTTAAGTTCTTTTTCATCATTGGATAGTGATGAAAATTTCTCAATCTTAAAGGGCATTTGGTAGGCTACATGTTAGGATTTAGAAAATCTAGTTGTTAAAGTGTCGGTCACCTCAAGTATATGTAATCGTTAGAAAGCTCGTAGTCATAGTTATTTAATGTTGGTTGGTATTTAATTAAGTAACACCGTGGAGGACGGACGGGTCTTTACCCACTGTATGCCTGATCCACAGCCCGTAGGTGGCGTTTTGTGTAAGGTACTATAAATACCCTCTACCTCCCAAGGTAGAGGGTTGGAGCTCATAATAAGATTTTTCTTTCTCTCTCTAAGTTCCCTAAACCTCTAAACTTTCTCTCTCTAAAACCTTAAGTTATATGCCTATATACATCATGTGTTGATGTGTTTATGAAATCCAATATGTTACAATTGGTATCAAGAGCCATGATTTGATCATCTCTCTTACATGTTCTTGGATTTCTAGTGGTTTTATATGGTTTTTGGGTTTGAAAAAGTTTAGTGGTATTTGCATCATTTGGACCATTTCTAGTGTTAAAGCTTGGATTTTGATTGTACTTTTGTGTTTAGAATCATTATAAGTGCTTTGGTTTTGATTTGGAAGGCTTGAATCAGCGTGGTTGGGTTGGTTTTGGATAGAAAAGTGTTGTTTTTGAATATTTCTATCTAGCGACTTGTGTCTCGGACTTGATTTCTTCGTAGCGACTTGTCTCTACGTTTTCAGTGACTTGTCTGTGTTGTGAGAAGCGACTTGTGCACTAAGCGATTTGTCTTTTGAGACAAAACGACAAAAAGGAAAAAAGTAGTGGACGTACTGTTTTGTCTAGCGATTTGTCCCTAGAGACTTGTCCATCTAGCGAGTTTTTACTCTAGCAACTTCTGTGTCTAGCGATTTGTCACTAGGGATTTGTATTCATAGCGACTTGTGTTACTAGCGACTTGTTCTTCTAGCGAGTTGTCACTCTAGCAACTTGTGTGCGTAGCAACCTGTTACTAGCGATTTGTCTTCATAGCGACTTGTATCTCAAGCGACTTGTCCATTGAGAAACTTGTATATCTAGCGACTTGGTGCAAAGCGACTTTTCTTCAAGGTTTGAAGCGACTTGGTTAATTATTATTTTTGATTGTTACATTTTACGGTTTTCTCTTGATTTAGTAAAATCCCGTGAAAGAATCTATTTCCCAGTTTAATCATAAAGTTATAAAATCTCGTGAAATCTGTAATCATGTCTACCAACGTGCCTACAATCATCTCTTCTGTAGCTGAGGACGTTCAAGCAGCTGGATCAGATACTCGTCCACCTATGCTTGACAGAACTGACTATGACTCATGGGCTCAACGAATTAGGTTGTACTGTTTGGGAAAGGAAAATGGGGTTAACATTCTCAAATCAATTGATGAGGGATCTTATCATATTGAGACTACCAGAGACATACTTGAAACTGCTGCGGATGGTACAATGATCTTAGGTTTGGACAGACCAAAGACGTATGATGAGCTCAATGATAAGGAGAAAAAGAGATACGATGCTGATATCAGGGCTTCAAACATTATACTTCAGGGTCTTCCAAAAGACATCTACAAGTTAATCAATCACAACACTGAAGCCAAGGCAGTGTGGGACAATGTTAAGATGCTTCTCTCTGGTTCTGAATTGACCACAGAAGACAGGGAATCTCAATTGTATTATGATTTTGAGAACTTCAAGATGAACCCTGGAGAAAGTGTCACTGAATACTATGTGAGGTTCCACAAACTTGTGAATGATATGAGGAATATCAAAATGACCATGCCAAATATTCAGCTCAATTCAAAGTTTGTGAACAACATGAATCCCGAATGGCACAAATTTGTCACCTCAGTCAAGCTAACCAAAGGATTAAGGCACACCAACTATGAGCAATTGTATGCCTTCCTACTTCAGAATGAGAAGCATGCTATGTTTGAACGAATGATTCTTTAAAAGTTCAAATCTAATCATGGAGATGCAAGCTCATCAAAAGACTCAACAACATTCTACACAAATGTAGGAATTACCACCAAAGCTTCTCAAGTCATACCAACGGGTAACGGTAACCACAAGCTCATTCCAGATCCAGCATATAAGCCTCCAGACTAAAACACAATCATGGAACATTTCATCAATCAACTGGCTCTTATGGTTAAGCAAAATCTGAACCTCACTCCACACACTAACAATGATATCAGAACTGCATCCAATCTACACAATCATGCTATTGTCAGAGATGGTAAGATCATGGTGCAACCAGCAAGGAAGAGAGTATGAACAAGGAAAAGGTGGAGTAGGTGGATGGTATGTGGCTAATCAGAATCGTGGAAGGAATGCAAATCAAGGACAAGGAAAGCCAATCAAGTGCTACAACTGTGGTGGTAAAGGGCATAATACAAGGAACTGCACATCTCCAAAACGCCCTCAAAATGCAGAGTATTTCAGGGACAAGATGCTACTGGTGCAAGCTCAGGAAAATGGAGCGGTTTTGAATGAAGAAGAGTTGATGTTTCTTGCTGAGGGAAATGCCAAAACATATGATGCTAATGTGGATAGCGCCAATTCAGAAATAGGTCACAATAATCAAAATGCCTTTCAAGTTGCTGACTGTGATGCATTTGACTCTGATGTCGATGATGAACCTACTGCCCAAACAATCTTCATGGCTAGCATTTCACCAATGGTCTCTCCAAAGGTTTCATCACCATAACAGGTTGGTCCATCCAAAGATTCAATCATTTCAGAGGTATTAAAACTATACGATGAAGTTGATGAGCAAAAGATACATAACGAAGTACAATCACATAAAACTAATGAATCAGATATAGATAATGTGGGTAATAGTAATATTGTCCCATATGATCAATATGTGATACAAAGTGAAAGTGAGATCGTACCAAGTGATGCATCTTCTGCAGTCAATGATGACTATGTTTTTGATGAATACACTGCATGTGCCCCTGATGATTCTGTTATCTTTGAACTGAATGCCTATAAAGAACAAGTTGCCATTTATGAACAACGTGCTAAGTTTTGAGTTAACTACCCGTGAGCAGGAAATGGATGACCAAATGCGTACAATTATTAGAAAAAGTAATTTTAGGGAAGAAATATGAAAACAAGAGCTAGATTCCTTAAAAGACAAACTAAACAAAACTGTTAAGCAAAAGCAAGAACTTCAAGAAAATGTTAAAGTGCTTAAAAAGGAATTTAATGCAAAGGAATCAAAACTTTTAACTGATTTTTC
The DNA here is from genome assembly GCA_910596185.1 of Chrysanthemum makinoi. Lineage (NCBI taxonomy): Eukaryota > Viridiplantae > Streptophyta > Magnoliopsida > Asterales > Asteraceae > Chrysanthemum > Chrysanthemum makinoi. Next base: position 237,758,013 of record OU343224.1, on the reverse strand, counting down.
CAACCTAAAAACTTTGAAAAACAAGCTTGAAAATAAGTTGTACATACAAGGGAATACCATTCAGACTGCTCACATGATCACTAAGCATAGAGTTCTAAGTGACAAACATAGTGTTGCGCTAGTAGAGGAGCCAAATCCCGAGTATTGTAAAAAGGCTAAAGCTTTCCATACGATTGTATATGATGGTAATGAGATCCTCAAGCCTAGGCAAACACCATCATGTATTGGAAGCATGGAAAAGGATAGAAAATTAGAAGATGCCTCTAGGGAGAAAATGGATAAGAAGCTAAAAGATCCTCAGTGTAAAAAGCAAAACATAACAGTCAAACCCCATGATTACACAAAAGAAAATTGGATTTCCCTGAACATGTTTAAGCCTCAAACTCTATTAACCCCAGAAAAAGTTTTTTGGAAAAAAAGACATGGATAAGCAAAAAGTAAATGTACTTGTTGAAACAAACACTCCCCTTAGGAAAGTGCCTCCAGCTACTGTGTATCCTCCGAATACACCAATGCATTTAGTTCCTAGAACTATTCCCACTAAGAGCAAGACCTTAATCAGCCTGTATGTTGTTTATCAACTATTCGTTGATTTTGAAAAGACATGTAAGAAAAGAATCACACCTACAGGGATAACTGAAAGGGAGAGGGGTTTTGAGCAAACTAAAGAATGCTATTTAACTGAAGTCATGCCTTTCTTTAAACAATTAAAAATCAATTTGAGAGTCTTCAAAAGGGGATAGACTCAGAGATTAAAGAAATGGAAAAAGAATTTGATGCAATGATAGTTGAGGTCAATAATTATGAACGAGAACTTAAATATAATAAAATTGAAAGAAAGAATATGCATATCTTAAATGAGAACTTGATTTCGAGTTGTGTTTCTCAAGATGTGTTTTATACAGTTACTAAGTATTCTATTACTGCTTCTCAATTTCGTGAAATATCTGTTGCTTTGAAAGTTTCCCATGATCGTGTCATTGAGCTTGAAAACAAAAACTCAAAACTAATTGAGAAAATTGACCAGGATGATCATGATAATTTCGTAAAACATTTTTCTAAGCTGGAAGTTGAACATCTTGATTTGCAACTAAAATATCAACATCTCAAAGAAAGTGTTAAAACCTCAAACATCAAGATATCCTCGGATGTTCCAGAGTTTGATGAAGTTTTTGAAATAAACAAACGTGACGAACAGATTCAAGCTCGCTGTAACACGATCAGAAAGTTGAAAACCCAAATTTCACAATTAAGGGGTGAAAAGAACAATGTGACCGGCTCCCAAATGCCTCCTCCTTTAGATTCTCAATTTTCTCAAAACTTTCATCTTAAAAATATCATTAACGTATTACAGCAAGAAAATGAGAGTTTTCTAGAAGAAAATGAAAAGGTCAAACGATACTTCAAAGAGTTATACGATTCAATGAAAGTCACTCGCGACAAAAACAATGAAAAAATAACTTCGTTACAAAAGGAAATTGAGAATATGAAGAGTCAGGTAAAAGGGAAAATGCCACTTGTCTTTAATGAAAATGTTGCATCAAACGCATCTGCAGACTCTAAATATATTGTGACTGTTAAATACATTCCTCCTCATCTTAGAAATAACGAACTTGTGTTTCATAACTATTTCTGTCACCTTAAGGATAGTCTAGAATGTCTCCGTGAGATTGTAGAAGAGGATCGCATAAATAAGCCACTTGATAGTGAAATTAGGTATGCTTGCATATATGCCAAACGATCTCAGGAGTTGTTAGAATGTTTAAGAGCAACATGCCCTAAATCCTTATTTGAGAAAGATAAAGCTCTGATGCCTTGTTCTATGCCTAGTGCTAAGCATGCAACCCATTCTATGCCTTATTCTATGCCAAAAGTCAAGCATGTGAGCTTTGATGTGCCTATAAGTACTTCAGATCCTAGCACTTCTAGATCAGGAATGCAAAAAGTAGCAAAACCAACTAATGTTCCCATAATTCCCTCTACAGGAGTAATAAGTGCTACAAAAGCAAGCGGGTCAAAGCCTCCAGGCAATACAAAGCAAGATAGGACCTCGCAAGCTAAGAGTGATCAATGGAAGAGAGTAGAAGACCACCCTAGGAACATTAAGTTTGATTTGAATAAAACGAATCGTGTTGATTCTGGTATTAGCTATAAGCGTACTGTAATTAATTCGAATTCTGCTACTATTTGCAAAACATGTAATGAATGCTTGATGTCTGGTATTAATCATGAATGTGTTGTGAATGAGATGAGTAATACTGCAAAATTTCCTGTTAAAATGGTTAACTCTAGTCAACAGGATAAAAAGGTCAGAAGACCAAGGAGGAAGAGGGCTAGAAAACATTGGAAACCAACAGGAAGAAAATTTAGTAATGTAGGTTATCATTGGATACCTACTGGCCGTAAATTCAATCTTAATGAGTTGTGCCCTAAATTATCTAGATCAATGCCCATTAGGAAATGGTTGCCCACTGGTAGAACTATACCTTTAAGAAGTGAACATACTTTGAATAGATCTACTGTTTCTACTAGCCCGGTACCTACCTCTAATGATTTTATTGATTCTGTTTCTGATATGGATGTTCCAATCTTGTTTTCTAACCAATTGAAACCCATTCTTGCATGGGGATCCCAATTATCTAGTTATCCATTCTTGTTTGTGTTCAACTGCAGGTCGTTCAAATCGTTCTGTGGTACTTGGACTCAGGCTGTTCCATGCATATGACTGGAGACCGTTCGCGGCTCATGAACTTCGTGAGTAAATTTATTAGGACTGTTAGATTCGGGAACGACCATTTTGGTGCAATTATGGGTTATGGAGATTATGTTGTTGGTGATAATGTAATCTCCAGGGTATATTATGTTGAAGGTCTTGGTCATAACCTGTTTTCTGTTTGGTCAATTCTGTAATTCCGATCTAGAGGTGGCTTTTAGAAAACATACTTGTTTCGTTAGAGAACTTGATGGTGTGGAACTTTTAAAAGGAACACGTGGTTCAAACCTATACACCATCTCTATCGAAGACATGATGAAGTCTTCTCCAATCTGCTTGTTGTCAAAGGCTTCGAAAACTAAGTCATGGTTATGGCACCGTCGTCTCAATCACTTGAATTTCGGCACCATTAATGATCTTTCCAGAAAGGACCTTGTAAGAAGCTTACCCAGATTAAAGTATGAAAAAGATCATCTTTGTTCAGTATGCCAATTGGGAAAAAGCAGGAAATATGCCACAAACCCAAACCCGCAAACTCAGTTATGGAAGTTCTTCATACTCTTCACATGGATTTGTGCGGACCTATGAGAGAGCAAATGATAAATGGGAAGAAATATGTATTAGTCGTTGTTGATGACTACTCTCGATTTACTTGGGTTAAGTTTTTGAGGACAAAGGATGAAACTCCAGATGTCATCATCAAACTTATCAAACAGCTGCAAGTTCGACTTAACAAGACTGTCAGAATTATTCAAACAGACAATGGCACTGAGTTTGTTAACAAAGACCTAAGTCAATTTTATGAAAGCATTGGAATCAGTCATCAAAGAAGTGTTCCACGCATGCCTCAACCGAACGGTGTAGTTGAAAGACGAAATCAGACCCTTGTTGAAGCTGCAAGAACAATGCTAATTTACTCAAAGGTTCCAATGTTTCTTTGGGCTGAAGCCATTGCCACTGCTTGCTACACCCAAAATCGTTCCCTCATACACACCACTCATGGAAAAACTCCATACGAACTTGTCCATAAACGAAAACCTGATCTCTCCTACCTTCGTGTATTTGGTGCTTTGTGCTATCCAACGAATAACGGTCAAGATTTAGGTAAGTTAAGAGCTAAGGCGGACATTGGAGTTTTTGTGGGTTATGCACCAAACAAGAAGGGTTACCGAATCTATAACAAAAGAACTCGAGATATCATGGAAACTATTCACGTCACGTTCGATGAGCTGTCTGGGCAAATGGCTCCAGGACAATCAAGTTCTGGACCCGCATCACAACCTTCATTAAGTAGTCCCATTAGTTCTTCTCTTGTACAAAATCCCTCACCAGCAATTCCATATGTACCCCCTTCGGATGATGATTTGAAGAAATTGTTTGATCCAATGTTTGATGAACACTATGAGCCTATTTCTAATGATCAGACAAATCCATCAACAGAGGCTGCCCATAACCCTGCCAACGTAGATAACCCTTCAGTTTCTATGTCATTGAGTCAAGAAGCGCCTTCTGCAGATCACTCATCCTCATCATCAAAACCTCAATCATCTAGTGTACATCATGGAATTGTTTCTGGCACCTATAATGGAGATAACCCCTTTGCTACTCTCGAAGATGCTCCATTTGAGAACATATTTGCTCCTAAACCAACTTCAGAACCATCGTCATCAGGAGATCCAAACTCTGCTACTTCAGTTCCTCAACAAAAACCACACGAACACCTTAGAAAATGGGCACATGACCATCCATTAGACAACATCATTGGAAACCCTTCTCGTCCAGTATCCACTCGTAAACAACTTGCAACTGATGCCTTATGGTGTTTCTTCAACTCCGTACTATCTAAGGTCGAACCAAAAGACGTTAAAACTGCCATGAATGAAGACAGCTGGTTCAATGCCATACAAGAAGAAATTCATGAGTTCGATCGACTAGATGTATGGGAATTAGTACCTGCTCCTGACTGTGCTATGATCATTGCTCTAAAGTGGATCTTCAAAGTAAAACTTGATGAGCATGGTGATGTGTTAAAGAACAAGGCTCGATTGGTTGCAAAAGGATACCGTCAAGAGGAGGGTATTGACTTTGAAGAATCATTTGCTCCAGTTGCACGTATCGAGGCAATCAGAATCTTCCTAGCTAACGCTGCAAGTAAGAACATGGTAGTCTATCAGATGGATGTAAAGACGGCTTTTCTTAACGGAGATCTTAAAGAAGTCGTATACGTCAACAAACCTGAAGGTTTTGTGAATCCAGAGCATCCTACTCATGTCTATCGCTTGAAGAAGGCTCTTTACGGTTTGAAGCAAGCTCCAAGGGCATGGTACGATACGCTATCAAAGTTTCTTCTATCTAATGGATTCAGCAAAGGAGTAGTTGATCCGACATTGTTCACCAGAAAGTCAGGCAAACACTTAATTCACGTTCAAATCTATGTTGATGATATTATTTTTGCCTCGACTGACCCCAATGAATGTGACCGTTTTTCTAAGGAGATGGGCTCCAAATTTCAAATGTCAATGACGGGACAAATGTCATTTTTCTTGGGATTACAAATTTCACAAAGTCCCGGAGGCATTTTTATCAATCAATCTAAATATTCTAATGAAATTTTAAAGAAATTTGGATTTGATTCTTGTGACCCTATTGACACTCTCATGGTGGAGCGTACTAAACTGGATGAGGACCTCTCAGGGATCATGGTTGACCAAACTAAATATCGTAGTATGATTGGGTCCCTGATGTACCTTACTACCAGTAGACCAGAAATTCTGTTCGCTGTATGCATGTGTGCTAGATACCAGGCTAAGCCTACCAAAAAGCACCTTGAAGCGGTTAAACGGGTCTTTCGGTATATCAACATGGGACTTTGGTACTCGAAGGACACCGGTATGTCTCTAACAGCCTATGCAGATGCTGACCATGCAGGGTGTCAAGATACATGTCGAAGCACGTCTGGAGGTGCTCAGTTTTTGGGTGATAAGCTTGTGTGCTGTTCTTCAAAGAAACAAATGAGTACTTCTATATCCTCTACAGAGGCAGAATACATAGCCATGTCATCTTGTTGTGCTCAAATCCTATGGATGAGATCCCAATTATCTGACTATGGCTTTGAATTCAACAAAATCCCTCTATATTGTGATAACAAGAGTGCCATAGCTCTCTCGTGCAACAACGTGCAATATTCAAGAGCAAAGCATATCGATATTCGACATCATTTCATCATGGAGCAAGTGGAGAACGGTGTGGTGGAACTATATTTTGTGAAGACTGAATATCAATTAGCAGACATCTTCACCAAAGCTTTTCCTAGAGAACATTTTGAGTTTATCCTTCCACGACTTGGTCTAAAGAGTCTACAACCGGAAACACTCAAACGTCTTCAAGAGGAAGACGAGGAGTAAAAGCTATTCTTCATCCATCTCTTGTAAATATTTATTCAAAAAGCAAAATACAAATTTATAAAACCCACAAAAAGAAAATAGAAAAATATAAAATTTCAAAAAAATCCATAAAAATCAGAAAATCTTTGAAAAAGCTAAAAAAATATTTTTTCCATCTTTTCTATTATTCGATTTCATCTACGGTCTTTGTGTTGTCATTCAAAGAGTGACACGGGTCTTTAGATGAAGTTCGAATGTACATAAATTGTTAAAAAAAAATGAGAGAATGAAAAACAAAAGGTTTATAGTCATTTCAGACTGTACCCCGTTTTAAAAGAAAGAACAGAGCCATGCTTTATCTCAAGTTTCAAATCTCATGCTCTGATTCTAAAAACAAATGTTTGTCACCAAAAAGACAAATGTTTCCTTCACAAATATTTTTCCTTCTATAAATTCTTCTGAAAAATATTTGTTATCTAATGAAAACTAAATAGCTTTGAAAAATAACTCGGACACAATTTTTGAAAATCATCTGGACGTGACATTTGTCAAAATCTCTATCTCTCAATCAACAACTTATGTCATTGATTGAGGGGGAGAATGATTTCAATTAAATCAAAAGGTTATTTGTCATACAATTGGTTCAGATCAAGGCTAATGTCATGCTTTCAAAAGATACTCAAGCATGTTTAATCGTTTGAGTTTAAAGTCTCAGATTTGATCCTTATCGGTTAAATATTTTCATAAGCAAGTCACAATTCTCCTCAAAAGCTTTCAAAAACAATTTAAATCTATAGAGATCACAAATCTCAAATGACTTGAAAATTGTGATCGGGGGAGAATTTGTGATTTAAATTAGATTTAAACTAATAATTTGATAAATGGTATGTAAGTGATTAGCAAGCTCTCCTCCCTACATGTGCCAAATGATTTCAAATTTTTCATGCACATGTTAAGGTGGAGCATCTGTATCAAACCAAAAAAGATTGAAACGTAATTGATTTGTCTCTAAGTGCAGGTTTTCCCTGGTATGTGCAAAACACTTTCGAATCTCGAAGCACATATTGAGGGGGGAGCAACTTTTTGGAAACCTCATCCTTTCCCAAAATTACATTTAACAAAGTATTTAAAATTGCTAATTTTGTTCGGGAAAGTGATGTCGATAGTTTTAGAAAATGTTGATCAAAGAAGTGAATTCTTAATTCTCAATCTGAAGATTTTCAAATTCTCTTGCCTCCATGTGCCAAAATGATTTCAAACATACGATGCACATGTTGAGGGGGAGCTTTTTCTGAAATATCAAAAATAATTCAGGTACAAAATGCTTTGATAATGTATCACAAGTACCTGAATTGATTTTTCAAATGGTTTTCAATTGGTTCCAATGGCAGAAGAACAATACCAAAAAGACCGACCAAATTTACTTTATGAATGAAGATATAAGGATGGTTAGGTTAGGTATTCGTTCCCACGATCCCGCCAGAGCCGGAGGGATCTACCCAGGGACAATCCACTAGATAGTATAGAAGTCCTTAGGTATGATGAAAAAAGGAGAAAAGTGAGAAATGGGAAGAGTGCGGACTGAGATAGAGCTAGAACTAGAATAAACCCAACAAGGTTCTAGTAATGAAGTCTCGGTAAGCACTGAAGGGGTTGAAGAATGAAAAAGAAATGAATGTGAAAAGGGTGAAAAGAAATAGCCCTCCAATAATTCAACCTTAGGGCAGAAACCGGGTTCAATACATATGCTACTGGTTGTTACTAAGGTAACACAGGTATTGAAGACAAGACGTCATGGACCCAGTGACGCACTGCACTACAACTTCCCAAGCTACTCAAGTTCCTCTTAAAAGGACTTGTTTCACTCTCACAGGGAACCTACATTATCTATCGACTTTCTCTTAGAGATTGTTGATATTGAAGAAGGAGACCCTCTCCCTAGTCTCCGGCACAGGAACCAAATGTGCACTATTGAGTCTAGAGTCACGAGATCATCAATAAATCTCATTAGGACATAAAATTAATGAAGACTTACTATTTCACACAATGTGGAAAGTGAGATTATATTTTACGAGTCCTACGCATTATCCTTGTGGTATTGCCAAAACATCTGAGTGATATGTAAAATATTCACGATGAAGATGGAAATCCTTCTAGATCCAACATCAAACAAGCTCTTGGTAGGTAACTTGTGAGATCTATCCAATAGATCAAACTTGTGACAACTGGATTGAAACAATGGGCCGATTCATCATTGAATCAACCTTGGTGCAGGAAATGGATTGACGGATACCTTTGAAAAACCGGTCGTTGTGCTTAAAGTTCTTTTCTCTAGCACATCGACTGTGTATTAATATCTCAAAATAAAAAGGTGTTTATGATTGATAATTGATTTTCTTTAAAACCTTCGTTGTATTGCAAAAACACTTTATATTGAGCAGTAGACGATTATTTTTGAAATCTCTTTTCAACAATCAGTGAATCTCAATTCGCTAGTTCACTCACTCCGTGTTGTCTTCTTTGAGACGTTCCGGTTTGAGAACGGCTAGAGCAGCTGCGAAACCCTGTCAAGGAGATTCTTCGGAATTATACCTGATCACAGGCAGTACTTGTACTGATCAATGGGGAACCGTGGGCCGTGTACCTCAATTCAACAAAAGTGATCAAAGTCACTTTTCGTGTGCTTTATTGCTAACTGTTGTATGCAGGTACACCCAACGTCTGCAGCTGATCAGAATTGAGAGGTCAATCCATAGCCGCATGCTCACACAACACATTCATCTATAAAGAAATAATGATAAATGCATCAACGACTCTGATATTCTCACTCCATGTTTCTGCTACGCTACTGCAAATATCATGAATCAACTAAAGCTTCAGCTACTCTGATGAGAAGAAATCATGATCCAGAATGTGAGCATGTCGGTCCAATGTCACAACATCACATAATGTCAACACTACAAAGGAAGAGTCAGAGATTTATGGAAGCTGATGATCTCAAAGCTGGCTCAAAACTCATCATCATGTGGATCAGTTAAAGACCTCCACTTGGATTAACCAAACATGCAAAACATGAAGAATCAAAGACTACGGGCTACAGAGCAATGAACTTAAACAAGAATCCAAGAACAATCTTAATGTAATATCTGTTTGTATTCTATGTAATTTGAGGTGACCTCCCTTAGGGGGAGATTGTTAGGATTTAGAAAATCTAGTTGTTAAAGTGTCGGTCACCTCAAGTATATGTAATCGTTAGAAAGCTCGTAGTCGTAGTTATTTAATGTTACTTAGTATTTATTTAAGTAACACCATGGAGGACGGACGGGTCTTTACCCACTGTATGCCTGATCCACAGCCCGGAGGTGGCATTTTGTGTAAGGTACTATAAATACCCTCTACCTCCCAAGGTAGAGGGTTGGAGCTCATAATAAGATTTTTATTTCTCTCTCTAAGTTCCCTAAACCTCTAAACTTTCTCTCTCTAAAACCTTAAGTTATACGCCTATATACATCATGTGTTGATGTGTTTATGAAATCCAATATGTTACACTACATCATCGGTCTCATCCTTGAATCTCACTATTCCTAACGACGGATCATAAGTCATCCCGGTGTTTTCTATGAAAGGCTTTCCTAGAATAATGTGGGACAAGCTAGGACCTATGGCCGTACTAATATCATCCACAACTATGAAGTCCGTAGGAAAAGTGAAACTTCCTACATAGACGGGCAATTCCTTAACTCTACCAAGAAAATTGCAACTAACCCTAGGATTATCGGGGTCTTGCCTAGTTGGGATAGGCTTCTTCATTACCCAATTATAGTAGGTGCTAGTCATGATATTTATCGGGGACTTGCGATCAATGTAGGCCTGTGCCACGAAAAGGTGTCCTATGCAACATGGTATGTTAAGATTCCAAGGGTTCCCAAACTTGATCCTAGGGCTTTTCCTAACATACATGTGACGGAGGTCTCGTACTAAGTGTGGGTGGCGAGAGAGTTCTTCTTCCGTAGGAAACTTATTGAAATAGTCATTGCCTACTTCATCTAATTCCCCGGTTGTTTCATTCCTAGGAGTTTCACTAACCTCAAGTACCGTCTCATGGTTCGTTTCATCATTTGTTCTATTAGGTTTCACTAAGGCGATGGTATTGACGAATTGAACATGCTTAGCTAACTTACTTGGGTCCTTAATCTCTACACCGGAGGCTTCGGAAGTTGAGATAGCATTAACCTTCCTATCACTATTGGCCATGGCTTTCAAGAGGTTATCTATCTTCCGATCCATTTCAGCTTGTTGGTTAAAATGGTCCGAGAGCTTAGCTATTTGAGCTTCTTGGGATGTGACTAAGTGTTGCAACATCCCTTCTATGTTTTTTTGGTTAGGGCCGTGAGATGGGGGCCATGAGAAATCATTAGATGTGAATTCTTTGGTTTGTCCCCAATAAAAGTCGGGCTTGCCCTTCCATGCTTCTCGGGTGTCTTTAAAAGTCCTAGGTCCGGGTGTTGTAGGGAATCTTCCTCTCGTTCCATTGGTACGCGAGGATGCGTAGTCAACGGAAGCTTGTTCGGGGAGTTTTGTGCAAGTGCGCGTGTTATGAGGACCATTACACGGCTCACACAAGGAAGAAACTTTGTTCACTTGGCGTGAAGACTTTGGATTTTCGTAGGAGCTCATTAGGAATTTAACTTGATCTTCAAGCTCGAGCATCCTACGGTCGGAAGATTGTGAGTCAATGGGAGGCAAGGAGATTGCCTTTACGGTTTTGGGCAACTCACGGGGGTCATTCAAACTTTCATTGTCAGAGAGAGCAAGGTCCTCTATTATACCCCACGATTCTTCCGCGGTGAGATCACTAAGTTTTCCACCAGCCGCTTGGTCAATGGATCGCTTAGTGGGGAAGTTGACATGATCGTAGAAGAGTTGGACTTGAAGCCAAAGATCAATGCCATGATGAAGGACTCTATGGAGTAAGTCCTTGAATCGAGTCCATGCTTCGTAGAGAGATTCACCTTGACGTTGTTGGAACATCAAGATTTCATTCCTAAGCTTAGTAGTTCTCCCCGGTGGGAAAAATTGAGTAAGGAAACGAGAAGTGAGATCATCCCAACTTGAGATGGAGCCGGCGGGAAGTCGCGCAAGCCAATTACTAGCTTGGTCCCGTAGAGACAATTGGAAGAGACGCAAATGCGTGGTCTCCCGAGTAGTAGCATCGAGGTCGATGGAATCGACGATTTTAAGGAAATCCTTAAGATGCTGATTATGATCTTCGGAACGAAGTCCATGGAATGCACATCCGTTTTGCACCAACCGGATGGTGTCAGATCGCATGGCCGTAGTTTGGGCTTGGTCGGGAAGCTCAATGGTGTTCCTATAGCCTAGGTGTCTTGTTCTTGAGTATTCACCAAGAGTACGGCCTCTTGGCGGGTCATTTGGTGGTGGGTTGATGAGTGGTGGTTGATTATCACCTTCCATAATGAAAAGTGATGGGGTTACTAACAAAGGCCACGAAGAAGGGGGATAGACTACGAGGAAGCTAAAAATGGGAAAAAGCTTACTTGATATGAATCAAGCAAGGAAACCTAAACGAGGTGGACTCCTAACTAGCTATTCTATTCCCCGACAGCGGCGCCAAAAACTTTATACGCGTACAACGCGCGTTCGGGGTCAAAGGAACTTCCTTTTTGTCGAGCAAGTTTTTCAACACCCTAGGTAGTGAACCTAATCGTTGTAGTGTAGTATTAGGGTAAGCCTCGGGAATTGATATCGTTCTCTAGGGGAATAGGAATGCTAGTGAGAAATTACTACGCTATGGTTGGGGTTGAGGAAGATTATTTTTTTTTTATCTTTTTTATGTTTTTTTTAGAAAATTCAAATTACGAATCTCGGGGTTTGATTTGGGGGTTGGTATTTCTACCGATTACTCTACTTATCTAATTATCTAAACTAAGGTGAGTGTAGTCTATGTCTATTGTTGTGTGCTCTTATGATGATTAAAAATGTGTTTACTTAGATGTTATTACTCTCTAGTTATCTCCTATTGATGGTTGAATTTTCACGTCCTTATTCTTAACGCGTTGTGTTTCTAAGGTCGTAGGGTATGTGTTTATCCCTAACTCTTTGAATCTACCTAAGGTTAATGACTACGAAATATCTTGGATTCATAAACTTAACACTAAGGTTATCTTTGGATATTTAGCCTACAATTCCACTAGTAACTATAAGCTAAGGTTCAACAAAGACTAATCAAGCATTAGTAACACAACGAATGACCAATCGCAATACTAGGTCAGTCACAATTAAGATAAGAGACAACCAATCAATATTCAATACCTAGGTTTCATATATCTAAGCAAACACACAAGTAAATTAGCCGGACATGGAGAACATGCAAGCATACACACAAAAAATTGAAGACATGATTGAATTAATGAAGTAAAACACTTATCTTGTTGTAAAATAGGGTATAGAACCTTAAGATGCTGCACAAGACAACCTTTGTTCGGTTTAGGTTTTTACTCCACAAAACTACCTCCCTAAAACTGAAAAATTCGGATTCTATATATAGTGTTACAAAATGCGACAATGTCACTTTTTAATTCTGACGCCGTCGGGTCGCCGCCATTAGGGTTTCGTCTTGGCCACGTCAACTCTGTGACGGCATCACCTTATGCTTGTGACGCCGTCGGCTTCAATCTCTGACGTCGTCTGAGTTGTGACGCCCTACTCTTTTAAACCTGATGCCGTCACTTGTAAAATAGTAATTTGGCTACTGAGTCGTCACAAAGTGTATTGCGACGGCATCGCATTTAAGCAGTGACGCCGTCCCCTTAAATTCCAGCAACTTGAGTGTCTCGATTCTTGACTTTGGCCATTTTCTTCATATATTCACACCTTTTCGTCCGAATAAGTGTCATTCCAGTAATTTGCCTTCAAGAGACCTAAAAAGTAAAAAGGAATGAAATTAAGTACTAACGGATACAAAAGTGATCAATTAAGGGCTTAAATGACCCCTGAAAAGTGTACATTTTAAATCCTTATCAATCCTCTTGATGATGATTCTTTTCCTCTTAATATCCCAAAAGATCATGTTGAGATGTTCTCCGATTATGACAATGAGTGTACTTCATTTAATGATGATTCTTTGTCTTGTGGAGGCATCGATTATGTTGAGGAATTATCTTCTGAGCTCGTCAGCTTAGAGGATCTGAGAGATTTTGATGATCCGGAAATCGAGGACGATATACTTCATGAAAAATTGTTCAATGTAAATCTTCTCATTTCTAAGATCGAATCATTTTGTGATAAACCAGCTTCATCTCCTATCCTCGTTGAGGATAGTAACTTTTTCTTGGAAGAATCCGAAACATCTCCGGAGCTTGAGACTTTTAGATTTAATGAAGAGAATAGTGGCAGTACCACTATGTATACGGATATTTCTCTTCCGATTTATGAGTGTTTCTATTCGACAAATGACCCTCTTACGGAAGAGGTCGACTCATTTCTTGCTCCGGATGACTCGATACCGCCTGGTATTGAGAGTATTGAGTATGACTTAGTATGGGATGTTCTTTTGCCTAAAAATGACCCCCTTTCATTTACAGAAACTAAGTCATTCTACTTTGATCCATCATCCCCTCGTTCGCCTGCCAAACCACCGGATGATGGAGTTTTCTCTAAGCCCGATACGGGTAATTTGACTTCTAAAGTGGTGGATTAGATTTCTGAACATTTCCTCCATCTAATCTTTTGCCCACCCAACCCACCCCTTGTCAAGAAATTGACACTTTGCTTTATTATCCCGATACTTCTCCATCCTTTATCTCCTCCGGGAGTGAGGATACCATTTTTAACCCCGGCAACTCCAATTATCATTCTTTTGAGCCGGTTGTATCTTATCTATATGGAACTTTCATTACATTTAATTTAACATATTGGATTTCACAAACACATCAAACCATGATCATAGAAGGCATACACAATGATGTTTTAGAGAGAGAAATAGTTAGAGGTTTGGGAACTTAGTGAGAGAAAGTGAAAATCTTATTATGAGCTCCAACTCTCTACCCTGGGAGGTAGAGAGTATTTATAGTCTTACACAAATCCCCCCCTACGGGCTGTGGATCAGGCATACAGTGGGTAAAGACCCGTCCGTCCTCCACAGTGTTACTTAACTAAATACTACTTAACTTTAAATAACTACAACTACGATTACGAGCTTTCTAACGAATACATATACTTGAGGTGACCGACACTTTAACAACTGGATTTACTAAATCCTAACAATCTCCCCCTAAAGGAGGTCACCTCAAATTACAATGAATACAAACAAATATTACATTAGATTGTTCTTGGTTTCATGATTAAGTTCTTTGCTCAGTAGCTCGTAGTCTTTGATTCTTCATGTTCCGGATGTTTGGATAATTCTAGTGGAGGTCTTTAACTGATCCACGTGATAATGAGTTTTTTTAGCCAGCTTTGAGATCATCAGCTACCATAAATCTCTGACTCATCCTTTGTGGTGTTGGTATTATATGATGTTGTGACTTTTGGACCGACATGCTCACATTCTGGATCATGATTTCTTCTCATCAGAGTAGCGGAAGCTTTAGATGATTCATGATATTTGCAGCAGCATAGCAGAAGCATAGAGTGAAAATATCAGAGTACCTGCATACAACAGTTAGCAATAAAGTGCACGAAAGTGTCTTTGATCACTTTCGTTGAATTGAGGTACACGGCCCACGGTTCCCCGTTGATCAGTACAAGTACTGCCTGTGATCAGGTATAATTCCAAAGAATTTCCTTGATAGGGTTTCGCAGCTGCTCTAGCTGTTCTCAAACCGAAAAGTCTCAAAGAAGACAACACGGAGTGAGTGAACCAGCGAATTGAGATTCACTGATTAATGAAAATGATTTGAAAAACAATCGTGTACTGCTCAATTTTGCAATACAACGAAGGTTTTAAGGGAAATCAATTATCAATCATAAACACCTTTTAAATTTTGAAACATTAATACACAGCCGATGTGCTAGAGAAAAGATTTTTAAGCACAACGACCGGTTTTTCAAAGGTATCCGTCAATCCATAACCTGAACCAGGATTGATTCATAATTATGAATCGCCCCATTGTTTCTGTTCAGTTGTCAAATGGTTGATCTATTGGATAGATCTCACATGCCACCCACCAGGAGCTTGTTTGATGTTGGCTCCAGAAGGCTTTCCATCTTCATTGTGAATATGTTTGCATATCACTCAGATGTTCTGGCAATACCACAAGGATAATGCGTAGGACTCATAAGATATAATCTCTCTTTCCACATTGTGTGAAATAGAGAGTCTTCATAGACAGTGTCCTAATGAGATTTATTTGATGATCTCGTGGCTCTAGACTCAATAGTGCACATTTGGTTCCTATGTCGGAGACTAGGGAGAGGGTCTCCTTCTTCAATATCGACAATCTCTAGGAGAAAGTTGATAGATAATTTCGGTTCCCCGTGAGAATGAAACAAGCCCTTTTAAGAGGAACTTGAGTAGCTTGGGAAGTTTAGTGCAGTGCGTCACTGGGTCCATGACGTCTTGTCTTCAATACCAGTGTTACCTTAGTAACCACCAGTAGCATATGTATTGAACCCGGTTTCTGCCCTAATGTTGAATTAATGGAGGGCTATTTGTTTTCACCATTTTGTCATTCAATTCTTTTTCATTCTTCAACCCCTTCAGTGCTTACCGAGACTTCATAACTAGAAACTTGTTGGGTTTATTCCAGTACTAGCTCTGTCTCAGTCCGCACTCTTCCCATATCTCACTTTTCTCCTTTTTTCATCATACCTAAGGACTCTACACTATCTAGTGGATTGTCCCTGGGTAGATCCCTCCGGCGCTGGCGGATCATGGGAACAAATGCCCAACCTTATCATCCTTATATCACCATACATAAAGTAAATTTGGTCGGTCTATTTGGTATTGTTCATCTGCCATTGGAACCAATTGAAAACCATTTTGAAAATCAATTCAGATACTTGTGATATATTATCAAAGCATTTTGTACCTGAATTGTTTTTGATATTTTTAGAAACAGAGCTCTGTTAGGATTTAGAAAATCCAGGTATTAAAGTGTCGGTCACCTCAAGTATTTGTAATCATTAGAAAGCTCGTGGTCGTAGTTATTTAATGTCAAGTAGTATTTAGTTAAGTAATACCGTGGAGGACGGACGGGTCTTTACCTGTATGCTGATCCACGTTAGGTGGCGATTTGTGTTAAGACTTTAAATACTCTCTACCTCCCAAGGTAGAGAGTTGCAGCTCATAATAAGATTTTTCTTTCTCTCACTAAAGTTCCCAAACCTCTAACTTTCTCTCTCTATAAAATCATCTATTCGCCTACTTGTGTTTGTGTTATGATGTGTATGTGAAATCCAATATGTTACAGCTCCCCCTCAACATGTGTAGCATGTATTTGAAATCGTTTTGGCACACGGAGGCAAGAGGAAGAATTAACTTATTTGATTACCATTTTCTAAAAGATATCAACATCACTTCCCTGATCAAATCAAGTGGAAAAAGCATATTAGGGAAGGATGAGGTTTTCATAAATTTGCTCCCCCTCAATATGTGCCTCGAGGTTTGAAAGAGTTTTGCACATATTGGAAGGATCCTGCACTTAGAGACAAATCAATCACGTTTCAATTCTTTGTGGTTTAAAAAAGGATGCTCCCCATCAACATGTGCATGGAAAATTTGAAATCGTTTGGCACATGTGGGGAGGATAGCTTGCAAAACACTTATGAAGACCATTTATCGAATTATCAGTTTAAATCCAACTTGAATCACAAATTCTCCCCCGATCACAATTTTCAAATCATTTGAGATTTGTGATCTCTGTAGATTTAAATTGATTTTGAAAGCTTTTTGAGGGGAGATGTGACTTGATTATGAGAAACATTTAACCGATAAGGATCAAGTTTGAGACTTTAGACTCCAAAGAATAAACATGCTTGAGTATCTTTTGAAAACATAATAATAACAAAGGTCTTGTACCAATTGAATACAATATTGTAAAACATTGTTCTTTTTGATTATTCAAGAGTAGACCTTTCTCGATTACGTGCTAATTTTTTGAAAAATACTCTTTTTGATTTGAAATCATTCTCCCCCTCAATCAATGACATATGTTGTTGATTGAAGGATAGAGATTTTGACACATGAGAAGCCCGGATGATTTTCAAAAGTAGAGTCCGAAGTATTTTCAAAGCAATTTTTGTTTTCATTAGATGACAAATATTTTCCAGAAGAATCATTTGAAGGAAAAATATTTGAAAGGAAACATTTGTATTTTTGACGACAAACATTTGTCTTTTTTTTTATTTTTTATTTTTTTATTTTTTAGAATCAGAGCATGAGGTTTGAAGATTTAAGATAAAGCATGGCTTTGTTCTTTTTTTGAAAAGCGGGTTACTGCCTGAAATGACAATAAACCATGGTTTTACCTTCTCCCAATTTTTATTTTATTTTATTTATTATTATTATTTTTTTTAAACATTCGAACAACATCTAAAGACCCGTGTCATTCTTTGAATGACAGCACAAAGACCGTAGATATTATCGAATCGAGAAAAATATGACAAAATGACAATATTGTTTGAGATTTTTCAAGATTTTCAAATTTTTATGGATTTTTGAACGTTTTATATTTTTCGATTTTCTTTTTGTAGGTTTTGTAATTTTGTATTTTGATTTTCGAATAAATATGTACAAGAGATGGATGAAGAAAGACCTTTACTCCTCGTCTTCCTCTTGAAGACGCTTGAGTGTTTCCGGTTGTAGACTCTTTAGACCAAGTCGTGGAAGGATAAACTCAAAACGTTCTCTAGGAAGAGCTTTGGTGAAGATGTCGCTAATTGGTATTCAGTCCTCACAAAATAGAGTTCCACCACACCGTTCTCCACTTGCTCCCTGATGAAATGATGTCGAATGTCGATGTGCTTTGCTCTTGAGTGTTGAACGTTGTTGCATGAGAGAGCAATAGCACTTTTATTATCATAGTACAGAGGGATTTTGTTGAATTCAAAGCCATAGTCAGATAATTGGGATCTCATCCAAAGGATTTGAGCACAACAAGATGACATGGCTATGTATTCAGCCTCTGTAGAGGATATAGAAGTACTCATTTGTTTCTTTGAAGACCAGCTAACAAGCTTATCACCAAAAAGCGAGCACCTCGGGCGTGACTTCGGCGTGTATCTTGACATCTGCATGATCGCATCTGCATAGGCTATTAGTGACATACCGGTGTCCTTTAGGTACCAAAGTCCCATATTGATGGTTCCTTGGAGATACCGAAAGACCCGTTTAACCGCTTCAAGGTGCTTTTTGGTAGGCTTAGCCGGATATCTAGCACACATGCAAACAGCGAACGAGAATGTCGGTCTCTGGCTGTGAGGTACATTAGGGATCCAATCATACTACGATATTTCATTTGGTCTACCATGATCCCTGAGTGGTCCTCATCCAGTTTAGTACGCTCTATCATGGGAGTGTCAACATGGTCACAAGAATCAAATCCAAATTTCTTTAAAATCTCATTTGCATATTTAGATTGATTTATAAAAATGACATTTGTCCCATCATTGACATTTGAAATTTGGAACCCATTTCATTTGAAAAACGGTCACATTCATTGGGGTCAGTCGAGGCAAAAATAATATCATCAACATAGATTTGAACGTGAATTAAATGTTTGCCTGACTTTCTGGTGAACAATGTCGGATCAACTGCTCCTTTGGTGAATCCAGTAGATAGAAGAAACTTTGATAGCGTATCATACCATGCCCTTGGAGCTTGCTTCAAACCGTAAAGAGCCTTCTTCAAATGATAGACGTGAGTAGGATGCTCTGGATTCACAAAGCCTTCAGGTTGGCCGAATGACGATACGACTTCTTTAAGATCTCCGTTAAGAAACGCCGTCTTTACATCCATCTGATAGACTACCATGTTCTTACTTGCAACATTAGCCAAGAAGATTCTGATTGCCTCGATACGAGCAACTGGAGCAAATGATTCTTCAAAGTCAATACCCTCCTCTTGACGGTATCCTTTTGCAACCAATCGAGCCTTGTTCTTTAATACATCACCATGCTCATCAAGTTTTACTTTGAAGATCCACTTTAGAGCAATGATCATAGCACAGTCAGGAGCAGGTACTAGTTCCCATACATCTAGTCGATCAAACTCATGAATTTCTTCTTGCATGGCATTGAACCAGCTGTCTTCATTCATAGCAGTTTTAACGCCTTTTGGTTCGATCTTTGAGAGTACAGAGTTGAAGAAGCACCATAAGGCATCGGTTGCAAGTTGTCGACGAGTGGATACTGAATGAGAAGGGTTTCCAATGATGTTGTCCAATGGGTGATCATGTGTCCATTTTCTAAGGTGTTCATGTGGTTGTTGTTGAGGAACAATAGCAGAGTTGATATCTCTTGATGAAGATGGTTCTGATGATGATTCAGGAGCAAATATGTTTTCAAATGGGGCATCTTCAGGAGTAGCAAAGGGATTATCTCCATCATTGGTACCAGAAACAATTCCATGATGTACACTCGATGATTGATGATTTGTTGATGAGACAGAGTGATCAGCAGCAGGCGCTTCTTGACTTAATGACATTGAAACTGAAGGGTTAACTTCATTGACAGGGATAGGAGCAGCCTCTGTTGATGGAATTGACAGATCATTAGCACTTGGCTCATAGTGTTCATCAAACATTGGATCAAATAATTTCTTCAAATCATCTTCTGAAGGAGGTACATAAGGAGTTGCTGGTGATGGATTTGAAACAAGAGTAGAACTGATAGGACTACTTGATGAAGGTTGAAATGCGGGTCCAGAACTGGATTGTCCTGGAGCCATTTGACCGGTCAGCTCATCGAACGTAACGTGAATTGTTTCCATGATATTTCGGGTTCTCTTGTTGTAGATTCGGTATCCTTAATAGTTTGGTGCATATCCTACAAATACTCCAATGTCTGCTTTAGCTTTTAGTTTACCTAAATCTTGACCGTCATTAGTTGGGTAACATAGAGCACCAAACACACGAAGGTATGAAAGATCAGGTTTTCGATTGTGGACAAGTTCATACGGAGTCTTTCCATAAGATGTGTGAATTAGGGATCGATTTTGAGTATAGCATGCAGTGGCAATAACTTCAGCCCATAGAAACATTGGAACCTTTGAGTAAATCAGCATTGTTCTTGCGGCTTCCACAAGATTTCGATTTCGTCTTTCAACTACACCGTTCTGTTGAGGAGTTCGTGGAACACTTCTTTGAGGACTGATTCCAACACTTTCATAAAATTCATTGAGTTCTTTATTAACAAACTCAGTTCCATTGTCAGTTCGGATGATTCTAAGCATTTTGTTAAGTCAGACCTGCAGTTGTTTAATAAGTTTAATGATGACATCTGGAGTTTCATCCTTTGTTCTCAAAAACTTAACCCAAGTGAATCGGGAGTAGTCATCAACCACAACTAACACATATCTCTTCCCATTAATAGTTTGCACTCTCATGGGTCCACATAAATCCATGTGAATGGTATGTAGAACTTCCATAACAGAATTTGTAGGTTTGGGTTTATGGGCATACTTCTTGCTTTTTCCCAATTGACATGCTGAACAAAGATGATCCTTTTCATACTTAAGTCTAGGTAGTCCTCTTACTAAGTCCTTTCTGGAAAGATTGTTTATGGTACCAAAGTTTAAGTGATTGAGACGACGGTGCCATAGCCATGACTTAGTTTTAGAGGCCTTTGACAACAGGCAGATGGGTGAAGATTTCATCATGTCTTCGATAGAGATGGTGTATAGGTTTGAACCACGAGTTCCTCTAAGAAGTTCCACACCATCAAGTTCTCTAACAAAGCAAGTACGTTTTATGAAGGCCACTTCTAAGTCAGAGTCACAAAATTGTCCAACAGAAAATAGATTATGTCCAAGACCTTCAACATAATATACCCTGGAAATCACACTATCTCCAACCACGTAATCTCCATAACCCATAATAGCACCAAAATGATCGTTTCCGAATCTAAAAGTTCCGATGAATTTACTTTCGAAGTTCATGAGCCGTGACCGGTCTCCAGTCATATGCTTGGAACAGCCTGAGTCCAGGTACCACAGAACGATTTGAACGATCTGCAGTTGAACACAGACAAGAATGGATAACTGGATAATTGGGATCCCCATGCAAGAATGGGTTCCATTTGGTTAGTAACAATGATTGGACCACCCACATCAGAAGTAGAAACAATGGAATCATCAGGGATAGATGCAATGCTAGTGTCCATATTTGACCTATTCAAAGTATGTTCATTTCTTAAGGGAATAGTTCTACCAGTAGGCATCCATTTCCTAATGGGCATTGATCTAGATAATTTAGTGCATATCTCATTAAGATTCAATTTGCGGCCAGTAGGTATCCATTGATAACCTATGTTACTAAATTTCCTTCCTGTGGGTTTCCAATGTTTTCTAACTTTTTTTCGCCATTGCTTTCTAGCCTTCTTAGCATGATTTTTTGCATTAACTATCTTAACAGGGCATTTAACAGCATTAATCAAATCATTCACACCACATTCAAGATTAGTAACAGAAACCACGCAATCGTCATTACATGTTTTGCCAAAAGTAGCAGAATTCACATTAATTACAGTACGCTTAGAGCTAACACTAGAATCAACACGATTCGTTTTATTCAAATTCTCCCTAAGGTGATCTTCTAATTTCTTCCACTGACCATTCCTAGCATGCAAGGTCCTATCATTCGTTGTGTTGCCTTGAGGCTTTGACCCGCTTGCTTTGGTGTCACTTCTTACTCCTGTAGAGGGAATTGGAACATTAGTTGGTTTTGCTACTTTTTGCATTCCTGAACTAGAAGTGCAGGGATCTGAACTATTTGAAGGCACTCTAGAGTTTACTTGCTTAATACTGGGCATAGAATGGTTTGTATACTTGGCACAAGGCATAGAACAAGTCATCACAGCTTTACCTTTCGCACTTAAGGATTTAGGACATGTTGCTATTAAACATTCTAACATCTCTTGAGATCGTTTGGCCTGAATGCAAGCAAACCTAATTTCACTATCAAGTGGCTTATTTATGAAGTCCTCTTCTACAATCTCACGAAGACATTCAAGACTATCCTTAAGACGAGCAAGATAATTATGAACTACAAGTTCGTTATTCCTAAGATGAGGAGGAATATATTGCAGTCTGCAGATGACTTTGATGCAACATTCTCATTAAAGACAAGTGGCATTTTCCCTTTTTCTTGACTCTTCAGATTCTCAATTTCCTTTTGTAAAGACGTTATTTTTTCGTTGTTCTTGTCACGAGTGACTTTCATTGAATCATATAACTCTTTAAAGTGTTGTTTAACCTTTTCATTTTCTTCTAGAAAACTCTCATTTTCCTTTTGTAAAACATTAACCAAGTTTTGAAGATGAAAAGTTTGAGAACTCTGAGAATCTAAAGGAGGAGGCATTTGGGAGCCTGTCACATTGTTCTTTTCACCCTTTAATTGTGAAATTTGGGTTCTCAATTTTCTGATCGTGTTACAATGAGCTCGAATCTGTTCATCACGTTTGCTAATTTCAAAAACTGCATCAAATTCAGGAGCATCAAAGGATGTCTTGATATTTGAGGTTTTAACATTTTCTTTTAGATGTTGATATTTTAATTGCAAAGCAAGATGCTCAACTTTCAATTTAGAAAACTGTTTCACCAGGTTATCATGATCATCCTGTTCAACTTTATCATGCAGTTTAGAGTTAGTTTTTCAAGCTCAATGACACGATCATGGGAGACTTTTAGAGCAACAGATAATTCATGAAATTGAGAAGCATTAATGGAACAATTCGTAGCAGTGTAAAACACATCTTGAGTAATACATTCAGAAATAAGATTCTCATTCAAGGTATGCAAGTTCTTCCTCTCAATCTCATTATATTTTAATTCTCGCTCATAGTCACTAACCTCAACTATCATTGCATCAAATTCCTTTTCCATTTCTTTAATATCTGAATCCACCCCCTTTTTAAGACTCTCAAATTGACCTTTTAATTGTTTAAAGAAAGGCATGACCTCAGTTAAATAGCATTCTTTAGTTTGCTCAAAACCCCTTTCCTCTTCAGTTATCCCAGTGGGTGTGATCCTTTTCTTACAAGTTTTCTCAAAATCAACAAATAATTGAAAATTTACATATTGACTGATTAAGGTCTTGCTTTTAGTGGGAATAGATCTAGGAACTAAATGCATTGGGGTATTGGGGGATAAACAGTGGCAGGAAGCATTCTCCTACATGGGGATTCTTTTCAACAAACTCATCAGCTTTTTCATGTCCATATCCTTTTTCTAAAACACTTGTTTAGGGGTCAGCTGTGTTTGAGGTCTAAACTTGTTAAAGGCAATCCAGTTATCCTTAGCATAGTTGGGTGTTTTATAGCTGATTTTCTTTTCTATGCATAAAGGGCTCTTAAGCTTTTCATCCAATTTCTTTCTAGTTACTTCTTCTAGCTGTTTATCTTCCTCAGTATTCTCAGCGCAACTAGGTTTCTGTCTAGGTTTAAGGATTTCATTGCCATCATAGATTACCTTATGCTTCTCTAGCTTTCAGACACGCCTTAGGGTTTGGTTCATCAACTAACGTAACACTATGTTTGTCACTTAGAACTCTATGCTTAGTGATCATGTGAGCAGACTGAATGGTGTTTCCTTGTACGTACAATTTGTTTTCAAGTTTGTTTTTCAAAGTTTTTAGGTTGGAAAATTCATTTAAGAGTTTTGATTCCTTGGCATTAAATTCCTGTTTAAGCACTTTCATATTTTCTTGAAGTTCTTGTTTTTGCTTAGCCGTTTTGTTAAGCTTTTCTTTTAAAGAATCTAATTATTGTTTAAGTATTTCTTCCCTAAAATTACTTTTTCTAATAATTGTACGCATTTGGTCATCCATCTCCTGCTCACGGGTAGTTAACTCAAACTTAGCACATTGTTCATAAATGGCAACTTGTTCTTTATAAGTATTAAGTTCAGAGATGGCGTAATCATTAGGAACACTAGCACTGTATCCATAAAAAATATAGTCATCATTGACTGCATTAGATACATCACTTGGTTCAATAGCATTCTCACATTGGGTCACATATTGATCATATGGGACAATATTATCATTGCCCATATTAGCAATATTTGAGTCACTGGTTTCCTGCGATTGAACTTTATCATGTATCTTTTGCTGATCAACATTATCATATAGTTTTAATACCTCTGAGATGATTGTTTCTTTGGATGGACCAACTTGCTGTGGTGAGGGGACCTTTGGAGAGACCATTGGAGAAATGCTAGCCATGAAAATTGTCTGTGCAGTAGATTCATCATCGACGTCAGAGTCGTATGCATCACAGTCGGCGACTTGAAAGGCATTCTGATGATTTTGACCTATCTCCTGAATTGGCTGCTCATCCACATCTGCATCATATGTCTTGGCATTACCCTCAGCAAGAAACAACAACTCCTCTTCATCCAACACAGCTCCATTATCCTGAGCTTGCACAAGTAACATCTTGTCTCTGAAGTACTCTGCATTTTGTGGGCGTTTTGGAGATGTGCAGTTTCTAGCTATATGTCCATCACCACCACAGTTGTAGCACTTGATCGGCTTTATTTGTCCTTGATTTCCATTCCATCCCCTATTCTGATTTGCCACATATCCTCCACCTACTCCAGCATTACCATAACCTGCTCCAACCATCCCTTGTTCATATCGTCTTCCTTGAACTGGTTGCCCCATAACCTTTCCATCTCTGACAACAGCATGATTGTGTAGATTGGATGCAGATTCGATCTCATTGTTTGTGTGAAGACTGTTGGTATGTGGACTGAGGGTCAAGTTTTGTTTAACCATAAGAGCCAGTTGATTAATGAAGTGTTCCATGACTGCATCGGCATCGCTTGCTTGAACCTCGGATCAGGAATGAGTTTGTGATTACCATTATCCGTGGGTATGACTTGAGAAGCTTTGGTAGTAATACCAACATTGGTGTAGAAGGCTGTTGAGTCATTTGACGAACTGGTTTCTGCCTGCTTAGATTTGAACTGCTCAAGAATCCTACGTTCAAACATAGCATGTCTCTCATTCTGGAGAAGGAAGGCATACAGTTGCTCATAGTTGGTGTTCTTCAATCCTTTGGTTAGCTTCACAGAGGTGACAAACTTGTGCCATTCGGGATTCATGTTGTTCACAAACTTTGAATTCAGCTGAATGTTTGGCATGGTCATTTTGATATTCCTCATATCATTTACAAGCTTGTGGAATCTCACGTAGTATTCATAGACACTTTCTTCTGGTTTCATCTTAAAGTGCTCAAATTCATCATACAGCTGTGATTCTCTGTCTTCCTTGGTTAATTCAGAACCTGAGAGAAGCATTTTGACATTATCCCAAACAGCTTTGGCTTCAGTGTTGTGATTGATAAGCTTGTAGATGTCTTTTGGAAGACCCTGAAGTATAATGTTTGAAGCACTGATATCAGCATCGAATCTCTTTTTCTCCTTATCACTGAGCTCATCATACGTCTTTGGTCTGTCTAATCTAAAGATCATGGTTCCATCTGCAGCAGTATCAATTATGTCTCTTGTAGTCTCAATCTGATAAGGTCCTTCATCAATTGATTTGAGAATGTTGACCCCATTTTCCTTTCCAAGATAGTACAATCTGATTCGTTGAGCCCAAGAGTCGTAGTCAGTTCTGTCAAGCATGGGTGGGCGAGTATCTGAACCAGCTGCTTGAACATCCTCAGCAACAGTGGAGATGATTGTAGGTACGTTGGTAGACATGTTTACAGATTTCACTGGATTTTATAACTCAATGATTAAACCGGGAAATAGATTCTTTCACGGGATTTTACTAAATCAAGAGAAACCCGTATTAAAAACAAAAGTTCAACCAAGTCGCTAAGAATCCATGAACCAAGTCGCTAAGCACCAAGTCGCTAAGTAGCAACTCGCTAAACCTCAAGTCGTTGTGAATCAAGTCGCTAAGCACAAGTCGCCAAGACCTAAGTCGCTGAACACAAGTCGCTAAAGCACCAAATCGCTAAGCAGACAAGTCGCTAAAGAGCAACTCACTAAGTATCCAAGTCGCTAATGTCAAGTCGCTGAGAACAATAAGTACAAGTCGCTAGCCGTAGTGGAGAATCCACTAACTTGTACTGTTTGTCGGTTTGTCTCAATAGACAAGTCGCTAAGCTCAAGTCGCTACGACTAACACTACAACTCACTAGAAATTACTGAAGCAAGTCGCTACGAAGAATTTCACAACGAGACTCAAGTCGCTACCTTGAAAAACTTCAAAAACACACTTTTCAATCCAAAACAAGCCCAACCACAATGATTCAAGCTTTCCAAATCAAAACCCAAGCACTTACAATGATTCTAAACACTAAAGTACACTCAAAATTCAAACTTTAACACAAGAAATGGTCCAAATGATGCAAAAACCACTAAACTATTTCAAACTCAAAAACAATCTAAAACCACTAGAAATCCAAGGATATGTAAGAGAGATGATCAAACCATGGCTCTTGATACTATTTGTAACATATTGGATTGCACAAACGCATCAAACCATGATCATAGAAGGCGTACACAATGATGTTTTAGAGAGAGAAATAGTTAGAGGTTTAGGAACTTAGTGAGAGAAAGTGAAAATCTTATTATGAGCTCCAACTCTCTACCCTGGGAGGTAGAGAGTATTTATAGTCTTACACAAATCGCCGCCTATGGGCTGTGGATCAGGCATACAGTGGGTAAAGAACCGTCCGTCCTCCACGGTGTTACTTAACTAAATACTACTTAACTTTAAATAACTACGACTACGAGCTTTCTAACGAATACATATACTTGAGGTGACCGACACTTTAACAACTGGATTTACTAAATCCTAACATTTAATGTTTATCTAAACCTCTTGAATGAAAGTCCGATGGAGATTTTCTCTTCCACTTGCTCCCCCATGGACCAACGAATTCGGGGTCAAGTCAAGCTAGTGACTCGGTGAACAAAAGCAAAAGCGCTTCGTGGGTGGAAACCCATGCTTATCCTTCTATCTTCTTTCTATTTTCTAACCCTAAGTGTGGGGGAATTCCTCTACTATTGTTTGCTTGTTGTGTGTTTGCTCTTTGTTTTCAGGATTCCCGTAGATCGTGATTATTGATGCGCCTGTTTTCAATCCAGCCACCCAATATCTGATCTTTTTGCTGACAATTATCTAGGGATATCTTATTAATCCTTTTTTGTGAAAAAAGATTTCGTTCACACACTTGGCTAGTAGTATTACCTTTTTACGTTCTATAGTATCGGCATAATAGCCGGTACTTTGATTATTGAGGGCAATATTCAATTTTAAGTGTGGGTGGGGGGGGGTTCTAGTGAATTTTGATCACTTTTGTACCTACTAGTACCTTAGCATCCCCGTTTTGACCAAAATTTTAAAAATTTTATCGTCTTAAATTAAGTAATTGCATGAAAAAGAAGTGCTTTGCACATAAATAATGCATTAATGCTTCGGTGTTAATGGAAATTGAGTCTTGATTAGGCTAGAACAAGGGGAATCTCGGCTCTGCTAGAGTGTTGATCTAGCTTCTCTCTTAACATTTAGGCTATGTTTTACGAGTTGTGCAAATGGAAATGCTAAGCGTGGAGTAGTTGGTTCTCTTTAGAGCTTATATAAGTAATCTATGGCTTTTTCTCCTAGAAGATAACTAACTAGACTAAATACGTGCTTCTTTTCAAACTTTTGAACATTGAAATAGTCTTGTTACAATAAAAAGTTCTTAAGCAAAATTGATTTAGAGTCCGGGTTCAACTTTTTATTTAAATTTTTGGGAAAGAAAACTTTCTTAAAATCAGAATAATATTGCAAAATGAAAGTGAGTAATGTTGCTTAAATGTTACTCACTTTCATTTTGCAAAATGAAATGAGTAAAATTGCAAGTATGAAGTCAAAGTGAATGGAAAAAAATTAAAATAAAAAAGTGAGAAAAATGAAAAAAAAATTGGAAAATGAAAAATGAAAAATATGCGTTGCTTGATTAAAATGTTTCTTATGAATAAATGTGCGAAACTTGATTTTTCTCTAATTTAAATCATAAGTTGAACTAGTAGTCGTCAAAGTTGTCTAAAAGTTACGGTAATTTGGAAGTTTTTTATTTCAAAGATCCCGAAAGCTCCGATACTATTCTCGAGGGTGAAAACCTAGCCTCCTTAAAGGACAAGCTGAGAAGAAAGTCGGTACATGGAGTGATCTCACCTTTGAATCTCTAATTTCTAAATCATCGTCGGTTGCTATTCATTTAAGTTTAGTATTAACTTAACGGTAGCCTCGTAAATCTTTGGAATCGAATTCCCGCTGATTCCGGTACTATTCTGCTTGAGGTGTCAAAAGCCCGGTCACCAAAAACCAACTGGTTTGGGATGTGCCGACAAGAAAGCCGCAACATGGAAAAGACCCTTTCGATCCTTAGATTTCGTGGTTTCCGGTGAATTAATATTTGACTTAAATAGATAACAACCATAACAAATGTCGATTTCAATGGTCAAACTTTGGAAAAATGAGCATACTCACTTAATTTCTATAAATTTCGGGAGTGAAAAGTTAAGTCTCGACTTACATAGATTATTAATAAAAGTAATGTTGGCATTTTACAAAAAGATTTTCACAATAAGTTTAAGCTTGGTTTGAGAGTATAAAAAAGAGGATGACGATTACAATTCCCCGGAGACCCATTTTGTGTGAATCCAGTTTCGTGATGCCATGTTTTGAAAATCAAGCATTTCATTTATTTATGTCTTGTTTAGATTTCTCGCATTGAATAAAAAGTCGAAACGGGGTATCCTTAGTATTCTTTTGATCCTTTCATTACTTTATATAATCGGATTGCTAGGGACTAGCAATTGATAGTGTGGGGGGATGATTAGTGGCATTTTATTCATCATTTTAGGCCCGTAAAACCTACAAGAATGGCTAAAAATACTTATATATACCCATTTATATTGTAGATATCTTTGGAGCGTGTTTTTATGTATTTCAGGTACAAAGGATCGAAAACAAGACAAAAACATACAAAATAAGCTCGGAATGGAAAAAAGTGCACTAAAGACGGAGCCGGGAGTGATTTTCTACATTTTTGGTCAATATCAATCTTGGGACACGTTTTTGGAGTGAGTTTGGGAAAATACTACTTATCCTATCCTAATAACTACCTAACCCATTATCCAATCCATTACCCAAGCCCAATATTAACTAAACCCATGAACCTTAAACTACCCTTAATCCCATTTAAACCATTCAAACCCTTAAACCCTTGTTTACCCGTTTTATCCCAACCCCTTTTCACCTAGTTATACCAGGTCAAACTCCTAGGATCAAAATAAAACCTTGGTGCCAAGTTAAACCTCCTTCTCCCCCAATCACTTTCAACCCATGACCAAGACAAAAGCATGTCACATGTTTCCATGCCACCTTGGCAATCCATAGAACCTCATTGGCCATGGAGGAGAGAAGCAAATTGGACAGCTGAGATTGTCAAGCTTGGTGCCCAAGATAATTGAATGGCTGTGATGATTTTGAAGAAGCACAAGCTCACTCTCCCTCACACAACAAGCACAGGAACAAGACAGAAGGAACCCTAGTATAGCTTTTAGTATAAATACAAAGTTGTAAAACCTTCTAAAGGGTGTCTAGAATTTTTTTGTTCTAGCCCATTTTATTTTGTCTTGTAATCTTTAATTCCAGTTAATTTTCAGTTGTATGTCTTAATTTCCAGTCTGTACTCATTATTTAAAGTTTATGAAATTTTAAGTTTCAGGTTTCTTTTATGTCTTTCTTGAGTTCATGTTTCCCTATTGTTAAAAAGTATGTTATAAGCTCTTTTAAGCTCATGTGAGCTGTTTGGTTAAAATTTGAAAGCAAACTTTATAAGTTCTAGGTTTAAAACAGGTTCAAAAAGTAGTTTATGCCCTTTAAAGGGGTGTTTGGATTTGCATTTAAGACTTGGTAAAAACCTGTTTTCAGCAATTTGGTTGTCAATCCTAGTTTGTTTTAAAAGTATTTTCTTTAGAAACCTGTTTTCAGCAAGTTGGTTGTCAATTTAGTTTGTTTTAGTTTTAAAAACCTGTTTGCATTTAAGTGGGTCAAACCTTCTGTCCTGACCCAACTTGTTCACAAGCTTCTTTTTAGCTCTAAATTAGCCCCATTGTTGCTCAAATTAGGAATTTAAGTTCTTAGCACCATTTAGTTTATCTATTTTAGCTTAATTAGGAAATTAGAGCTTGTTTGATAGCTTAATTTTAAGCTCAAAGTTCCCACTTCAGAACCTAAATCTGTCCCAAACAGCCCCCAACAATTTCGATTGGTGGTTATAACAACAATCTTGGTCTCATTTGCAGAACATAAACAAAACCAGTGCTCTAACTTTCATCTTCTGATTGATTTCTCGTGCCTTAGATTTCAAATGCCAATATGTCTTATCCGATTAAAGATTTCATGAACCCGAAGCTATAGGGTCGAAATACTTTAATCTGAAAGTGATTACACGATTTAGATTGATATTCAGATTATAAATCTTTCACACACCACTATATTTCCAACACACATGAAGCACTAAAGCCTCATGCTTATTTGTTTTTTGTGATTTTATGTTTTGTAATTAACTATTTGTATTACTAGATTGTATAGCCATCATCAAATGACTTGGTGGTAAAGTACTTAACTTCTTCACAAAAGGTCTAGAGATCAAACCTCACTATGTACATATATGATAAGTAAAACCTTATTCGTTTGGTTCAGGGGCGAAGCTATTAGGGTGACTAGTGGGTGATGAGCCACACCTAATAAGTTTAATTTGTAAGTAGTTATTCAGTCATAAGCTATTTTCTTATTAGTTTTTGCAATTAAGCCTCTTATTTATGTCGATATTTTGATAAAAAAATTCATAAGAAAAAGCTTAACCAATAATATAGAACCAAAATAATTGTACTTATCAAACTATTCTTTTATAATTTAGCTTAGTTCCTAATTATTATAGTGTTCGGTTGAGTGATGGGTTAAAAAACAACAGGTTTATTTTTGACGCAGTATATATACTCTTATAATTTGTACGTCTAGTTTGGCCCCTCTTAACTTAAAATTATGGCTCTGCCCTTGGTTTGGCCGTTCTAGTTGTTAGGTCGTTTGTTCAAAAGGATACATGATTGGGCTGCATAAATGAGTTTTTCTAATTTGATGAAATTTATTCACGACCTTATTTACACTGCGTTCTCGAGTTTTATTTTTGAAAGAAGAGAAAATAAGTGGGAAGAAAACAAAATAAATTCGTGTTCCTAATTTTTTTTTATGAGAGAAGAGAAAAGAAGAGGAGATGAAATTTGGCTAAACTTCTCTCCAAAACTTTCTTCCCAAAAGTAGGATGATTTGAAGAGAAGTTATATTTATCTTCCTCGCTCAAAATTTTTCGGATACTAAAATCAAATTAACTTCACCATCATCATTACATTTTCACACCGATCATCACCAACTTTTCCGGCCGTCGACCGACACTGCCACGCGCCGGCGACTGTCACCGGATCCCAGATTTTTCCGGTGAGTTTTTTCAATTAAACCCCTCCACCGGTCAATTAACCCTTCTCCGACACTAACCCCTCATTTTTGGAGATCAGGTACCTACCCCACGCGTCTACACGCGCCGGAGGTATTGTTTGTATATTTTTGTTTGTCTTAGCAGGTAAAGAGGGGGTATTTGGTTACCACCTTCGGCGAGTGGAGCCTTTCCTCGACTGTCTGAGGCCTACCCAAGCTGCTGTTGAAGTCCCGGTCACTTGCCGCCACCTGCCGCCGCCAGCCGCCTACACTGCTGACCGGAATTGGGTTCCGGCAGCAGCAGAGTATTTTTTATTACCTCTTTCCTATTTTATTTTGTTGCTTTTTGTCCCGGTTGTGTTGTTTTGCTTTAGTGCTTCTATTTCGTTGTTTTGGTTTTCTGTTATGGTTTTGTGGTAGTGCGCGTGCTTGTTTTCATCTGCGTCCCCTTTTGTTGTTGCTTGTTTTAGTGTGTTGGGTTTAGGATAGAATCCTTGGTTGGTGATGGTAACCTGAGGTCATGTCTTTCCGGTGCGGGTGGGTTAGGCGGGGTAGGCAGGGTAGGTGGGGTAGGCGCGGCGGGAGGTGTAGGTGGGAGTAGGGTGGGTAGGGGTTTTTCTAGGGTTGGGCCTTCTCGTAGGATTAGGGTGGGTAGTTGGAATGTGGGGTCATTGACCGGGAAGCTTTTTGAGTTGGCAGATGCATTGAGGAGACATAAGGTAGACATACCGTGCTTCCAAGAGACCAAATGGAAGGGGTCCAGCACGAGGGAGGCAAACGGCTACAAACTTTGGTACTCGGGCTGTAGATCAGCGAGAAACGGAGTTGGAGTTATCTTGGAGGCGGGGCTCAAGGATAATGTAGTGCAAGTGATCCGGAGGAGCGATAGGATCATGGCGATCACGTTGGTTGTTGATGGGAAGACGTGCGTGTAAATCAGTGCATACGCACCATAGGTGGGCGGGGTGAAGCGAGAAGAAGAGTTTCTGGGACTCCCTCGACGAGCTAGTAAGGGAGTGCCAACCGGACCAATGTTTGTTTATAGGAGGTGACTTGAACGGCCATATAGGAGCAGCAGCAGACGGTTACGCGGGGGTACACGGGGGTTTTGGCTTTGGAGTTAGGAATGACGAAGGCCGATCGATTTTAGAGTTCGCTATTGCTCACGATTTGGTAGTAGCAAACTCTTTTTTCAAGAAAAGAGATGTACACTTGATCACCTTCCAGAGTGGGGGTAACAACACCCAGATTGACTATCTGTTGGTGCGAAGAAGGGATTTTAGAGCATGTAGGGAATGCAGGGTTTTCCCAGGCGAGGCATACTCATCCCAATACAAATTGCTAGCACTGGATGTATTTTTTGAGAAGCAACTTCAAAGGAGAGCTACGACAGGATTGCCGAGGATTCTTTGGAAGAATCTAAACGGCCAGACGGCAGAGTCGTTTAGAGTGAAGGTCACTGAGGGACTTTCTTCTCGGATGGAGGACATGACTGCTTCAGACGCGGACCAGATGTGGAACACCCTTTCCGACATCATCAAAGACGCGGCAAAGGGCTCACTTGGTGTGACTAGCGGGGCAGCGAGGTCCCTGAAACACAGAAGTGAGTCTTGGTGGTTTAGCGAGGAAGTGCAATCCAAAGTAGCCGCGAAACAATCTAGTTTCAGAGACCTTCTTTTGTGCCGAGAGGGCAACCAAGCTGACATTACCGCCGCAGTTACGAGGTATAGAACAGCTAAAAGAGAGGCAAAGAAGGTGGTAGCTCTAGCCAAAAACAAGGCGTACGAAGACTTGTACAAGAAATTGGACACCAAAGAGGGGGCTCAAGATATATTCAGGATTGCGAAAGCTCGGGAGAGAAGAAGGAGGGACTTAGGAAGCGTTAAATATATCAAGGACGAAGGTGGGCGGACCATGGTGAAGGAAGATGATATTAGGAGAAGATGGGGAGAGTATTTCTCCGCTCTTTTCAACATAGGGAGTTCGGTAGGAAGCGGAGAAGAAGAAAACCCTAGCCAAAGACCAGAGTGCTTCTACTCGAGGATTAGACAACCTGAAGTGAAATTTGCACTACAGAAGATGGGAAGAAATAAAGCAGTAGGGCCGGACCAAATCCCCATTGAAGCATGGAGGTGTCTGGGAGATGAGGGAGTCGATTGGCTGACTTGCCTCTTCAACAAGATTTTCTCCGGTGCTAAGATGCCCGAAGAATGGAGACTCAGTGAAGTCATCTCCATTTACAAGAACAAGGGAGATGTGCAAGTGTGTAGCAACTATAGGGGCATTAAGCTTCTTAGCCACACCATGAAGCTTTGGGAGAGAGTCATTGAGAGAAGGTTGAGAAGGGAGACGAGGGTGTCTGAGAACCAATTTGGTTTTATGCCAGGAAGGTCATCGATCGAGGCTATCCACCTCCTCAGAAGTCTCATGGAGAAGTACCGAGAAAGACAAAGGAACCTGCATATGGCGTTCCTTGACCTGGAAAAGGCATATGATAGTGTCCCACGTGAGCTGATCTGGAGATCTCTTATTGATAAAGGAACTCCAAGGAGATACGTGAGAGTTATTAAGGATATGTACGAAGGGGCTAAGACCCGCGTACGGTCTACAGTGGGGACCTCAGAGTTCTTCCCTGTGGAAGTTGGGCTCCACCAAGGATCTGCCATTAGTCCTTACCTATTCGTTGTGATCCTAGATGAGGTGTCTAGAGGGATCCAAGAGGGCATCCCGTGGAGCATGATTTCCGCTGACGACATTGTTCTGGTGGCAGACTCGGCGGAAGGGTTAAACAACAGACTGGAGCAATGGAGGGAGGCACTTGAAGATAAGGGTCTTCGGGTCAGCAGAGAGAAGACTGAGTACCTGAGATGTGAGTTCGGGAGGATCGAGTCAGGCCACCAGGAAGATATGGATATTCGCATAGGTGACCAGATCCTATCACCTAAGGAGTCTTTTAGATATCTAGGATCGATGATTCACAAATCAGGGAGGATAGACGAGGACGTGACCCATCGGATTCGAGCTGGATGGGTAATATGGAGGGCGGCGTCGGGAGTCCTTTGTGATAGGAACGTCCCTTGCAAGTTAAAGGGAAAATTTTACAAGGTGGCGATTAGACCGGCTATGCTGTATGGGTCTGAGTGTTGGCCCATCTCCAAGGCGCATGCTAACAGAGTAGAGGTGGTGGAATTGAGAATGTTAAGATGGACTTGTGGGAAAACCTTGTTTGACATGATCCCGAACGGTGTTTTCAAAGCAAAACTTGAGGTCGGGAATATTATCGAGAAGATGAGAGAAGGAAGGATGAGGTGGTTCGGCCATGTCAGGAGGAGGCCACAATCTGCGCCTGTAAGAAGAGTCGAAGCGCTAGTAGTTGATGGTGTGAGAAGGAGGGGTAGACCCAATCTCAGGTGGGAGGATAGACTTAAGCTCGACATGAAGGACGCTCTTGTCAGAGGACATGACCTCAGATAGGAATGCGTGGAGAGATAGAATTAGGATTTGCGGGTAGTTAAGTGTTAGGCTTTTAGGCGTCTTCGATGCCTTGCCTTGGTGCCTAGTTTTTGCCTTTGCCTTAGCTTAGGCCACTTGCGTGTTTGGCCTTGCTCTGTTGCCCCTTTAGGTTGCCTTTTGCCCTTGCCTTGGGTCGCGTGCCTTGCTCTTTGTTGCCCCTTAGGTTGCCTTTTGCCCTTGCTTTAGGTCCGTGGGTTGTTACGCCTTCCTTAGGTTGCCTTTTGCCCTTGCTTTGTTGCCCCTTTAGGTTGCTTTTGTTTTGCTCCCTTAGGTTTGACGCCTTTAGTTTTGTTCGTTTTCACGGTATGCTGTGCTTTTGTCTTGCGTTTGTGTGTGTTTAGTGCGCCCTTTTTATTTGCTTTTGCTTGATGTCCTTTTGCTCTCTCTTCCTTTCTTTTCCTTAAGCGCCGTGCACAAGCGGTCTCATTGGAAGCGAGCTCCTTACTCGGGTTTATCCTTGGGGTAGGGGTAGGATCTGTCTACATTACTCCCATACCCGCCCTGGCGGGGATTGGGTTTGTTGTTGTTGTTGTTGTTGTTGTTGTACTTAAATAACCTAATATAAAACATAACTTTTGAATATAATAAAGGGTATAATTGTAAAATCATCGGTTATCTCTTCTTTTCTCTCCTAACTCGGTAACATAACATAAAAAATTAAATTTTATTCATCTCATTTTCTTTTCTACTATTTTTAAGTCTTCTCTTATTTCCTTTCATTTCAAAAACTTTGGGAAGAGAGTAGGCCTTGGAGTGGCTTCCTTATTCTCATGTTGATCCCCCATCTTGGCTTTATTTCTATATGCCTTATTTTGATGTTGCTTCCCCCTTAGCTCCTTAGATAGGATGCTTAATTTATAGAACATGCAGTTCCAAAACAATAAAAAAGGTATGCGTATGCCTGCCATCTATTTCATGATAGAGGATACATAGTAATAGACTTATATATTATCCACCGTACACATGATACTAGAGATTTATTGGCATTAGTATTGTACAAATATAAATCTATATATTTAGAACCAAAGTAAGACTATCATATGGCCTAAGGTTTCAGCAACGAGGATCAACAACTTATCCCATAAACAGCATGGCTCTACTCACATCCTCTCTAATCACAAACAAGAATGGATGATCTGCCACGAAATCGACCTTATCATTACTTATTCGTGACCCAAATGCTACAGCCGTTGCAGAGGTCCCTGCAGCTTCCGTACCTCTTTCATTCACCTCCACAAAAGATTTATGGTAAATGCTTGAAACATACAAGCTTTGACCCACAGATGAGTCCACCATTTCGGTCAAACCTTCTGCATTGCTGAAAGGCAATATGAGACCTAACTCTTTTAATATATTTGTACCTTCAAACCCGAATGAAATCTTAAATTTTGGTATAAAAAACAGTCCAACATTTACTTTTTCTTGTGGAATGTGACGGTCAAAGAAGTCAGAATCAGAACCAAATTTATGTAACAAAGATGAGATATCGTTGTTTTCATTTGGAAGGAAAACATACATTGTGAAATGACGTTTATCTTCTCCTTGCAAATAGGGAAGACCCCAAAGTTTGAAACCATCATATTGGCTTACTAACTGTTTTTTCTTGGTGGTTATGAATGGTGTTTGAACTTTGCTCCCATCAAGTAGGTGAAAGACGTAGTCTTTTGTGTCCAATGTGTCAAACTTCTCATTCCAAACCCCCTTGAAATAGATTGCATTTGCAAATATGAGGTTCGTGAAATTGCTAACTGCACTGGCAGGAAGGATCTCTTTAATTAGCCCACTCGTCTTCTTTTCGGCCCACAAATTCACTTCATTCGCTACCTCATCAGCCTTCATTAGTCAAACAAGTAAGAAATTTAATCATAGCGGATAATTTTATATCACCAAGAATTCATTTGTTCAATTAAAAACATGAATGCACAGAGTTGATTATCTGATGTTTACTCACGAATTGTTAAGAAATGTTAAGTTTAGCATGAAAAAAATAAAATCATATAGAACTACACTAAAACAGATGCAAAATTTAGAACTGGCCTTTGTTAGAAAATCTACTTGATTAGCAGCTGCATTATAAACACTGTCAAGCACCTGTCTGAAATAAGGCTTAAGAGAGAGAGTTTGATCAACCCAAACTCCGTTTGCGAAACACAAACAAGGTCCACCACTTGGGCTACCATCCACGAAGACCCAAGGCACCAGCTGTAAAGAAAGAGAGTAGAGGTCATCAATGGTGTTTGTTTTAAGAAAAGCAAGCAACTGGTCGAGTGTTTGGCCTTTGGAACCAGCTGCAATTAAGCTCAGAACCACATGGATCGAAAGTGGAGAGAAAAACAGCGTTGGTGTCTAGGGATTGTTTGGATAGCAGGTGGTTGGCAAGTATCACTGAGACATGGTTTTGGTTGGTGATTGATTGATGAACATCCATTTCTATATTTTGGAGGAAAGCACCAGAAGGTATTAAAATCACTGTTCTGTATTAAGTTGTTATGGTTGGAAGTTGAAAACTAGTTACTTGACCACGTATCCCATGACAACGTTGTAAACAAATTTATATAATACAAATTAATTTGTGCAATGTCATTAATTATTATGTATTTTAAATACTCTAAATGAGTGTTTGGTAAACGATAAGTTTTTAAATATTATATGAGGCTTGTCATGTTTCTAAACACTACTCAATATTTATTTTTCTTACAGGTGGCCAGGCGAAATATGTTGGTAGGACAGCTTGCAAAATCAATAGGAACATAAATTTAGGACAATCAATATTGCCCCAAATTTTATTAAGCCTGCTGCTTAATAGGCGTCATTAGTGCTTGTCATTAGTGATGATTGGATTCAATTTTTTTTTTTTTTTTTTTTTTGTATTTTGTTTTTTGTTTTATGTATTGTTTTTTATTTAATTGTGTAATGTTGGTATATGTGGCGGTGTATTTTTTGTGTAATGTTTTTATATGTATAGTTTATTTAATTGTGTAGTGTTTTTATATGGTATTTACTTTATGTTAATTTTTTTAATTGTGTATTTGTTTCTATTTAATTAAACAATAACAATAAAACATTATACTTTAAAATATTAAACAAGTTCACGTGCCAAGATGAAAATTTGAAAAAAATTTTGTTAATCCTTAGGTATATTTAAGGTAAAAGTTCACATATTATTTTATCTAAAACTATAACACAAGCAAAAATATTTAAGGTAAAAGTTGTCAAAGAAAATACTTAATTATGCACAAAATTTTAAAAATCCCATCTTACACTCTCAACCAATCAAATATCATCTCTTCCCACTAAAAGTCAAATGTGGACATTTAATACGGGACGGAGAGTCGATATGTTCGGGTTACACATTAGACGTTCAACGGATGAGTCGATATGT
Organism: Chrysanthemum makinoi; assembly: GCA_910596185.1. Taxonomy (NCBI): domain Eukaryota; kingdom Viridiplantae; phylum Streptophyta; class Magnoliopsida; order Asterales; family Asteraceae; genus Chrysanthemum; species Chrysanthemum makinoi. The sequence goes on along the minus strand of OU343224.1, from coordinate 237,719,334 downwards.
TAGGGTTACACATTAGAAGCGTTCAAGCGGATGAATTCGATATGTTGGGGTTAGACATTAGGCGTTAACGGATGGGTCGATATGTTAGGGTCACATTAGGCGTTCAGCGGATGAATTACGATATGTTAGGGTTAGACATTAGGCGTTCAGCGGATGATGGAAATATGTTAGGGTTTTACATTAGGCGTTCAGCGAGATGAGTCGATATGTTAGGGTTACACATTAGGCGTTCAGCGAGGATGGTCGATATGTTAGAGTTAGACATTAGGCGTTCAACGGATGGGTTAATATGTTAGGGTTAGAACATAGACGTTCAGCGGATGAGTCGATATGTTAGGGTTAGACATTAGACGTTCAATGGATGAGTCGATATGTTAGGGTTACACATTAGGCGTTCAACGGATGAGTCGATATGTTAGGGTTAGACATTAGGCGTTCAACGGATGGGTCGATATATTTGGGGTTAGACATTAGGCGTTCTGGATGGGTCGATATGTTAGGGTTACATTGGAAGCGTTCAACGGATGAGTGGAAATATGTTAGGGTTAGCATTATCGTTCAGCGGATGGGTTAGATATGTTAGGGTTCGACATTAGACGTTCAACGGATGAGTCGATATGTTAGGGTTACACATTAGGCGTTCAACGGATGGGTCGATATGTTAGGGTCACACATTAGACGTTCAACGGATGGGTCAATATGTTAGGGTTACACATTAGACGTTCAACGGATGAGTTGATATGTTAGGGTTACACATTAGACATTCAAGCGGATGGGTCAATATGTTAGGGTCACATTAGCGTTCAACGGATGGGTAGATATGTTGGGGTTACACATTAGGCGTTCAACGGAAAGTGCGATATGTTAGGTTACACATTAGAAGGCGTTCAACGGATAGTCGATATGTTAGGGTTACACATTAGGCGTTCAGCGGTGGGTCGATATGTTAGGGTTAGACATTACTCGTTCAGCGGATGGTGCGATATGTTAAGGGTTACACATTAGGCGTTCAACGGATAGTCGATATGTTAGGGTTACACATTAGGCGTTCAGCGGATGGGTCGATATGTTAGGGTCACACATTGTTAGGCGTTGGCCGGATAGTCGATCGTTAAAGACACTTTGGATCTAGCGTGGGAAAGATGTGTGGAATTTCAGCCATACAATGATACGCTAAAAAGTAATCTCGAGCGTACAAGTGGTGTCTTAAAATTTAATTTAGTGGTGTCGTAGAACACCTTTAAAATAAAAAACACAAAAACTTTTTACAACTTTTATAAATTTAACAAACTTTATTTAAAAATACATTTACAACTTTTTATTAGAAAAAAAACTAATACAAGTAATACTCTTTTACAAAAAATTTACAACTTTTATTAAAATTTAACAACTTTATTTAAAAAAAAAAAAACTAAAAATTTAACAACTTTTATTAAAATTTAACAAATTTTATTAAATTTTACAACTTTTATTAAAATTTACAACTTTTACAAAAAATTTACAACTTATATTAAATTTTTTTTAACAAACTTTTTGACAAACATTTACTTATTTACTTTTGAAAAAAAAAAAAAAGAAAAAATGGTTTGTAAAACCGGGGTGCGCCCCTGTTTTTTCCACGTCCCCATCAAATACTCGTAATACATTAACAAAGTCTCACACATATTCAATGCTTTTGTTTTCTATCTCATTCTCTCTCACACAAATAATACACTAACAAAATCTCTTCTCTCTCTCTAAAATCTGGCCACCTAAAAACTTTCCGGCGTCTTCTCCGTAATATTATGGTCACGCACCACAGGAACTTTTCACCCCATATACCAAACGATAGATCGGGAAAAGGTGATCATTTTAACATAGGGCACGCGCGGTATTTCTCACCGACGCGCCCTAGATCTAAAGTTTTAGATTCGGTTTTCGTGATGGTATATGGGTTGATGTTGTTGTTGGTATTCTTGAGCTAATGAGGTGCATGGGAAGGAAAATATGAGGTGCAAGATTAGATTGTCCCTTTTACTTTTATAGTGTGCTTAGCAAATGAAGCATAAACACCTACGACAATCTTACCATAGTTATGCTAAATTTGTCATAAACCTCATTTATTATAAGTAACTTGTTTGGTGCATCATTTCATAAAGGATGATGTGAAGATGTCAGATGTGATGGTGACTTAATATCAATCCACTATTTTTCGGTACTATTCTACCTTCTAAAAACGTTTAGCGACTAGCTATCTGGGTTTAGTTGGAAATTAAAAAGGTACGTAGGGTGCAGTTGGAAATTTTTCTATGGTAATTTTTAGTCATGGCAGTTGGAAAATTTTTTTTGAGCCACGGCAGTTGGAAATTTTTGAGCCATGGCAGTTGAAAATTTTTCTATGGTAATTTTTAGCCATGACAGTTGGAATTTTTTTTTGAACCATGGCAGTTGGAAATTTCTTTTGAGCTATGGCAGTTGGAAATTTTTCTGTGGTATTTTTGAGCCATGGCAGTTGGAATTTTTTTTTGAGTTGTTGGTATTCTTGATGTTGGGTTGATGATGTTGGTATTCATGATGTTGGGTTGATGTTGTTGTTGGTATTCCTGATGTTGGGTTGATGTTGGTATTCTTGATATTTTTGGTTTCGAATTTTTTTTTCAGATCTGATAAGGCGATGATGATAAAAACCGAATGGACGGTAAAGTAAGATCAAATCTCACTTTGCAATCTTTGGGTTTGAGCCTAAAAAATTTTCGAGGCGATGATGATTTTTGAGCCTAAAATTTTTCCGAGGCGATGATGAAAACCGAATGGACGGCAAAGTGAGATAAAATCTCACTTTTATCTCACTTTGCAACAACTGAACTGAGCCTCAAAAAATCTCCGACTACGTTTTCTTTTAAGCTTTAAAACTGATTCTTGTTAAACAACTGGAACTTGTATAAGTAAAACTGATTCTTGTAAAAACAACTGGAACTTAAAACTTGTAAAGAAAAAAAGTGTATAAGTAAAAAAAACTGGAACTTGTAAAAAATATATATATATATATATAACTTGCAAAAAAAACAAATGGTGAAAGTGACAAGGCACGGAAAACAATGTCGTCCCAATGATTTGGGAGGAGAGAGGAAACGCAGGCACCCCCTAATATTTTTCTAGGGGTGCAACGATAGTAGGACCCTAAATTTATGAGTACGGGTCAAAACCGATAGGGTACTGATAGTGTGTTAATATTTCGTTTTAATTGATTTTTTATTTTTATTTATTTAAGTAAACTATAAGATGTTTTATGCAAAGTCAAAGTAGACTCTAGCCCATTTCATTATGTGAATTAAGCATTAAAAGACTCATTCTTCACTTAACACATTATATAAATATATTCATATTACTGATTAAATATTGTGACATGTAAGGTCAAACATAGAAACATACTTTTATAACACATGTAAAAGCATAATATGAGCCAAGATTCATGATCCGGGTTAAGCAAGCTGAGGATCAATCAAAGTCCCATTTTTCGTATCAGCTGTGGGAGGCCATCTTTTTCATTTGGGAGGAAAAAGTACATCGTGAAACGACGTTCATCTTCACCTTGTGAGTAGAGAAGACGCAAGACTTTAAAACCATCGTATTCACGCACGAATTGCTTTTTCTTGCTGGTCATGAATGGTACTTGAACTTTGCTCCCATCAAGAAGGTGAAAGTCATAGTCCTTTGTGTTAGTTTTATGGATATAAATTAGTAGACGTGAGTTAGGATCGAACTCGAGACCACGGGATTGCACACTTTACGTATGAGAATTAAAGTTAAATAATTAAATATAAATGTTGTATTTATTTATTTATTAAACGAAATAACTAACGGACGTTAAGTAATTAATGTAATGGACTAACAGTTAAATGTATTTGGAAAAAGGTAGAATGCAAAGTTTGGGAAGGTTAGGAATCCCTTGGTGAGGCTTAAACCGATCGGCCATAGGGATCCCAAACCCAACCATATCAAACTCTAACTTTTCACCAATTTGGTTTAGTATATATAAATTTAGGGGTCTTTTGTGTTTTGCATCTCTTTGTCTTTCATAAGCTAAAACCTAAGCGTTTGTGTGTTTTTTAGCTCAAACCGATCGGCCACCTTCCCTAGGTGTCGATTCTCATTCTTTTTCCAAAACAAGTTATTTGTTTTAATAAAACTAGCATTACTTTAATTTGTTTTAGTACGTGTGTACAAGAACGTAATAATAACACAATATTGTTATTATTCTTGGATTGAATTACAAAAATGTAAGGGGTAATTCATATAATCCTAATTAAATCAAATTAGGGTTCTTCCATTGCTAGTTTTGTGGATTTGATTCTTGTTCGGCTAGAATCAAGAAAATATGCAACATATTCTTTTATGTTAATTAATTATTTGTTAAATAAATCCTATACGCTTCCGCTTGATTACTTTGATGTTTTGTGGTTATTTATTTGAATGTCATGATATATAATTCCAACATGGCATCACGAGTCATTGGTTTTAATGAGTAATTAATTACATAAATGCGTAATAAAACAAATAATTGTATGTTGTTTGATATGTTAATCTAGGGTTTATGTTTAATTTTTTGTTGGTCGATTTTTTTAATTAGGGGCGTACCCCATATTTTTTTTAATTCGACTCATAAAATTTTTTAGGGTTTTGAAAATTGTTTGCTAACCTTATCAAAACCTAGAATTAATATATATTATTCATTGATTAATTCATGAATAAATTGTTATGTGACATGGAATTTTGATATGCGATCTTGTGACTACTTGTATAATTGTTATGATATATCCATGATTATACATGCATGTTAGTCATGGATAAGTTGCTTTGATATTATTTAATTGTTAAGATATATTTATTTACGATAAATCTTGAATTGGGGAAGACTCAAATTATATATATTAATGAATCAATTATGTGCAATTTGGTATATTTTAATTAAGGGTTTTGCATATGTCGATTCATCGATGTATGTGGCTCACTTTCTATTGTTGGAGTGAAAACCTAAATATATATACATTAATTTAATATTGATTATTAATAAGTTTTATCGAATAAGTTGCATGTGGCTACTTGTTTACATGTATAAATTGTTTATTATGTGCGCATTATTTTTTAGTAGTTTATTTTTTATTGGTATTACTTGTTTGTTTATTATGTGCGGCGGTTTAAACAAAGGGTAATTTTGAATAGAAAAATATCTGGACTAAACAATGGCGTAATTTGATTTGTTTTGGAAGAGTTAAGTTTTCAATAGTTTAATTGATTGGTGACTTTGGTACAAATGTGCGAGCGGCTCACCCACTAGAATGAACTATAAAGGGGTAATAAAAGAAGTGTACAGTCTGCGAAGGATGTCTAAGGTTATGCTTTTGCGCTTACGGTCCTCGCGCCCCAATGAGTTCGAATGGAGCTACTTAGTAAGCCATATAATATACAAACTCATCTTAAGGCGAATTGTTTATTCATAAGCCACTTCGATTGGTAATTACCGAAAACACTAAGTGTTTATACTTATGCAAAAGTACGGTATAATGGGCGATAATTAACGCTAAATTCCTTGATTGGTTAACCCAATACCTCAATCAAACTTTGATAATTTGATCTTTATGAATTGGTAATAAAAAGTTTTATTAAATTTATGCTACAAGATGAATGCATGACATCTTTGTACATATTTGATTTGACTACATAAAATCAAAACTAGTACCCTTTTAAATTAAGTTATATGCCATCTAATTAAAAGGAACACTTGAAGTTGCAATTTACGTCATGACATGTTGGCTAGATTGTGATGGAGAGGTAAATCTCTATGTAAAGCGAGACCTTACATGGACATATTTGCAGTTCTTTAAGTTAGACACTTAAGTTGAGTAGGAAGTGAGACACGGACTCAATGGCATAAGATGGGATGAAACGTGTTTATATTTGCAATAGCGTTGGAAAATATAAATCGCATAATGATCTAGGAGTTGGAAATTGTTTGCCAATTAATGTTCGACAGTTTACCTTATTATATGCTTCGTTACTAGCGAATCAACTGATGTAATGAGCCTATGATAATTTGGATCCTAGTTTTCAAGAAAATTATATGGTTATATGTTTGTATTACCGTTGGGTATATTTTATTTTCTTGAAAAGTTGTATTATCGAAAATACTAATACTTGAACTTTTTATGTAGAAATGGCTCAAAATAACGATAACACTAACACTGCACTAAGTTCTGCGTTCAAAAGTTTTTTGATCGGAAAAGTGGTGGCTCTAAGAATTTCAATGATTGGCACGCTCTTTGAGAATGCGTAGAGTTCTTTGACGGTTGAAATATCTTTATGAACCTTGCCCAACAACTCGTCCTCTGACTACTCAAGCTGAAAAGGGCAGTGGAAACGAAGTATAAGCGTCATAATGATGTGGCTTGTCTTATGTTGGGAACGATGGAATCTGCTCTTCAAAAGCAATTCGAACATTATTTCCCATATAATATGCTCAATGAACTTCGAACTATGTTTGAGAAACCGGTTGCGTCGAGATTTATGACTTGACCGCGCATTACGGTGTAGGGGGAGAGGGTAAACCGTAAGTGCTCATGTCTTTGGAAATGAAAGGTTACATGAACCCGACTAAAGGCACTTGGCAAAACTTATGATGACATGGTACGTGAATCGATTAATAGATCCCTTAACAAGGATTTTAATGGTTTTGTTAAACTTCAATATGCCTTTGCGTGGGGAAGACGATTCTTGACCTACACGCATTTGCAATGATATGAAAAGGGTTCCCTCTTGCCCGGTACTTTATTGAGTGGAAGGATTAATAAGCCAAAAGCAGCGTCTGCGAACAACAAGAATGGGAAGGGCAAAGGGAAAGTTGATAAGGGTAAACAAGTTATGGCCTATCAACCACTACCCAAGAGAACCCTACTCCTAGGAAGGAAAATCCTAAAAAGGTTCAAGCATGCCACCACTTTAAGCGTTGGGCATTGGAAGAGAATTGTGCTCTCTATCTTGATGAATTGCGGAAAATAAGATGAAGTAGAAGGGTCTTTGGGCGGGTTCTTACGGTAATTTATTTGTCATTGAATTATTTACTCTAAATCATAAAATTCACGGGTATATGATATATTGGATGTGGTATTCACATTTGTAATACACTGAGGGGGTTTAGAGTGGAAAGGAAGCTTGATGGGGCAATATCTGCACGTGGGAAATGGCGCATCACATTTGTTGAAGCCATAGGAACGTTTAGTTTAGTATTGCCTTCGGGCTTAGTGCTGTTATTGAAAAATTGTCATTACGCACCTTCTATAATTAGAGGTGTTGTTTCCTTTCATTTTGTTGGATGATGGTTTTACTCATACTATTTCACGTAATGGAATTTGTTTCTTTAAATGGTGTATTTTATTTTAAAGCAATTACTGTGAATGGTGTGTTTGAAATTGATGTGATTGGAAATGAATCTGACAATAATAATAATTCGATGTTTAGCATTAACAAGAGAATAAAGTTAGACTTGAATTCTTCTTATCTTTGGCATTGTAGACTTGCTCATATAGGCAAGGCTTCGCATGCATAAGCTGTAACAAGAAGGGCTTTTGCAAAATATCAATGATGAATCATTTGATAAATGTGAGTCATGTATATCTGGGAAGATGACGAAGAAACCTTTTTGAGCAATATGGAGGGCTTTGATCTACTTGGTCTTATTCATACGTGATGTGGACCACTTAGACATGTGTCAAAGAAAGGTGCTAGCTACTTCTTAACCTTCTTGATGATTTCAGCCATTATAGTTATGTTTATTTACTTAAGCATAAACATGAGGTGTTTGAAACATTTAAGGTTTTCAAAGTGAGAAGTAGAGCGCAATTGGGAAAGAAGATTAAAGCTCTTCGATCCGATAGAGGGCGGTATCTAAGCCAGAGTTTAAAGATTACTTAGCGAGAATGAAATTGTCCAGAATCTCACTTCTCCATATACTCCACAACAAAATGGTGTATCTGAGAGAAGAAATTGTACATTGTTGGACATGATACGATCTATGTTTAATCTTACTACTCTACCTTTATTCTTTTGGGATTATGCTTTGGAATCATTTGTGCATTCTAAATATGGTACCCACAAAGAAGGTTGATAAGACACCATATGAAATATGGCATGGTAAAGCTCCTAACTTGTCTTATTTAAAGGTCGGGGTTGCGGTATGTTAGGCGTGACTCGGCGAGATAAACTCCAACAAAGATCAGTAAAGTGTATCTTCGTAGGATACCCTAAGGAAACTATGGGTTACTACTTCTACTATCAACGAAAATAAAGTAATTGTTGCTAGGTATGGAGATTTTCTTGAAAGAGATCTCGTATCTCAAGAATTCGGTGGGAGAGTTTATGATCTGGAAGATGATCAAGAAGATGCATTACCTTCGAAAACACTAGCATTATTCGGTAGAGCACGATGATGCAGGTCCTCCAGAAGTTGAAGTGATTCCGTTCGTAGATCATAAGGACTACGCGTGCACTGAGCGTCTATGTCTTAACGTAGAGGTTGAGGAAACTATGTTAGGAGATCTTGGAGAGCTACTAGTTATAAAATTGCCATGGCAAGTCCTAAAAAGGACAAATGGCAAGTTGCAATGAATGGGGAAATGCAATCCATGAGAGAAAATGAAGTGCGGGTAGAGGTTGACTTACCTCCAAACGCCACTGTGGTTGGAAGTAAGTGGCTCTATAAGATTAAGACTGACATGGATGGAAATATACCGTCTATAAAGCTCGTCTAGTTAGCAAGGTTTTACTCAAACTAATGGCATTGATTACGAGGAGACCTTTTCTCCTGTAGCGGACATTAGAGCTATTAGAATTCTCATAGCTATAGCATCATACTATGACTATGAGATATGGCAAATGGATGTCAAAACCGCCTTCTTAAATGGTCGCTTAGATGAAGACATCTATATGAAGAAACCTGAGGGGTTCGTGAATCCACAATTTCCAAATAGTGTATGCAAACTTCAAAGGTCCATTTATGGATTGAAGCAAGCATCAAGGCAATGGAATAAAAGATTTGATGAAGAAATCAAAAGGTATGGATTTATTCAAAATCTTGATGAGCCATGTGTATACCACAAAGTTAGTGGGAGTGATGTAATTTTCCTAATTCTTTATGTCGATGACATATTAATTATGGGAAAAAACATTCCAAGTTTGCAAAGTGTTAAGGCATATCTTAGGAAGTGTTTTTCCATGAAGGATTTAGGAGAAGCGCATACATTCTGAATCAAGATCTCCGAGAGATAGGTCAGCGGTTAATTGGTTTAAGTCAAAAGCTTATATTGATAAAATATTGAAGAGATTCAATATGCAAAATCCAAGAAAGGATATTTGCCGATGGAAGTAAAGCATGGCTTGTGTAGCGATATGTGTGCTTCAACACCTGCTGAGGTGGCACACATGCAGAAAGTTCCTTATGCTTCGGCTGTGGGATTTATTATGTATGTTGAGATGCACAGGCCAAATGTGGCGTTAAGCTCAAAACATTCGATATCAAACAGAATCGGTGAACTTCTTTGGATTAAACTAATAAAAGTATCTTAGGAATCTGAAAGATATGTTTTAGTGTATGGTGGAAATCGAACACGAGCTTGGTTTTACAGGTTCTTGTGATGCGTCGACAATGTGATAAAGATGATATGAAGTCTCAGACGAGTTATGTCTTTGTCATTAATGGAGGAGCAGTTATTTGAAAGAGCAAGCGTCTGAAGATATGCGATAGAAGCCGAATACATAGCTGCCGGAAGAGCTGTTTGGATTAGGAAATTCATTTCAGGGCTTGGTGTTATGCCTTCAATTGAATAGCCTATTGATATGTATTGTGACAATTCTGCTGCAATCATATTTGCCAATGAATCTCGAGTCATGAAGGGCACCAGACATTTTCTACGGAAGTATCACTATGTTCGGGAACAAGTCCATGAAGGTGAAATTAATCTATTGAAAGTTCACATAGATGATAACTGTGATCCTATTCACTAAGGCTTTAGATAAAGACAAGCTTATTGGACTTGCCAATGGAATTGGACTTCGTTTAGCTAATAGTTTCATGCATAACTGTGATTAGTATTTGGATAAAGTATATTGTAAAACATTTATTATTTTGATGAAATAAAGTTTGGATTATGTTTATTTTCATTTATAATATTGTTGTCCTATATTTGCATGTTTAATCCATGAGTAACTAAGTTATTTTAAATGTCCGTTGTCGATTAATGATATGGGAGTATCATTAAACTAAGACAAATCTGAGAGATGTGGTAGAATATACTTGAAAGTATATTGATGAGAATGCATACCAATTTCAGATGATATTCAATGAATTGAATATAGGACTTATCCCAACTACATAATTTACTTTGTGGATATTGTTATAAGTAAATTATGAATAGTTATCCTCAGACTTGAGATACCAGATAAGTGTCATGAATGCAGTGCATTTCTGTGAAGCAACTTAACGCTATACGTAACTGGTAGTCATGGGTTGTTTTCAGACTGTATTTGAGATCTGAAAGAATAAATTTCTAATTATTTATAATAACATGTAAGCCAATAATGGTTGAGATAAATTTGAGTAGGTAATATGTTGGTTATCGTGTTTCGAGAGTATTTATTTATCATTAATCATTTAAAATCTGTATGGTGAATAGCTTAAAAGAGTATATTGATGAGAAAACATACCAATTTCAGATGATATTCAATGAATTGAATATAGGACTTATCCCAACTACATAATTTACTTTGTGGATATTGTTATAAGTAAATTATGAATATCTTGAGACTTGAGATACGAGATAAGTTGTCATGAATGCGGTGCATTTACGAACAACTTAGATGCCACTAATATTGTTTTAGAAATGTTAAAGTTTATGGGTTATCTTGTAGTCAAGATAGAATTTGTTCCTAAATTTATTTGGAGTTTATCTTGTTGTCGTGGGGTTGACAATACGAAATCACTAATATGTTTAGATGATTAGGTAATCTTGGTCAATCACTTACAGCGAAGCAGTTTTATAAGAGGCGGCTTAATTCCATATTTTTATTTAGCATGGTATTAGAAACAAAAGGATAATATGTGAGAAATCATTAAAAAGGTTTTCGGGGAGCCTTACAAATTAGTACTAGAGGCATCGGGGTGTTGCTAGGCAGCCCAGGTGTGATCACTCTATTAGGATATATCAAGTGGGAGGCGATTAGTTTTATGGATATAAATTAGTAGGCGTGAGTTAGGATCGAACTGAGACCACAGGTTGCACACTTTCGATTATGAGAATTAAAAGTTAAATAATTAAATATAAATGTTGTATTTATTTATTTATTAATTATGTAGCGAAATAACTAGCAGTAAGTAATTAATGTAATGGACTAACTTGGATTAAATGTATTGGAAAGGACTAGAATGCAAAGTTTGGGAAGGTTCCGGATTCCCTTGGTGAGGCTTAGAACCGATCGGCCATAGGGATCCCAAACCCAACCCATATCAAACTCTAACTTGTTCACCAAGTTTGGTTTAGTATATATACAAGGCTAGGGGTCTTGTGTTTTGCATCTCTTGTACTCATAAGCTAAAACCTAAAACGTTTGTGTGTGTTTTTTAGCTCAAACCGATCGCCACCTTCCTAGGTGTCGAATTCTCATTCTTTTAACAAAACAAGTTATTTGTTTTAATAAAACCAGCATTGCTTTAATTTGTTTTAGTACGTGTGTACCAGAACGTGGTAATAACACAATATTGTTATTATTCTTGGATTGAATTACAAAAATGTAAGGGGTAATTCATATAATCCTAATTAAATCAAATTAGGGTTCTTCCATTGCTAGTTTGTGGATTTGATTCTTGTTCGGCTAGAATCAAGAAAAGGTACGCATATTCTTTTTATGTTAATTATTATTGTTAAATAAATCCTATACGCTTCGCATTACTTTGATGTTTTGTGGTTATTTATTTAAATGTCATAATATAAAATTCCAAACACTTTGTCTTTGACGGGTCAAACTTCTCATTCCAGGCTCCCTTGAAATAGACTGCATTTGCAAAAATGAGCCTGGTAGCGCTGTTGACAGCACCATTAGGAAGGATCTCCTTGATAAGGCCACTCGTCTGATGATGGGCCCACAAATTCACTTCATTGGTTATCTCAGCAGCCTTCATTAATTAAACGGGTAAGTACAAATGTTAGACATGACAATTGCCAAATAAGTCAATGTGCATAGTGTTATATTATTCGTATATCGAAACTTTTAATCATGTGCTTTCAATCACAAGAATGAATGGCTAGTATAATCTACTTATATGTTTTTTCTTTTCTTTTACCACTCCGCAACAATCTAATTCAAATACAAGAAACAAATGCAAAATACAACGTAACTAAAACTTACCTTGTTCTGGAAATCAACTTGATAAAAAGCTGCGTTATAAATAGTATCCAAAACCTGTTTATAAGATGGTCTAAGAGACACGGTCTGCTCTACCTATAACCCGTTTGCAAACGACAAACAAGGTCCACCACTTGGGCTCCCATCAGCCATCAAGGACACAAGCTGAGAAGAGAGACCACTAAGGTCATGGATAGTGTCCGTCTTGAGAAACGAAAGCAACTCACTGAGTGTTTGGTCTTTGGAACCCGCGGCAATCAAGCTTAAAACGACATGGATGGAAAGTGGAGAGAAAACAACGTTAGATTTTGAGGGTTGTTTAGAAAAAAGGTGGTTTGCAAGTGTGACTGAGACATGGGTTTGGCTGGTTATTGATTGTTGAATATCCATTTGCGTTCTTGGGATGAAAACAAGTAGAGATTGATTTAATGAGACTGTGATGATCGGGTGGTATTTAAGTCTAATAACTAGCTAACTCTATTAAGGAACCTGGTGCTTTGACTAAA
>OU343224.1:237644311-237706299 GCA_910596185.1 Chrysanthemum makinoi | reverse complement strand
GGTTACGGGGTACACTGGGGTTTTGGCTTTGAGTTAGGAATGACGGCGTCGATCGATTTTAGAGTTCGCTATCGCCACATTGGTAGTAGCAAACTTTTTTCAAGAAAGAGATGTACACTTGATCACCTTCGTAGCTGGGTGTAACAACACCCATTGACTATCCGCTGGTGCCAAGAAGGGATTTTAGAGCATGTAGGGAATGGTTTTCCTGTGCAGGCATACTCATCCCAATACAAATTGCTAAGACCGATGTATTTTTGAGAAGCAACTTCAAAGGAGAGCTACCACAGATTGCCGAGGATTCTTTGGAAGAATCTAAACGCCGACGGCAGAGTCGCTAGAGTGAAGGTCACCGAGGACTTTTTCTGATGGAGGACATGATCGCCGTGACGCGACCGTATGTGGAACACCCTTTCCGACATCATCAAAGACGCAGTGGCTCACTTGGTGTGACTGGCGGGCAAATGAGGTCCCCGAAACAGTATGAGTCTTGGTGGTTTAGCGAGGAAGTGCAATCCAAAGTAGCCGCAAAACAATCTAATTTCAGAGACCTTCTTTGTGCCGGTGAGGCAACCAAGCCGACATTACCAAGTAGCTACGCGGTATAGAACAGCTAAAGAGAGGCAAAGAAGGTGGTAGCTCTAGCCAAAGACAAGCGCACGCATTCTAAGTACAAGAAATTGGACACCAAAGAGGGGCTCAAGATATATTCAGATTGCGAAAAGCCCGGAGTAAGGGAGGGACTTAGGAAGCGTTAAATATATCAAGGACGGGCGGGCGGACCATGGTGAAGAAGATGATATTAGAGAAGATGGGGAGAGTATTTCTCCGCTTTTTCAACATAGTGGAGTTCTGTAGGAAGTCGAGAAGAAGAAAACCCTAGCCAAAGACCGAGTGCTTCTACTGAGGATTAGACAACCCGAAGGAAATTTGCACTCACGTAAGATGGGAAGAAATAAAGCAAGTAGGGTCGACCAAACCCCATTGAAGCATGGAGGTGTCCGGAGATGAGGGAATGAGTGGTGACTTTCCTCTTCAACAAGATTTTCCTATGCTAAGATGCCCAAGAATGGAGATCAAGAAGTCATCCCATTTACAAGAACGAGGAGATGTGCAAGCGTAGCAACTATAGGGGCATTAAGCTTCTTAGCCACCATGAAGCTTTGGGAGAGAGTCATGAGAGAAGGTTGAGAAGGGAGACAAGGTGTCTCGAGAACCAATTTGGTTTTATGCCGTGAAGGTCATCGACTCAGGCTATCCACCTCCTGTGGTCTCATGGAGAAGCATGAAAGACAAAGGAACCTCGTGATATGGCGCCTTCGACTGAAAAGGCATATGATAGTGTCCCACGTGAGCCGATCCGATATCTCTTATTGATAAGGGAACTCCAAGGAGATACGCGAGAGTTATTATGATATGTAATGGGGCTAAGACCCGCGACGCTCCATGTTGGGACCTCGAGTTCTTCCCTGTGAAGTTGGCCCACCAAGGATCCGCCATTAGTCCTTACCTATTCGCTAGATCCTAGATGAGGTGTCGAGGGATCCAAGAGGGCATCCCGTGGAGCATGATTTCCGCCGACGACATTGTTCTCCGTGGCGTGACTCTGGTGGGTTAAACAACATACCGGAGCAATGGAGGAGGCACTTGAAGATAAGGGTCTTCGGTCGCCAGAGAGAAGACCTGAAAATACGAGATGAGTTCGAGGATCGAGTCGTGCCACCAGAAGATATGGATATTCTCGCGATAGGTGACTGCATCCTATCACCTAAGGAGTCTTTAGATATCTAGGATCGATGATTCACAAATCGTGGAGGATAGACGAGACGCTGACCCATCGGATTCGAGCCGATGGGTATTGAGGGCGCGGCCGGAGTCCTTTTGATAGGAACGTCCTTTGCAAGTTAAAGGAAAATTTTACTAAGGTGGCGATTAGACCGGCTATGCCTGATGGGTCTGAGTGTTGGCCCATCTCCAAGGCGCATGCTAACAGAGTAGAGGTGGTGGAATTGAGAATGTTAAGATGGACTTGTGGGGAAAACCTTGTGCTTGACATGATCCCAACGGTGTTTTCGCAAAACTTGAGGTCGGGAATATTATCGAAGATGAGAGAAGGAAGGATGAGGTGTTCGGCCATGTCGAGGAGGCCACATCCGCACAGAAGAAGAGTCGGCGCTAGTAGTTGATGGTGAGGAAGGAGGGGTAGACCCAATCTCAGGTGGAGGATAGACTTAAGCTCACATGAAGGAGTCAGTTTGTCCGAGGACATGACCTCAGATAGGAATGCTGGAGAGATAGAATTAGGATTCATGGTAGTTAAGGTTAGGTTTTTAGGCGTCTTCATGCCTTGCCTGGTGCCTAGTTTTGCCTTTGCCTTAGAAGCAGCCCTAAGGTTTTTGGCCTTGCTCTTGTTGCCCCTTAGGTTGCTTTTGCCCTTGCCTTAGGTCACGCGCTTTGCTCTTGTTGCCCCTTTAGGTTGCCTTTTGCCTTGCTTTAGGTCCCGTGGGTTGTTCCGGCTTCCTTAGGTTGCCTTTTGCCCTTGCTTTGTTGCCCTTTAGGTTGCTGTTTTTGCTCTCCCTAGCTCTGACGCCTTTGCGCTTTTGTTCGCTTTCGGGTATGCTCGTGCTTTTGTCTCTGCTTTAGGCTATTTCTGCACTTTTTCGCCGCTTGCTTGATGTCCTTTTTGCTCTTCTTCCTTTCTTTCTCCGCCACAGACGCACACGCGGAGGTCTCATGGAAGGTGCTCCTTACTCCCTGTTTATCCTTGGGGTAGGGTAGGATCTGCTACATTCTACCTTCCCCATACCCCGCCACGCGGATTGGGTTTGTTGTTGTTGTTGTTGTTGTTGTTGTTGTACTTAAATAACCTAATATAAAACATAACTTTTGAATATAATAAAGGGTATAATTGTAAATCATCTACATTCTCTTCTTTCTCTCCTAACTCGCAACATAACATAAAAAATTAAATTTTATTCATCTCATTTTCTTTTCTACTATTTTTAAGTCTTCTCTTATTTCCTTTCATTTCAAAAACTTTGGGAAGAGAGTAGGCCTTGGAGTGGCTTCCTTATTCTCATGTTGATCCCCCATCTTGGCTTTATTTCTATATGCCTTATTTTGATGTTGCTTCCCCCTTAGCTCCTTAGATAGGATGCTTAATTTATAGAACATGCAGTTCCAAAACAATAAAAAAGGTATGCGTATGCCTGCCATCTATTTCATGATAGAGGATACATAGTAATAGACTTATATATTATCCACCGTACACATGATACTAGAGATTTATTGGCATTAGTATTGTACAAATATAAATCTATATATTTAGAACCAAAGTAAGACTATCATATGGCCTAAGGTTTCAGCAACGAGGATCAACAACTTATCCCATAAACAGCATGGCTCTACTCACGTCCTCTCTAATCACAAACAAGAATGGATGATCTGCCACGAAATCGACCTTATCATTACTTATTCGTGACCCAAATGCTACAGCCGTTGCAGAGGCCCCTGCAGCTTCCGTACCTCTTTCATTCACCTCCACAAAAGATTTATTGTAAATGCTTGAAACATACAAGCTTTGACCCACAGATGAGTCCACCATTTCGGTCAAACCTTCTCCATTGCTGAAAGGCAATATGAGACCTAACTTTTAATATTTGTACCTTCAAACCCGAATGAAATCTTAAATTTTGGTATAAAAAACAGTCCAACATTTACTTTTTCTTGTGGAATGTGACGGTCAAAGAAGTCAGAATCAGAACCAAATTTATGTAACAAAGATGAGATATCGTTGTTTTCATTTGGAAGGAAAACATACATTGTGAAATGACGTTTATCTTCTCCTTGCAAATAGGGAAGACCCCAAAGTTTGAAACCATCATATTGGCTTACTAACTGTTTTTTCTTGGTGGTTATGAATGGTGTTTGAACTTTGCTCCCATCAAGTAGGTGAAAGACGTAGTCTTTTGTGTCCAATGTGTCAAACTTCTCATTCCAAACCCCCTTGAAATAGATTGCATTTGCAAATATGAGGTTCGTGAAATTGCTAACTGCACTGGCAGGAAGGATCTCTTTAATTAGCCCACTCGTCTTCTTTTCGGCCCACAAATTCACTTCATTCGCTACCTCATCAGCCTTCATTAGTCAAACAAGTAAGAAATTTAATCATAGCGGATAATTTTATATCACCAAGAATTCATTTGTTCAATTAAAAACATGAATGCACAGAGTTGATTATCTGATGTTTACTCACGAATTGTTAAGAAATGTTAAGTTTAGCATGAAAAAAATAAAATCATATAGAACTACACTAAAACAGATGCAAAATTTAGAACTGGCCTTTGTTAGAAAATCTACTTGATTAGCAGCTGCATTATAAACACTGTCAAGCACCTGTCTGAAATAAGGCTTAAGAGAGAGAGTTTGATCAACCCAAACTCCGTTTGCGAAACACAAACAAGGTCCACCACTTGGGCTACCATCCACGAAGACCCAAGGCACCAGCTGTAAAGAAAGAGAGTAGAGGTCATCAATGGTGTTTGTTTTAAGAAAAGCAAGCAACTGGTCGAGTGTTTGGCCTTTGGAACCAGCTGCAATTAAGCTCAGAACCACATGGATCGAAAGTGGAGAGAAAAACAGCGTTGGTGTCTAGGGATTGTTTGGATAGCAGGTGGTTGGCAAGTATCACTGAGACATGGTTTTGGTTGGTGATTGATTGATGAACATCCATTTCTATATATTTTGAGGAAAGCACCAGAAGGTATTAAAATCACTGTTCTGTATTAAGTTGTTATGGTTGGAAGTTGAAAACTAGTTACTTGACCACGTATCCCATGACAACGTTGTAAACAAATTTATATAATACAAATTAATTTGTGCAATGTCATTAATTATTATGTATTTTAAATACTCTAAATGAGTGTTTGGTAAACGATAAGTTTTTAAATATTATATGAGGCTTGTCATGTTTCTAAACACTACTCAATATTTATTTTTCTTACAGGTGGCCAGGCGAAATATGTTGGTAGGACAGCTTGCAAAATCAATAGGAACATAAATTTAGGGACAATCTAATATTGCACCCCATTTATTCCTTCTCAGACCCCAATAAAGCCAATCATCGGCCTTAATCATCGTACCAACGATTGATCAATTTTTTTTTTTTTTGATTTTGCTTTTGTTTTATGATTGCTTTTATTTAATCTGCAGAATGCTCAGGTATACGCACGTGTATTTTTTGTGAATGCTTTTATACGATAGCCATTTAATCACAGAAATATTATATTGCATTTACTTTATGTTAATTTTTTAATCAAGTATTTGTTTATTTAATTAAACAATAACAATAAAACATTATACTTTAAAATATTAAACAAGTTCACGTGCCAAGATGAAAATTTGAAAAAAATTTTGTTAATCCTTCAGATAAGGTAAAAGTTCACATATTATTTTATCTAAAAACTATAAATACGCGAAAAATATTTAGGAAAAGTTGTCAAAGAAAATACTTAATTATGCACAAAATTTTAAAAAATCCCACTAACTACACTCTTAACCAATCAAATATCCTCTCTTCCCACTAAAAAGTCAAATGTGGACATTTAATACGGGACTTAGAGTCGATATGTTCGTAAGTACACATTAGACGTTCAACGGATGAGTCGATATGTTGTGGTTACACATTAGGACGCTCAACTGATGGGTCGATATGTTAGTTAGACATTAGACGTTCAACCATGGGTCGATATGTTGAGGTCACACATTAGACGCTCAACGGATGGGTCGATATGTTGGGTTAGACATTAGACGTCTCAACGATGAGTCGATATGTTGGTTGGTTACATTATTGTGACGCTCAATGATGAGTCGATATGTTGTGGTTACACATTAGACGCTCAACGGATGAGTCGATATGTTAGAGTTGTATTATTGGACGCTCAACGGATGGGTCGATATGTTAGGGTTAGACATTAGACGCTCAACCTGATGAGTCGATATGTTGTGGTTGCATATTGACGCTCATGGATGAGTCGATATGTTAGGGTTGAACATTAGACGTTCAACGGATGAGTCGATATGTTAGAGTTAGACATTACACGTTCAATAGATGAGTCGATATGTTGTGGTTAGACATTAGACGCTCAACGGATGGGTCGATATGTTGTGGTTACACATTTGACGCTCAACTGATGAGTCGATATGTTGGGTTAGACATTATACGCTCAACGGATGGGTCGATATGTTAGTGTTACACATTAGACGTGCTCAACGATGAGTCGATATGTTGGGTTACACATTAGACGCTCAACTGATGGGTCGATATGTTAGGTCACACATTAGACGCTCAACGATGGGTCAATATGTTAGGGTTACACATTAGACGTTCAACGGATGAGTCGATATGTTAGGGTTACACATTAGACATTCAACGGATGGGTCAATATGTTAGGGTCACACATTAGACGCTCAACTGGATGGGTTTATATGTTGCTTACACATTAGACGTCAACTAAGGTCGATATGTTGTGGTTACATTAGACGCTCAACGGATGAGTCGATATGTTAGGGTTACATTATTGACGCTCAACTGATGGGTCGATATGTTAGGGTTAGACATTATATCGCTCAACTGACGGGTCGACATGTTAGGTTACACATTGGGACGCTCAACTGGATGTAAATGTTAGCATGTTACATATTAGACGCTCAACCGGATGGGTCGATATGTTGGTCACACATTAGACGCTCAACGGATGAGTCGACACGTAAAGACCCCTAGATCTAGCTCGGAAAAGATGTTAATTTCAAACATACAATATTCGCAAAAGTAATCTCAACGCATAAAGGGTGTCTTAAAATTTAATTTAGCAAGTGGTGTCCGCCAACACCTAAAAATAAAAACACAAAAACTTTTACAACTTTTATAAAATTTAACAACTTTATTTAAAAAATACATTTACAACTTTTATTAAAAAAAAAAACTAATACAAGAATACTCTTTACAAAAAATTTACAACTTTTATTAAAATTTAACAACTTTATTTAAAAAAAAAACTAAAAATTTAACAACTTTTATTAAAATTTAACAAATTTTATTAAATTTTACAACTTTTATTAAAATTTACAACTTTTTACAAAAAATTACAACTTATATTAAATTTTTTAACAAACTTTTTTTGACAAACATTTACTTATTTACTTTTGAAAAAAAAAGAAAAAAGAATGGTTTTGTAAAACCGGGGTGCGCCCCCTGTTTTTACCCACGTCCCCATCAAATACTCGTAATACATTAACAAAGTCTCACACATATTCAATGCTTTTGTTTTCTATCTCATTCTCTCACACAAATAATACACTAACAAAATCTCTTCTCTCTCTCTAAAATCTGGCCACCTAAAAACTTTCCGGCGTCTTCTCCGGCCAATATTCTGGTCACGCACCATCGGAACTTTTCACCCCATATACCAAACGATAGATCGGGAAAAGGTGATCATTTTAACGTAGGGCACGCGCGGTATTTCACCGACGCGCCCTAGATCTAAAGTTTTAGATTCGGTTTTCGTGATGGTATATGGGTTGATGTTGTTGTTGGTATTCTTGAGCTAATGAGGTGCATGGGAAGGAAAATATGAGGTGCAAGATTAGATTGTCCCTTTTACTTTTATAGTGTGCTTAGCAAATGAAGCATAAACACCTACGACAATCTTACCATGGTTATTGCTAAATTTGTCATAAACCTCATTTATTATAAGTAACTTGTTTGGTGCATCATTTCATAAAGGATGATGTGAAGATGTCAGATGTGATGGTGACTTAATATCAATCCACTATTTTTCGGTACTATTCTACCTTCTAAAAACGTTTAGCGACTAGCTATCTGGGTTTAGTTGGAAATTAAAAAGGTACGTAGGGTGCAGTTGGAAATTTTTCTATGGTAATTTTTAGTCATGGCAGTTGGAAAATTTTTTTGAGCCACGGCAGTTGAAATTTTGAGCCATGGCAGTTGAAAATTTTTCTATGGTAATTTTTAGCCATGACAGTTGGAATTTTTTTTTGAACCATGGCAGTTGGAAATTTCTTTTGAGCTATGGCAGTTGGAAATTTTTCTGTGGTATTTTTTGAGCCATGGCAGTTGGAATTTTTTTTTTGAGTTGTTGGTATTCTTGATGTTGGGTTGATGATGTTGGTATTCATGATGTTGGGTTGATGTTGTTGTTGGTATTCCTGATGTTGGGTTGATGTTGGTATTCTTGATATTTTTGGTTTCGAATTTTTTTTTCAGATCTGATAAGGCGATGATGATAAAAACCGAATGGACGGTAAAGTAAGATCAAATCTCACTTTGCAATCTTTGGGTTTGAGCCTAAAAAATTTTCGAGGCGATGATGATTTTTGAGCCTTAAAATTTTCCGAGGCGATGATGAAAACCGAATGGACGGCAAAGTGAGATAAAATCTCACTTTTTTTATCTCACTTTTGCAACCTTCGAACTGAGCCTCAAAAAATCTCCGACTACGTTTTTTTTTAAGCTTTAAAACTGATTCTTGTTAAACAACTGGAACTTGTATAAGTAAAAACTGATTCTTGTAAACAACTGGAACTTAAAAACTTGTAAAGAAAAAAAAGTGTATAAGTAAAAAAAAAAAACTGGAACTTGTAAAAAATATATATATATATATATAACTTGCAAAAAAAACAAATGGTGAAAGTGACAAGGCACGGAAAACAATGTCGTCCCAATGAGGAGGAGAGAACTAGGCTTGGCTTTTCTAGTGCAACGATAGTAGGACCCTAAATTTATGAGTACGGGTCAAAACCGATAGGGTACTGATAGTGTGTTAATATTTCGTTTTAGTGATTTTTTATTTATTTATTTAAGTAAACTATAAGATGTTTTATGCAAAGTCAAAGTAGACTCTAGCCCAGTTTCATTGTATGTGAATTAAGCATTAAAAGACTCATTCTTCACTTAACACATTATATTAATATATTCATATTACTGATTAAATATTGTGACATGTAAGGTCAAACATAGAAACATACTTTTATAACACATGTAAAAGCATAATATGAGCCAAGATTCATGATCCGGGTTAAGCAAGCTGAGGATCAATCGCTTGTCCCATTTTTCGTATCAGCTGTGGGAGGCCATCTTTTTCATTTGGGAGGAAAAAGTACATCGTGAAACGACGCTCATCTTCACCTTGTGAGTAGAGAAGACGCAAGACTTTAAAACCATCGTATTCACGCACGAATTGCTTTTTCTTGCTGGTCATGAATGGTACTTGAACTTTGCTCCCATCAAGAAGGTGAAAGTCATAGTCCTTTGTGTTAGTTTTATGGATATAAATTAGTAGACGTGAGTTAGGATCGAACTCGGACCACCTTTATCGTTAATAACTTAACGTATGAGAATTAAAGTTAAATAATTAAATATAAATGTTGTATTTATTTATTTATTAAACTAAATAACTAACGGACGTTAAGTAATTAATGTAATGGACTAACGGCCGTTAAATGTATTTGGAAAAGGACTAGAATGCAAAGTTTGGAAGGTTCTAATCCCTGGTGAGGCGAACCGATCGCCATAGGATCCCAAACCCAACCCATATCAAACTCTAACTTGTTCACCAAGTTTGGTTTAAGATATATACAAGCAGGGGTTCTGTGTTTCAGATCTCTTGTACTCATAAGCTAAAACCTAAAACGTTTGTGTGTTTTTTAGCTCAAACCGATCGGCCACCTTCCCTAGGTGTCGATTCTCATTCTTTTTCCAAAACAAGTTATTTGTTTTAATAAAACTAGCATTACTTTAATTTGTTTTAGACGTACAGATAAAGAACGTAATAATAACACAATATTGTTATTATTCTTGGATTGAATTACAAAAATGTAAGGGGTAATTCATATAATCCTAATTAAATCAAATTAGGGTTCTTCCATTGCTAGTTTGTGGATTTGATTCTTGTTCGGCTAGAATCAAGAAAATGTACGCATATTCTTTTATGTTAATTAATTATTTGTTAAATAAATCCTATACGCTTCCGCTTGATTACTTTGATGTTTTGTGGTTATTTATTTGAATGTCATGATATATAATTCCAACAGTGGCATCACGAGTCATTGGTTTTTAATGAGTAATTAATTACATAAACACGTAATAAAACAAATAATTGTATGTTGTTTGATATGTTAATCTAGGGTTTATGTTTAATTTTTTGTTGGTCGATTTTTTTAATTAGGGGCGTACCCCATATTTTTTTTAATTCGACTCATAAAATTTTTTAGGGTTTTGAAAATTGTTTGCTAACCTTATCAAAACCTAGAATTAATATATATTAGTTACGTGATTAATTCATGAATAAATTGTTATGTGACATGGAATTTTGATATGCGATCTTGTGACTACTTGTATAATTGTTATGATATATCCATGATTATACATGCATGTTAGTCATGGATAAGTTGCTTTGATATTATTTAATTGTTAAGATATATTTATTTACGATAAATCTTGAATTGGGGAAGACTCCAATTATATATATTAATGAATCAATTATATGCAATTTGGTATATTTTAATTAAGGGTTTACGCAATCGATTCATCGATGTATGTACTTCTATTGTTGGAGTGAAAACCCTAATTAATATATACATTAATTTAACCTAGATATTGATTATTAATAGGTTTTATCGAATAAGTTGCATGTGGCTACTTGTTTACACGTATAAATTGTTTATTATGTGCGCATTGTTTTTTAGTAGTTTATTTTTATTGGTATTACTTGTTTGTTTATTATGTGCTTAGCTTTAAACAAAGGGTAATTTTGAATAGAAAAATAATATGGACTAAACAATGGTGAAATTTGATTTGTTTTGGAAGAGTTAAGTTTTCAATAGTTTAATTGATTGGTGACTTTGGTACAAATGTCTGAACGGCTCACCCACTAGAATGAACTATAAAAGGGTTAATAAAGAAGTGCGCATAAATACACCGAAAGGATGTCAGGTTATGCTTTTACTACCCGGTCCTCTCATACTGCCGTTGAATGGAGCTACTTAGTAAGCCATATAATATACAAACTCGCTCTTAAGGGCTTAATTAGTTTTAATTCCATGCCCACTTCTGGTAATTACCGAAACACTAAGTGTTTACACTTATGCAAAAGTACGGGATAATGGACGATAATTAACGCTAAATTCCTTGATTGGTGAACCCAATACCTCAATCAAAACTTTGATAATTTGATCTTTATGAATTGGTAATAAAAAGTTTTTATTAAATTTATGCTACAAGATGAATGCATGACATCTTTGTACATATTTGATTTGACCACATAAAATCAAAACTAGTACCCTTTTAAATTAAGTTATATGCCATCTAATTAAAAGGAACACTTGAAGTTGCAATTTACGTCATGACAGTATTTGGCTAGATTGTGATGGAGAGGTAAATCTCTATGTAAAGTCAGACCTTACATGGGCATATTTGTAGTTCTTTAAGTTAGACACTTAAGTTGAGTAGGAAGTGAGACCTGGACTCAATGGCATAAGATGGGATGAAACATGTTTATATTTGCAATAGCGTTGGAAAATATAAATTCCATAATGATCTAGGAGTTGGAAATTGTTTGCCAATTAATGTTCGACAGATTACTTTATTATATGCTTTCGTTCTAGCGATCAACTGATGTAATGAACCTATGATAATTTGGATCCTAGTTTTCGAGGAAATTATATGGTTATATGTTTGTATTACCGCGGTATATTTTATTTTCTTGAAAAGTTGTATTATCGAAAATACTAATACTTGAACTTTTTCTCAGAGAAATGGCTCAAAATAACGATAACACTAACAATGCACTAAGTTCTCGCGTTCAAAGTTTTTGATCGGGAAAAGTTGATCGCTCTAAGAATTTCAATGATTGGCACCGCTTTTGAGAATTGTCTGTAGAGTTGCTGACCGTTGAAATATCTTTATGAACCTTGCCTCTTAACCAACTCGGTCCTACAGCTACTCAAGCTCAAAAGGACGAGTGGAAACTAGTATAAGCGTCATAATGATGTGGCTTGTCTTATGTTGGGAACGATGGAATCTGCTCTTCAAAAGCAATTCGAACATTATTTCCCATATAATATGCTCAATGAACTTCGAACTATGTTTGAGAAACCACCTGCCGTCGAGATTTATGACTTGACCGACGCATTACTACGGTAGGGGAGAGGGTAAACCGTAAGTGCTCATGTACTTGGAAATGAAAGGTTACATGAACCACTAAAGGCACTTGGCAAAACTTATGATGATGACATGGCTGTGAATCTGATTAATAGATCCCTTAACAAGGATTTTAATGGTTTTGTTAGAAACTTCAATATGCATTGCGTGGGGAAGACAGCATTCTGACCTACACGCATTGCTTATTGATTATGAAAAAGGTTACCAAAGGTTCCTACGCCTGTACTTGCTATTCAGGTGGAAGGATTAATAAGCCAAAACCGCAGCGTCACGAACAACAAGAAGGGAAGGGCAAAGGGAAAGTTGATAAGGGTAAACAAGTTATGGCCTATCAACCACTACCCAAGAGAACCCTACTCCTAGGAAGGAAAATCCTAAAAAGGTTCAAGCATGCCACCACTGTAAGAGCGTTGGGCATTGGAAGAGAAATTGTGCTCTCTATCTTGATGAATTGCAGGAAAATAAACTGAAGTACGAAGGGTCTTTGGGCGCCGGTTCTTCTGGTAATTTATTTGTCATTGAATTATTTAATCTAAATCATAAAAATTCCTGGGTATATGATACTGGATGTGGTATTCACATTTGTAATACACTCTGAGGGTTTAGAGTGGAAAGGAAGCTTGCCTATGGGGAGCAATATCTGCACGTGGGAAATGGCGACATCACGGTTGTTGAAGCCATAGGAACGTTTAGTTTAGTATTGCCTTCGGGCTTATACTTTGTTATTGAACAATTGTCATTACGCACCTTCTATAATTAGAGGTGTTGTTTCCTTTTCAATTTTGTTGGATGATGGTTTTACTCATACTATTTCACGTAATGGAATTTCTGTTTCTTTAAATGGTGTATTTTATTTTAAAGCAATTACTGTGAATGGTGTGTTTGAAATTGATGTGATTGGAAATGAATCTGACAATAATAATAATTCGATGTTTAGCATTAACAAGAGAATAAAGTTAGACTTGAATTCTTCTTATCTTTGGCATTGTAGACTTGCTCATATAGACAAGGCTCGCATGCATAAGCTGCAACAAGAAGGGCTTTTGCAAAATATCAATGATGAATCATTTGATAAATGTGAGTCATGTATATCTGGGAAGATGACGAAGAAACCTTTTCAGAGCAATATGGAGGGGGCTTTTGATCTACTTGGTCTTATTCATACTGATGTGTGTGGACCACTTAGACATGTGTCAAAGAAAGGTGCTAGCTACTTCTTAACCTTTACTGATGATTTCAGCCGTTATGGTTATGTTTATTTACTTAAGCATAAACATGAGGTGTTTGAAACATTTAAGGTTTTCAAAGCCGAAGTAGAACTGCAATTGGGAAAGAAGATTAAAGCTCTTCGATCCGATAGAGGAGGCGAGTATCTAAGCCAAGAGTTTAAAGATTACTTAGCAGAGAATGAAATTGTCGAATCTCACTTCTCCATATACTCCACAACAAAATGGTGTATCTGAGAGAAGAAATTGTACATTGTTGGACATGATACGATCTATGTTTAATCTTACCACTCTACC
Organism: Chrysanthemum makinoi; assembly: GCA_910596185.1. Classification (NCBI taxonomy): domain Eukaryota; kingdom Viridiplantae; phylum Streptophyta; class Magnoliopsida; order Asterales; family Asteraceae; genus Chrysanthemum; species Chrysanthemum makinoi. Next base: position 237,692,538 of record OU343224.1, on the reverse strand, counting down.
TTTATTCTTTTGGGATTATGCTTTGGAATCAACTGTTCGCATTCTAAATATGGTTCCCACAAAGAAGGTTGATAAGACACCATATGAAATATGGCATGGTAAAGCTCCTAACATGTCTTATTTAAAGGTGCGGGGTTGCGAGGCATTATGTTAGACGTGACTCAGCAGATAAACTCCAACAAAGATCTGTAAAGTGTATCTTCGTAGGATACCCTAAGGAAACTATGGGTTACTACTTCTACTATCCAACTGAAAATAAAGTAATTGTTGCTAGGTATGGAGATTTTCTTGAAAGAGATCTCGTATCTCAAGAATTCAGTGGGAGAGTTTATGATCTGGAAGATGATCAAGAAGATGCATTACCTTCTGAAAACACTAACGTACTTTCGGTAGAACCTGATAGTCTGGGTCCTCCACCAGAAGTTGAAGTGATTCCCGTTCGTAGATCCGCAAGGACTACGCATGCACCTGAACGTCTATGTCTTAACGTAGAGGTTGAGGAAACTATGTTAGGAGATCTTGGAGAGCCTACTAGTTATAAAGCTGCCATGGCAAGTCCTGATAAGGACAAATGGCAAGTTGCAATGAATGGGGAAATGCAATCCATGAGAGAAAATGAAGTCTGGGTAGAGGTTGACTTACCTCCAAACGCCAAGGTGGTTGGAAGTAAGTGGCTCTATAAGATTAAGATTGACATGGATGGAAATATACACGTCTATAAAGCTCGTCTAGTTGCGCAAGGTTTTACTCAAACATATGGCATTGATTACGAGGAGACCTTTTCTCCTGTAGCGGACATTAGAGCTATTAGAATTCTCATAGCTATAGCAGCATACTATGACTATGAGATATGGCAAATGGATGTCAAAACCGCCTTCTTAAATGGTCGCTTAGATGAAGACATCTATATGAAGAAACCTGAGGGGTTCGTGAATCCACAATTTCCAAATAGTGTATGCAAACTTCAAAGGTCCATTTATGGATTGAAGCAAGCATCAAGGCAATGGAATAAAAGATTTGATGAAGAAATCAAAAGGTATGGATTTATTCAAAATCTTGATGAGCCATGTGTATACCACAAAGTTAGTGGGAGTGATGTAATTTTCCTAATTCTTTATGTCGATGACATATTAATTATGGGAAAAGACATTCCAAGTTTGCAAAGTGTTAAGGCATATCTTGGGAAGTGTTTTTCCACGAAGGATTTAGGAGAAGCTGCATACATTCTGGGAATCAAGATCTACCGAGATAGGTCAAAGCGGTTAATTGGTTTAAGTCAAAGCGCTTATATTGATAAAATATTGAAGAGATTCAATATGCAAAATTCCAAGAAAGGATATTTGCCGATGGAAGTAAAGCATGGCTTGTGTAGCGATATGTGTGCTTCAACACCTGCTGAGGTGGCACACATGCAGAAAGTTCCTTATGCTTCGGCTGTGGGATTTATTATGTATGCTGTGAGATGCACAAGGCCAAATGTGGCGTTCGCTCAAAACATGACCAGTCGATATCAACAGAATCCGGGTGAACTTCACGGATTCTTTGTTAAACATATTCTAAAGTATCTTAGGAATACGAAAGATATGTTTTTATTGTATGGTGGAAATCCGACACGAGCTTGGTTTTACAGGTTCTGTGATGCGTCCCGACAATGTGATAAAGATGATACGAAGTCTCAGACGGGTTATGTCTTTGTCATCAATGGAGGAGCATTTGACTGGAAGAGCAAGAAGCAGAGTACGATTGCGATGTCTGCGATAGAAGCCGAATACATAGCTGCTTCGGAAGCTGTTTGGATTAGGAAATTCATTTCAGGGCTTGGTGTTATGCCTTCAATTGAATCGCCTATTGATATGTATTGTGACAATTCTGCTGCAATCATATTTGCCAATGAATCTCGAGTCATGAAGGGCACCAGACATTTTCTACGGAAGTATCAGTATGTTCGGGAACAAGTCCATGAAGGTGAAATTAATCTATTGAAAGTTCACATAGATGATAACTTAGCTGATCTATTCACTAAGGCTTTAGCTAAAGACAAGCTTATTGGACTTGCCAATGGAATTGGACTTCGTTTAGCTAATAGTTTCATGCATAACTGTGATTAGTATTTGGATAAAGTATATTGTAAAACATTTATTATTTTGATGAAATAAAGTTTGGATTATGTTTATTTTCATTTATAATATTGTTGTCCTATATTTGCATGTTTAATCCATGAGTAACTAAGTTATTTTAAATGTCCGTTGTCGATTAATGATATGGGAGTATCATTAAACTAAGACAAATCTGAGAGATGTGGTAGAATATACTTGAAAGTATATTGATGAGAATGCATACCAATTTTGGATGATATTCAATGAATTGAATATAGGACTTATCCCAACTACATAATTTACTTTGTGGATATTGTTATAAGTAAATTATGAATAGTTATCTTCAGACTTGAGATACCAGATAAGTGTCATGAATGTAGTGCATTTCTGTGAAGCAACTTAACGCTATACATAACTGGTAGTCATAAGGGTTGTTTTCAGAAATGTTACAGAGTTTATGGGTTATTCTTGTAGTCAAGATAGAATTTATTCCTTCAAATTTATTTGGAGTTTAATACTGTTGGGCCCCTCGTAGGGTTGACAAGATGTTTGTGCGGCCGCACCCAAATCTCCCCTAAATATGTTTAGATGATTCGGTAATCTTGGTCAATCACTTACAACGAGAAACAGAAAGTTTTATAAAGAATGACTTAATTCCATATTTTTATTTAACGTGGTATTAGAAACAAAAGGATAATAATAATGAGAAATCATTAAAAGGTTTTCCAGGAGCCTTACTCGAGTCGTACTAGAGGCATCGAAGTGTTGCTAGACGCTAACCGATGTGATCACTCTATTAGGATATATCCAAGTGGGAGCTGTTAGTTTTATGGATATAAATTAGTAGACGTGAGTTAGGATCGAACTCGAGACCACGGGATTGCACACTTTACGTATGAGAATTAAAGTTAAATAATTAAATATAAATGTTGTATTTATTTATTTATTAAACGAAATAACTAACGGACGTTAAGTAATTAATGTAATGGACTAACGGGCGTTAAATGTATTTGGAAAAGGACTAGAATGCAAAGTTTGGGAAGGTTCCGGAATCCCTTGGTGAGGCTTAGAACCGATCGGCCATAGGGATCCCAAACCCAACCCATATCAAACTCTAACTTGTTCACCAAGTTTGGTTTAGTATATATACAAGGCTAGGGGTCTTGTGTTTTGCATCTCTTGTACTCATAAGCTAAAACCTAAAACGTTTGTGTGTTTTTTAGCTCAAACCGATCGGCCACCTTCCCTAGGTGTCGATTCTCATTCTTTTAACAAAACAAGTTATTTGTTTTAATAAAACCAGCATTGCTTTAATTTGTTTTAGTACGTGTGTACCAGAACGTGGTAATAACACAATATTGTTATTATTCTTGGATTGAATTAAAAAAATGTAAGGGGTAATTCATATAATCCTAATTAAATCAAATTAGGGTTCTTCCATTGCTAGTTTGTGGATTTGATTCTTGTTCGGCTAGAATCAAGAAAAGGTACGCATATTCTTTTATGTTAATTAATTATTTGTTAAATAAATCCTATACGCTTCCGCTTGATTACTTTGATGTTTTGTTGTTATTTATTTAAATGTCATAATATAAAATTCCAAACACTTTGTCTTTGACGGGTCAAACTTCTCATTCCAGGCTCCCTTGAAATAGACTGCATTTGCAAAAATGAGCCTGGTAGCGCTGTTGACAGCACCATTAGGAAGGATCTCCTTGATAAGGCCACTCGTCTGATGATGGGCCCACAAATTCACTTAATTGGTTATCTCAGCAGCCTTCATTAATTAAACGGGTAAGTACAAATGTTAGACATGACAATTGCCAAATAAGTCAATGTGCATAGTGTTATATTATTCGTATATCGAAACTTGCCAATCATGTGCTTTCAATCACAAGAATGAATGGCTAGTATAATCTACTTATATGTTTTTTTCTTTTTTCTTTTACCACTCCGCAACAATCTAATTCAAATACAAGAAACAAATGCAAAATACAACGTAACTAAAACTGACCTTGTTCTGGAAATCAACTTGATAAAAAGTTGCGTTATAAATAGTATCCAAAACCTGTCTATAAGATGGTCTAAGAGACACGGTCTGCTCTACCTATAACCCGTTTGCAAACGACAAACAAGGTCCACCACTTGGGCTCCCATCAGCCATCAAGGACACAAGCTGAGAAGAGAGACCACTAAGGTCATGGATAGTGTCCGTCTTGAGAAACGAAAGCAACTCACTGAGTGTTTGGTCTTTGGAACCCGCGGCAATCAAGCTTAAAACGACATGGATGGAAAGTGGAGAGAAAACAACGTTAGATTTTGAGGGTTGTTTAGAAAAAAGGTGGTTTGCAAGTGTGACTGAGACATGGGTTTGGCTGGTTATTGATTGTTGAATATCCATTTGCGTTCTTGGGATGAAAACAAGTAGAGATTGATTTAATGAGACTGTGATGATCGGGTGGTATTTAAGTCTATGCTTTAGCTAACTCTATTAAGGAACCTGGTGCTTTGACTAAGTATCTGTGTGATGTAACATAGAAGGGGAGACCGGCCATTGTATAATTAACTAATAAAATTGATAATTAAGCATTAAGTAATCTCATATCTTTAAAATCCTTTAGAAACTGAGTAAATTACGCCGTTAGTCCCTGTGCAGTTGCCAGATTTCACGTTTGGTCCCCCTACGAAAGAACTAATGCAGTCCTTCCTAACGTTTGAACGATCGTTATATAGACTCGTTATCTCTAGTCACATACTTGTCATATAAGGGTAGTTTAGTCATTTCATTTTTTGTCCTTTCATCTTCATCGTCTACCTCTGTGTGTTCTTGCCATTTACCATGTCTTTAAAAAAAACCATAATATTTCAAAAGGACAAACAAACAACATAACATGTTCAACAATGTTTCAACACTCAAACAAACAACGCAACACAAATGAAATCAAATTCACCATATCAGGGTTTAGGGTTTAGGTCATTAAAACTTTTTTTGACATATACATTTAATTAGTTCATCAAATTAAACACCTACAATGCATATCACTTTCTCAAACATTTTTTACTTTTTTAACATTTTCTTTATTTTAGTATTTTTTTTTTCGCATAACCCATCAAAACCAAAAGTACAAGAAATCACAAATCATCAATTGTTCACAAAGACAAAATTTCATTCAAATCTACATCATATTCAACCTAATAACAAAAAGTGCCTATTTGGGTCTTTCTTGTTTTTCAATAAAGATAACATATTTGATGTAAATTACCAAAGATTGTTCATGGGTTTAGTAAATCTCCGTATATGGGGTTTTGAAATCGTCAAAAACTACAAATCTCCTTCATTACACATGCGAATAGCAACCGTAAAAATACCACATAGTCACGTTATGTTTTTCAAATGATATGTTGATGGTAATGATCATTGCTTTTAACAGTATATCACTCCCAAATCACCAACTTCAACAACAACCATTTCAGCTAACACTATCTGTTAGACATTGAATAAACCACTAGCTGTAATTTTTTTACTGACTATTATTTATAATAGTGAAAAAACCATAGATACCCTAAACCCACAAACCGGTTTTGGGCCTATTTATCCTCTAATACTATCTCGCAGTCCGAGCGGTAAAATCGTGAAAGCTCGGACTCGAGCAGTAAACTAGAAAAGAAAAAAAAATTAACGTAATAAAACCTAAATATAATATACCAAAAAGAAAAGACAAACATCTAAGAATTACTTAACCAACGATCGACTTGTGTTATAGTAGACTGGTAACAAACAGTCACCAACGATAAACTTTGGTCGATTGGTAACAAAACAGTACCAACAATCGATTTAGTCGACCGAGAATAAAACAGTACTAACGATCGACTTTAGTCGACTAGTAACAAAACAGTACCAATGATCGACTTTAATCGACTTGTATTAAAAAGTAAACAGTTACAAATCCAAATAATAAAACAACTGTAACCTTTTTTTTATTTGAAAATCAAAACTTTGACTAAATTTTATCAAAAACCAAAACATATAAATCAACAATACAAAATCAAAATCAATAAATCTCTAATTTTGTTTTTCATAATCAAACCGCTAATCTGCATATTATTTCACTCAAATCCTTGCGTCTTCGTCACGCGCTCATTCTCGAACAAGTTACGTCGATTCTTCATACGCGTAAAATGCACGCGCTCTTGATTAGGGTTTCGAAATTAATCTCCGATGAAAACTAGTACATGTATCTGGTGTCTTTAGGTGCTTGAATCTGCTTCGAGTTTCACAAATCTGATGTTGTCATAATCTGAATTATAAACCCTGGAAATTATTTTTTGATACACGAATTCATTTGATTAAACGAACTGAATGTTTGATTTGGATTATTGAGGCTCTGAATCGTGCTTCCGATTGAAGAATCTATGTTAGGGTTTGATGAACTTGATTTATGCTTGATTGAAATAAGAGAAAATTGAGAGACTAGTGGTTAGTGGTTTTTCCCCAATTTATGCACTGTGTTTTGGAGATCGGTGTTTTATTGAGGTGAGGGTTAGGGTTGGTCTCTGATACCATGTTAGACATTGAATAAACCCATAGCTATAAATTTATTATCGACCATTATTTCTAATGGTGAAAATCCTAGATAACCTAAACCCACAAACCGGGCTTGGGCCTATTTATCCTCTTATACTAACTGCAACAAATCTATTTCAACCACTTTTATCTCCTCAAACCCAAACAAAGAACAGCTACGAAACACTACAAATCCATAAAAGATAAAGAAAGGTGTTTGACCAATATAAAAATAAAATTTCTCTTTACATTGCATCTATACAGTAAGTGAAATTAATTCAACCATCATCGTTGCTCAACCAGCCCCACCACCGCTGCTCAACCACCATTAGATGCTACTACAGTTGTCTTCCATCGCTGAGGCAACCACCGTCCATTGTCACTATCGTAACCATCAAACACTATATTGATTTTTTATTGGTAATTTGTGTTGATTTTGGGTTAAAGATGTGGAAAACTAGAATGGGGGTTGAATAGTTTTTACCATTTTTATGGCATTTTAAAATATATTAGATTCGGTTGCTGGTGCGTTCGCACGATGTTTTAAATTTGTAAACAAGAATTACCGTTTAACTAGGAACACATTCGGGCAAGTATACCCTAGTCAAGTTGTAGTATATGTTTTGGTAAATCAAGGTCGTCCCAAGAGACTTGGTTGCACTACAAGTGTCTTTATTTGTTTAAGCAAGTAACAAGTTGATGGTTATGATTGTCACGGATCAAACCAACAAGAAAAGCAATAAGAACAAGCACACAAAGAACATACATGTTTAGACAAATGATCACAAGGATATTAGGATGTTTAGTTTGGAAAAAATATTATCAAAGATAGAACCTATAATAATAGTTTAGTGTTTTATAAATCAAATATGCATAAGCCTCAATCAAGTGGTCATATCATGAGCCTTATGCCTAAACCAACAACAACAACAAAGAATCCTTTCAGCCTTATACTTTGATGTTATTAATTCGATAAGTTCCATTTACTTGAAAGATAATGAGAACACATTTTCAAAAGATTCATTTCGGCCTTAATCCAAATTAAACCTTTACTTGTTATGTTTATTAATAATCTTGCACAATCGTCACAAAGTACAAGACCAAAATCATTCGTCGACTAATGAATTGGAACTAACCATTATTAAGAATCCTTTCGACATTAAACTCAACAATGATCAACCAAAACAATAAACAAGAACAAGTTCCAATTTAACCAAATATGATGTTATCAACATAATCCAAACAAACACTACAATTATCCAAACATCCTTTTATCACAAGTTATCATATGAAATAAACAAGTATCAAGATAACATTCACAAGACAAGAACACATCACAAGAATCACATAATCAACACAACCAAAGAACCAAACATAAATAATAGAATTCAACATCATAAAAGTAACAAGGATGTACCTAAAGTAAGATTACATTAGGCAAGGGTGAAGGATTATAGCACTTCTTCAAGCCTCCAATCAACTACAATAGTTCTACCAAGCCGGAAAATTATATCCAAACTCCTTCATCAGCCCTTGAGCACACTACACGAATATGGCAGAGGTTTGTGGTCTTTTGGGGAAGATAAGTTTGTGGAAATTCGTCCTTAAGGGTGGAGGCTCGAATTTCACACCTTTGGATGAAGTTATGGTGGTAGGGATGGTGTGAGAGAAGTTCTCTCAAGTTGGGATGCTTGAAATGAGGTGCCAAATGGGTCTATTTATACTTGAACCAAGGCCTAGGGTATTCAATGCTTTTCTTGGAGGCCAAGTGGTTTGGAAGGGACTAGAAACTGAGTGGGAAGGGACTAGAATCATTTGTAATATGATTGGAACATGTTAGGACTCTTATTGACGAATAAATGGCAGAACCAGTCCTCCCAGCCGATCGGTTTGGGCTCTAGCCGATCGGTTTGGGCTCCAGCCGATCGGCTGGTCTTCTCGACTGCCCTCTAGCTGAATCGGTTACGGGGCCCGACCGATCGGCTGGAGCAAGTTGGCAGAAAATGATAAGCACCAAAGTTGTAGATCTTTCTCTTAACTTTCCGTGGCCACTTGAATCACCTAAATCCGAGTTCGTATGCTCAAGATATGGTCAAAATGGTGAAGGTGTGTTGGGAACAACGAGGCTTCAAATATTTCTTCGTTTAAGCTTCTTTTCTTCATTTCTTTCTCGTTTTCCTTCTTGAACTTCATTATTGAGTCTTTGGACCACTGACTTTATCTTCTCAAATATACTTCACAAGTCTTGCTTTTGTCGGGAATTCTTCGTACATGGAGAAATCTTCGTATTTGACTTCTTTTTCCGTCTTTTTCTCCACTTTCGTGTACTTGGCTACAAATGAACTAGCATACACACTTTTGTATGATTAAGCAACAAAAGCATATGATTATAACCAAATAACATACATAAAAGCACGGATAACGCTACTAAAAACATGCACAATTTGAGCATTATCAAATTCCCCCACACTTGAACTTTGCTTGCCCTCAAGCAAATCTAAGAAAAAGAAAAATTAAACTACATACCTAAATGACAAAAAGAAAAGAAAAAATTTTAAATTTTTCTATATATTTAAGGTTTTATATATATATATATATATATATATATATATATATATATATATATAGATATATATATATATAGGGTTCGGTTCTAGATAAAAGTGTAATTAGATAGAAAAGTGAGAAAAAAAGTTACAGGGTAGATTTTGCAAACATCTCAAACTTATGGGTAAGTTTTGAAACAAAGCAAACAAATACGGAGTAACTAGTAACCATCAGATACAAGAACACATAGCTATTAGTTCAAACACACACAGTGATGATTCCTCTCACTCTCCGTCTCCATCTGACCATCTCCATCCCACCACCACACAACCACCGCACCGCCACCAATCAACATTGCTCCACAACGGTATCAACACCATTCCACCACCACAAGATCATACCATCAATTCTCAATCCAGTTTGTTTTCTTTTCAAAATCTTCTCGTTCATTTGTTTAATTTAATGTTTCTGGTTCATATTATTGATTTAAACATACTATAATTGTGTATAATTATCAATTTCAGCAATTAGAATAAGTTTTTAATTATGTAACTTTTAACTGATATATAATTTGTAAGTTTTTAACTATGATGTAATGATTTTTAAGTTTTGTTGAAAGTTTATAATCATATCATCATGTTTTCTACAAGATTTGGAACAAATTTGATGAAAAAATGCATATAAAATGTGTTTATTAAAGTTGCACACCAGGTGTTTGATAAAATGTCTAAATAAGATTTTGAAGCTGTGATGCACTAATTTTTAGTATACGAGGTTTTTATTGAATTATATGACATTTGAGGTCATATATGTGCATATTTGCAGCATTAAAATTACAAGTTAGGGCATCAGATTGTATGAGTGCATTTGTGTTTGTGGTTGCTGGAAATACTTTAGCACCTATTTGTATGTTTAGTGCATTCTTGGAAATACTTGGGCATCTATTTGTATATTTAGTGCATCGATGGACATATTAGGGTATCAATAAGTATGATTACTACATCATTGAACATCTTAGAGCATCAGTGAGTATGATTGCATTAGTGAGTAATATTAGTATATCATCAGACATATTAAGGTATTAGTGTGTATGTTTGGTGCATCGTTGGTCATAATAGGGCATCCATATGTATGTTTAGTGCATCGCTAGAAATACTTCAGCATATACTTGTATGTTTAGTGTGTCGATGAACATATTAGGGCATCAGTTGTCATAGTAGGGCATCCATATGTATGTTTAATGCGTCATTGGAAATACTTGGGCGACTGTTTGTATGCTTGGTGGAATTTCTCCTTATGCGTCCGAATATGTTATGAAAGAGTTTTGTGAATCTATTGGATAAGTCACTGAGGTAACATTCTCTCTCTTTCTCTCTCTCTCTCTTTCCCCCCCCCCCCTCTCACTCTCTTTTTATTTTATAGAAAGTTATGTTGCTATATATGTATTTTAATGTTAATTAACGTGTAACTGGTCCAGATAATGAAAGGTAAAGACTTAAGCGAGAATAAAGGCTATGCTTTTGTGACCTTCAGAATTCAAGATTTGGTTGCTACTGCCGCCATTAAGGAGCTTAACAATAGAGAGTTAAAGGTATTGTAACAGTTTTAAATCTTTATAGAGTTATAAAATGTGGTGGGTTCGATAGACTGCATCAACAACTATATTGACATATGGATCTTATGGTCTTAGCGTGAGTTTCTGTTTATGTTACTTATTTTTTCATTTTTGGCTGTAGCAAGATTTTATTTGGCTCTATATTGACATGTTGATGCTCTTTGAGTTGGTCTGTGGTTCGCCATTTTGACAGTGACTCATCATCTCATCAGTTTAATTCATTTATTGGCATACACTTAGGAAAGAAAACATGGAAATTCACCATTCTGATAACAATTATTATTTTACGTTATGTAGGAGGATTTTTTCATAGGTCTACACAACATTATTGCAATTTTTAATTACGTTATTAGAAGGGAGTTGAATACTAAGACAATAATGCTCAGGTTATAGTCTTTAAGAATGGGCATTGGTGGACTCACGTCAAGAGTGCCAAAGGGTAAGATCTTATTGCATTTGTGTTATACATTAGTGCATCAACATTATACATTACAATTGTTTAATATTACATAGGGATATCCAGCGATGTAGAAAACATTGGGGTGTTTGGCAATATAATAATTTTTATACAATTTTAGTGCATCTGTATTAGAAAAATAAGGCATCTGTATGAAATATTGCATGATGATTATTAAGCGGTGTTTGGCAATATACTAATTTGTGTACATTTTAGGGCATATGTATTAAAAAAATAAGACATCTGTATGGAATATTACATAATGATTGTTCAGCTCATAATGATTGTTCAACTAATTCAGGTTCTATTTAGAAATACACATTTGACCTGTCCCCATCTGCAACTTCCTGGACTGGATGAATTTAGTGACGAAGATGATTTTTTCAAACGAGAGTATGACATTTTTTCTTGGTTGAACGCTGATGATTTGTTACAAGGTGACAAATTTATAGGCATCGAAAGGTAAATGATTTGGGAGGCTTCTCTGGATGTTTCAGAATTTGTAAGAATTTGAAGATAGTCATTGCTTAGCTAGTAAAAATATTATTTTCCAGTTTTTGTTTAGCTTGCTATATCTTAGGAGACATTGTATTCTTATTGTAACATCACTCATAAATGCAAAATTCACCTCTTGTATTCTGATTGGAAAGCTAAGTTTATAATAAGATTAATTCGTTCATAACATGACTACTTATTTTGTATGTTTATTAATATTTTTTGTTCAACTATATTGTTCGGTTGATATTTTTTACTCCCAATCGCATAAGAAATATATTCTTTTTAGAGAAAATTAGTCAAATAGACCGCGCCCCCTGAGGCTTATCACTATCCGGACCACGCACTTTTGCCGAATGAAAATAGACAAGTTGCCCAGTGATTTTCTGGTATCCAACCATGGGGTGCCATGTGTCCGACAAATATATGACCGAAGTACGTATTTTGAGAATATATGTCATGTATTGTATGGTATTGTTTTTTGGGCAACCAAATTGTATTTTCGGGCAACTATATAATATTGGGCAACTTGTATTTATACACGAGGATAATATTGTCATTTTACACTGGTTGTATTATAAAACTAATACCGTAATATTAACGCATACTTAGAACATCACGCCTACACAAAATCAAACATCTTCTTGGACGATTTCTAACAGTTTCTACAATTAAACGTCTTCTTCTACATCACAAAGACACACTCACAAACCACATCTTATTCATAAAACCCTCTAAACCCTAATTAATTTTACTCTATAATTCCATATGACAAAATTAAAGTTGTACAATTGTAAAATCGCAGTTCGTTCTACATTGAAGTTGCTGGCAGATATTAAACTCTGTTTGTCAAAGAATGAAAACCGCGAATGGTTGTTCAGCAAACATATTTGGTCCATGGTTGGATATAAAGTCGTGCGAGAATGACGCCTTGATGCATTATGTTTTGCAACACCAGGTATATGTTTCTAACATCTCCTCTGATTCCCCTCCACTAAAATTCCAAATTGGGGATCATTCGTTAAGGTTTGGCCGGAAAGAATTTTGTCTGATAACAGGGTTTCGATTTGGCAAAGTTTCAAAACCTATTAAATGATCTAGCGCATTTTTCGATCATGTATTTCCTGAAAAAAGAGTAATGGTATAACAAATGTACATGCAATTGATCTTTTGGAACTTGTTAATGACGGAAAAAAGGATGGGAAAAGATGGTTATCTCTTTCTCGATGAGGATCTTTGTTAGGGTGTGTCTGGTAGCTGCAGAGTGGTGTTTATGGGAAAAGAAGACAGGAATTGCATCTATAATCACTTATTGTCCTTGGTTGATGATTTTGGACTGGAATGTATTTCCTTGGGGTGAATATATGTGGCATAAATTTTATCAAAGGACTGTCAATATTGTTCATATTCACAGAAAAGATCATTTGTTAAAATTGAAAAAAAACCCAAAGTTCAGTGCCACATACAATCTATACGGGTTCGCTTGGGCTTTCAAGGTTAGAATTCTCACTAGTTTGTACTAATGTATGAATGTCTAGCTTTGATAACATTTTTACAAAAACAGGTTATTAAAAGCTTTTGATTCTATTTTGTTGTGCTATTACTTATTCATTTCAAAAGTACCTAAAATTAACGTTGTTGTTTTATTGTTATGAAATGCTGGTTTTTCTTCTGTATACAAGTAATATAAAAGTTACCCGTAATTTAGATAACAAAAATGTTATAACACATTTTAGTTTGTGATTTATTTTTAAATTGTAACCATAAAGGTATTGTTTCATCCTAAATAGGTTACCTTTACTTTGGTAAACCTTGAAACATTTTCAAAAACGATAGCTGCATAAGTACACGTTTTAAAGATGACAATTGTGGCTATTACAGATTTGGATTTTGGAGACTTATCCTAAAAGCCCACTTTGATGGGTGAAAGACAATAAGGTCGTTCCACGTGGTCTTGCTTGGTCAGGACTTTCAAAGTTTCGGAAACCGGACTGTTGTAACCTCTTTGGAACGGTATGCATCACACGTCTTACATTCTTCGACCCACGAACTTGTAACTGAATTTGTTCACATTATATGAGTAATTTAAATTTTATTATTATTATTATTATTATTTTTAAATTTTGTTGTTGTTGTTAGGATTCAAGCTGAACTTTCTGCAACACAAGCTGAAATGAAGCAACCGTGGTGTATTGCCAACGCCCAATTTATAGATGGTTTGTCTGTTCCAGAGACCGACGATGGTTACAAGACTGCAGAGCATTCAAATGAATTCGCGGACGATTTCAATTTAAACTTGTGCATGGACGATTTCAATTTAAATGTTGAACAAACGGGAACTACTCATTCGACAGGGCGTCTATTTCGTCAGTTAGTGGATTTGAATAAAAAAAATTTGATGATAGAAAACGGCATTCATTCGGTCAGAAACACACCTTTTGTACTTGATGTGTTTATTACTGTGAAAACCAGACTTTCAAAAGTACAGGAACTATTGGGTCTTAATAATTATGTCAGCTGTTGATCCTGAACATATTAAAAGTTGTGCCACCACAAACGACCACGGCGTTACTCCCGATGATCCGAAGGTTTGTATTTACTTTTCAGTTTACCTCCAATGTTTATACTAAACTCAAATAATCGTTCGTGTCCACACTTATATCAAACATTGGTCGATACAGGCCACGTCGTCTCATATTGTAGGCCCTAACGGGGATAAGGTTGTCCATGCGGACCATGCAACGGACATTGAAAATGATGATGGGCTTAAAGAAATGCAACCATGTAACCTTGGTATGCTTGTTGAAGCTTGTGCCATCACCGAAAAATGTCCTGATATGGAATATGGAGGTCAAAGTAGTACTTAACTTCCACTAGTTGCACCTAAAGAGGAAAATAAAATACCCGGTGACCCCATTATTGTATGTTATATTTCAGTTACAGTTTAAATATCAGCTATAGCATACGTCCCTACTTATGTATATATATATTTAAAATTCAGCAGGAACCGGATTGTGGTAATGACTGGTCGTCTTACATAAACGATGAAAAAGTTTTGGGTGATAATTCTCTAGATGCAATGGATTGTGATAACGAACAACAAGATGTGGTTCAGAAGCAATTGCCTTGCCAACCTGAACCCGTTAGCAATATTGATTGTGTGCGAGACAGTAGGAACACCCACCAACAAAGCTCATGAGATATCTACATTCTCAATGAAAACATGCCGATAAATAAAATAGTTTAATGTTCTGTTTTGTAACATACTATATTCTCAAATGTCAGTTTAAAGACAACAACTTGCCATATGTAAATGTGGTTGGCCAAAATGCCACTCCTGTTTCGCCCCAAGATAATGTCAACAAAAGCGTCGATACAAAATTGTGTCTTCCGTCTTTAGATTTAATGGATTGTGATGATCAACAAGGGGATGTGGTTGACAAAAATTCGTTTGTTGGCCTTGAATCCAGTAACAATGATGTTGTTGTGGTTAGCCTAGAAGATACACCAACAAAGAAAGACGTTGAAGCCCCTGAATCTCAGGTTAAACCCAAGAAAGTGTCATTTGGAAATGTGGTAGGTCCTAATGACAAACCTCTGTTGGAAGATCTTTTCTTCGATATGAATATGAACAAAAGAAAGAGAGTAAAATTGAACGACAACCTCAGTAAAAGAAGGCGCACTGTACAAACTTACGCGACGTTGTTTGGGTCTGTCAATTCGGAAAATGGGGTATCAAAAACATCAGCTACTCCTTGCCGCCGTGTTACAAGATCGCAGGGTGTCATTAACGAGGCTATTATCCCGGCAGCCGTTTTAGATGTACATCACCTTATTAAATTGTAACTGAAATGAATATTTTTTTTTTATTTTTTTCTGCTTATCTTTCAACTTTGTTTTCAGGAAACATCTGGAAACCCAATAACGTGTCCAGTTAGTCGATTCTATTGCCCACAATTGAACCGTTTGTAGAGGTAGGTTCTGTTTGTTAATCCAATAACATCATTATGATTGTGTGTATGTTATTGAACATATTTATTTTGTAGGAACTTTTCGACACCGAAATGCAACAAGAAGAAGGTTACTGTTCCCGATTACCTTCGCAAGTATTTGAAGCTTAAAGAACCATTACTTTATAGGTTTCCTTGGGGCTCTGGTGCGGTTATTGCTTATAGGGATTTTTGGGTAGCCTTGGCATGTGTTGAAGCTGCCGTGGGTGGCTTAATGAATTAGTGAGTAAACCTGATGCCTAGCTGGTCTACTGCACTTGTTTATTATTTCGTTTTGTTACTTATGAAACGAATGTTTACAGTTTTGATTTGCTTTATCTGTCGCGACACTTGGATGCATGGGTTGAATTGATGTGGTTGTTAAGACCAGCTGATGCAGATTGGGCTTTGGCAGGGTGTACTTTTTGCAATCAAATCCTAGGTGGCAACATGCCTACCACTTATTTAGATGGCACAACATACCCTGTGGCTTGGCGAGATGTTGCAAAGGTCATTATGGCAGACTCTTATCGTACATATACCACTCGTTATAAACACTTATAATATCCTGCATTTGTTTTATATATCAGGTGTATTTTCCCATGAATGAAAATACAAAACACTGGGTACTCTGTGAGCTCCATATCCGCATTGGAGTTGTTTACATTTATGACTCTCTTGGGTCACCTCGGAAGTGAACGAGTGGTTGCGAGATTCCAAGAGAAAGTTACAAACACAGCTTAAATCGTACCTAACAAAGCGTGTACTTGCATAGTAAGGGCATATCACCGGGGGATTATAAAATCACATACAAGTGTCCACAAGTACCAAAACAATCGGATTTGTATGGTGACTGCGGAGTATGGGTGTGCATTATTTTGTACAGATTGCTCGTAACCACCTCTGAAGTAGCGACTCTCTTCAAACAGCTTTAGCTTACCGTGAATGGATGCTTGAATACTTCTGGAAGCACAAGGTTGAATACATAATTTGATAGCGGTCTTTCAAGGTACTATCCTTAATGTCCGTTTGACCCATAATTATTCTCTAATGTTGACATGTGAAGTATTTTTCTTTCAACGTATACTGTAGGTATTTTTACTTCTATTATATATTTGTCGATTATTATAATATTTTTTTTAACTCAACGGCGCTTCTTTAGTTAATACCCGTGCACATATACAAAAAAGCCTATGCTTTGCAAACCACTTCTATATATTATGGGTTATGTATACTTTATTAATTTATTTGGTATATACTAGCAGAATTTAATATTTGGTTGCCCTATAGTACATTACGGTACATGTCCTTAAATGTCTTCTTTTGCCAATCTCTTTCTTTAATACAAATCTTTCTTAATTTGTTTAACAACATCTTTCTTTCTTCTTTTGGTCTATTCACTTCATATCTTTATCCCAATCTTTCTGCTTTTGTTTAACAAAATGTCCGACTATATCCCACTGGATGTTCAACTAGATATCATTCGCAGGCTACCTCCTAAGTCTATACTCCAGCTATGTAGTGTTTGCAAGTTATGGAAGGCTAGTATAGATTGTGGTTTTTTCATCTCTAATTACGGTGTTCGTCGTAACGAGGAGTGTTTTTTTACGCTAACATTTGATCAGGGTCACAAAGGTTTTATGTTAGCTTTTAATGAACAGTTGACCGCTACGGCTTGTGCAGATTTAATGCTTTCATCTATGATTGCAGTTGGCAATTCTCATGGTCTTTCGTGTTTTGTTTATGACTCTAATCTAATGTCTTATTTGGAACCCGCAATCCAAAAATCACTTGCAGTACATGTCCCGTTTTACACGCATCAAATTGAATGTAAAAAGATTTGCTTTGGTTTTGCCGTCCGTCCGGACACTCTTGACCCGACGATCGTGAAGGTCTCCTATCCTGTATTCCAAAGTGGTTTCGGTATGTTTCGTCTTTTCTTTCAACTCGTTAAGGTGGACATGCCTTGAAAATTTCCACCCCCCTCGTGAAACTATCAAATTGAAACATCAAAGTCAGGCAGTTGTCGGTCATTTTATCTATTGGACTGGGAGTGAAAAGTTAACTAATCAGGCGGTGTTACATACAAGATTTATATGTTGATTTCGTTTGATTTGGTAACCAACCAATTTAAAGTTATAGACCTTCCGCAGATTTTAAAAAATGAACTCCAGTTCCATTCTATGTTTTCGATCTTGGAACCTCTCTAGTGATTTCTGGTATGATCATTGATGAAGATATGCCATTGTTTTGTGGATGGGTGTTGGACGTGAATGGTTTTGCCATAAGATCATGTAGAAGCCTCTTTGCCATCCCCACCCTATTATCTGTTCGTTTGCTTGGGTTTACAAAGGATCAGGCTCCAATAGTGGAAGCGTACACTGGCAACCATTTGGGTCACTCGCTATTCCTGTACAACAAAGAACTTGAATTATTTGTCAGCATGGGAATTTTAGGAGATACAGGATCTTTCTACATCGCCCCATACAAAGAATCTCTTTTTTTGTTAAATCATACAGACTGTGCTGTCTATAGTATGTTTTATTTATAGCTTACCATTCTATTCATGTTCCTTTTAAACATTATCACTTGAATTGGTTAATGATATATCAATGCCATTTTCAACAGGTTTGTTCGGCTGAAGTTACGGATCAGGCTAAATGGGAATGAAGGTTTGTGGTTTTAGTACGCTGTCTGTGTGGGAAGGAAGCATTGGATTGTTTTGATTTTTCGTAGTCGATGAATGTTATCAATTAAGTGGTTATATAATATGTAACAATTAAAGTTATAACCATGTAGTAATCGTAATATGTAGTTGGTTGTCTGTATCAAACGTTGTATGTCAACGTATTTACTATTTCATCTCTTCTGTTATCCCCTTATCCATTTTTTTAATCTGCCAACTAGCGGTTGTTACCCAAAATAATTTTGGCAACCTAATTTTGTTCTTAGGGCAACTTCTTTTCCATACGGACTACTTTTATAAACCCACGACTCCTTCTAGACGTACATTTCGTATTCTACAACCTACTTATAACTACCAACTTGAGACAATGCACACTTCCCAAAATAGAGGTTTAACATTCAACACTAGTACAAATTAACTAGCAATTGTAAGTTTACTACAAGCAGTGGTAAATGACTGTCCCTGTTCAGCCCCACAAAATCAGTAGTAAAAAACAGCTAGCAGTTGTAACTTAATTTAAGTAATCGAGCATAAAAGCAGCGTAGCATTTCTTTTATGTTTACAAAGGTCGTATAAAGCGAAAAATAATCCACTCAAACGAATGTCACTCTACACATCTGATAACCTGATGCCGTTGTGAAGATGTTCTTTAAAAAATAATCCAAGTGAAGATGTTGATGTTTTTAGAATGAGTGATGCTTTTAAAATTGTTTCGTCCATTAACATACAAATCTGTTTTAAATACCATTTTAGCGAAGGATCTACTATAGAAGGTGACTAAACGAACACAACCTAGTACTCCTTAAGAAGAATAATAATTAACGAACAGTTATTCTCACTAAACACCTCGATATGTTGTTAATACACGAATACTCTGAATAGTATTGCCGTTTACAACCTTGAAGTGTATCGACTCTAGATATCACCAAAACTTATATAGAACTCAAACCTAGGACCTCCTTCAATAGGATAAGGAGTCCTTTGCAAAATACACTAAGTAATGTACAAGATAAATATACTTACAATACTTATCTAATACAAAACATCCTACCGAAGACATTCTAGAATATTACATATTCATCCCACACAATCATACTAGTAGTGACAAGTACATTAGCGGGTTAATTACGCGACTTTTACGCCACGGTTTGTGTTTTGTTTCTTCTATTCTTTTCCGTTGGCTTTCCCGGTGGCTTTTCCGGTGCGGGTCTTTTGCCTTTATACTTTTCTTGAAGGAGTTCTGGTGGCTTGCTTCCTCGTGGCCCCGACGTATTGATCAACCCATCGTATTCCCGAGGAATTAGATAGGCCTTTCAACTTCAATGGGCCTTCGGGGGTTTCCGTCTAAACACACCCCTCAGCGGTACAGGAAGGACTTTTGGTAAGTTGCCTGACTTTCTTAGGGAAGTTTCTTGTTGGAAGGGTCTGGTTTACGTACTTCGTTGCCCCTAACTTCCTTTTGTCGCCCTTCCCTACGGGACCCATCTGCCGAACACATTTTGTCACTCCCAAGACCCAATTCCCATGATTTATTTCCTTCTTCCGCTCTCGAACGGCGAGGTTAAGAAGGAAAAGCCTGCACTTTCAAGATCCCATATTGCTAATGAGAGTCTAATAGGTTTAAACTCCCACCTTTGGTATGCATATGGTCCTGGCAGACTACCACCACGTGAATGGACATGGGTTTTGGGTGAAGGTGTGTTGTGGATGCTCGCGGAGATGGGTTTTTAGTCGTCATTTTAGAACGACTAACTGTTATTAGTAGTCATTTTAGAACATGTTTGCAGCATCGGTTTTTTTTTTTTGGGGGTAAAGGTTTAGGCTATGTATGGGCTGTTTGGAAACGGCCGTGCGTGGCAAACGAG
This sequence comes from Chrysanthemum makinoi, assembly GCA_910596185.1. Lineage (NCBI taxonomy): Eukaryota > Viridiplantae > Streptophyta > Magnoliopsida > Asterales > Asteraceae > Chrysanthemum > Chrysanthemum makinoi. The sequence goes on along the minus strand of OU343224.1, from coordinate 237,672,224 downwards.
TTGTTGTTGACGTCCGTATGTATTCTTTTTGTACTGTGTACCATCGGTATCTTTTTCTGAATAACATCTTCAACTTCTCTTTTGTTTTCAAAATATTCGGTTGCTGATTTGCGGTGGAAATATTTTGTAGGTGAAGGAATGGTTCCTTTTTGCTTTTTGGACTTTCCCCTTGATTTACCTCGCTTATTTATAGCGAGGATTTTACTGTTCGTGCGCAGCGTTATCATTACTTTTCATTAACCGTTTTGTGGGTAGGCACGTGCCTAGGCTCCTACTTGTTCTTTGCTATATTTGACAAAATTTACGGAGTACTTGTGAAGGAACGTGAATCTTTACATGCAGATTTTATCTCCTTTTTGCTATTTGAATATAAATGATTACGTAAACACAAACAAATTTGCTTTTTGCGAGGAAACTAGCGGTGGTTTTTGCGACACTAGGAGTGGGTACAACGACGTTAGCGTGGTTAGAGCGGCGTTAGCGGTGGTTGGGGATTAACGTAAGAACAGACTTAAGAATTTGTTCAAAACCTTTAACCTCCTTTCGCGGCAGCAGTTGTAACTCTTAATCGAGTTTGTATCCCCAATTCAATCCAAATTATTTTGTACTAAAAACTTACCTTTTTAACACTTGTAGCAGTTGTTACTAATTTTTTGGCGCATACATCCCCAACTGTGCTGTTAAAATTATGTCTTTTTTATTTTTTATAATTTTTGTATTTATTTAATTTTTTTTAATTATATTATAAGGGTTATTATTCTAACACATAAATAAGCATGCAACTCAACACGTCATCATATTCTATTATCGAGACACAAAAATTCTGACTACCATTATTAATCGTCTCATACTCTCATTGGCTTGCATACCCAAACAAGTTACCCACCCACACTATGACTTTTTTTTAACTAAATAAAATTTCATCTTCATATTACTACTTTATTAGTAAATTTTTTATTTTTGTAAAGTGACTAACTATCTCGAACACAATTTGAATAACTACGCAAACAAATATATACTAGTAACATAAAAGGGATCACATCCATAGGTTAACATGACATATTAATTTTTTTCAAATATTTTTTATGACGAGTTTGCTAGTGCATAGCTAGCAAATGGTACTTTGGGCACCTAATTTGTGTACTCATGTCAACTATACTTTGGGCAACTAAATTGTGTACTCATGGCAACTGGTACTTTTAGTCAAGTGGTGATGTATGCAACAAGGGGCTGGGGTTTGACTGGATTTAATTTACATCTTTCTATATTTTTAAACTATTTTTCTGACTAGTTTGCTAGTGCATACCTAGCAAATGGTACTTTGGGCAACTAAATTGTGTACTCATTGCAACTAGTTTACGTAGTAGTACTTTTAGTCAAGTGGTGATATATGCAACAAGGGGATGGGGTTTCACTGGATTTAATTTACATCTTTCTATTTTTTTAAACTATTTTTATGACTAGTTTGCTAGTGCATAGCTAGCAAATGGTACTTTGGGCAACTAAATAGTGTACTCATGGATAAGGAGTCCTTTACAAAATACACTAAGTACTGTACAAGATAAATATACTTACAATACTCATCTAATACAAAACATTCTACCGAAATATACTTACAATACTCATCTAATACAAAACATCCTACCGAAGACACTCTAGAATATTACATATTCATCCCTCACAATCATACTAGCAGTGAGAAGTACATTAGCAGTGGTACGGGAGTTTTACTGCCACTCGTCGCCCCGGCGTATTGATTAAACCATGGGATTCCCCGAGGAATTAGATAGGCATTTCAACTTTAATGGGCCTTTCAGGGGGTTTCCCCTCTAAATACGCCCCTCTGCGCGGTATAGGAAGGGCTTTTTGTAATGTAGCTTCCCAACCCGCGCGGGTTTTATTTTATCCCGGCTCCCGCAAGCTGGTCATTTTTTCCTTAGACCCAGTCTATCCAACCAGATATCCCTGAATTCGTAGACGCACACTTGAATGGGGGCCGGGCTGCACAAACAGAAGAAGAAGGCATAGCTTTGATCCTCAGTTGTTTGACTTTCTTAGGGAAGTTTCTTGTTAGTTAGGGGCTGGTTTAAGTATTTCGTTGCCCCTAACTTCCTTTTGTCGCCCTTCCCTACGGGACCCATCGCGAACATATATTGTCACTCCCATGACCCAATTCCCATGATTTATTTCCTTCTTCCGCTCTCGAACGCCGAGGTTACGAAGGAAATGCCTGCAATTTCAAGACCTCATATTGCTAATGAGAGTCTCCTAGGTTTAAACTCCCACCTTTGGTATGCATATGGTCTGGCGGACTACCACAACTTGAATGGACATGGGTTTTGGGTGAAGGTGTGCTGTGGATGTTCGCGGAGATGGGTTATTAGTCGTCATTTTAGAACGACTAAATGTTATTAGTAGTCATTTTAGAACATGTTTCAGTTGTCACAGCATCAGCTTTGCACTTTCTTTGGGGGTACAGGTTTAGGCTATGTATGGGCGGTTTGGAAACGGCCGTGCGTGGCCAACAAGTTGTTGTTGACGTCCGCATGTATTCTCTTTGTACTGTGTACCATCGGTATCTTTTTTTGAATAACATCTTCAACTTCTCGTCGGGTTTTTAAAATATTCCGGTTGCTTGATTTGCAGGTGGCAATATTTTTGTAGGTGAAGGAATGGTTCCTTTTTTGTTTTTTCTGGTCTTTCCCCTTGATTTACCTCGCTTATTTATAGCGAGGATTTTACTGTTCGTGCACGCGTTATCATTAATTATCATTAACTGTTTTGTGGGTAGGCACGTGCCTAGGCTCCTACACTGTTGCTGCTATATTTGACATAAAATTACTTGGGAAGGAATGTGAATCTTTACATGCAGATTTTCTCTCCTTTTTGGTATTTGAATATAAATGATTACGTCAACACAAACAAATTTGCTTATTGCGAGGATACTAGCAATGGTTTTTGCGACACCAGGAGTGGGTAAAACGACGTTAGCAGTGGTAAGATTGACGTTAGCAGTGGTTGGGGATTTACCTGTGAACAGACTTAAGAATTTGTTCAAAACCTTTAGCCTCCTTTCGCGGTAGCAGTTGTAACTCTTAATCGAGTTTGTATCCCCAATTCAATCCAAATTAATTTGTACTAAAAACATACTTGTTTAACACTTGTAGCAGTTGTTACTAATTTTTTGTCGCCTATATCCCCAACGGTGTTACTAATTTTTTGCCGCCTATTATCGAGACACAAAAATTCTGACTACCATTATTAATCGTCTCATACACTCATTGGCTTGCATTCCCCAAACAAGTTACCCACCCACACTAAGATTTTTTTTAACTAAATAAAATTTCATCTTCATATTACTACTTTATTAGTAAATTTTTTTATTTTTGTAAAGTGACTAACTATCTCGAACACAGTTTGAATAACTACGCAAACAAATATATACTAGTAACATAAATGGGATCACATCCATAGGTTAACATGACATACACAGACTATACAAAGATGAGATAAGTGACTCCAAAATGTAACAACGATCTCCTAATAAACAAAAGGCGGCTTCCATGTAGTTATAACAAAGCACATCAAACCTCCATTGACTCAAACTTTTCAATTAAACCATTCAGCTCTTTAACACGATCATGTTTTCTAAACCAAGAATACAGTAGTTTGGAACTCTCAGCCAGATCCTCATTTTGCATCCTTAACAGGTGATTAATAGTTGGCAACCAACAGTCCGAACCGCATAAAGCTCCACTTCCGCTATCATTTGTTGTCTACGGTTGACACGGCCCCTAATTTCAACAGCATTTCTCCTATGATCTGCTTCGTCACGTAAAGCAACTTCCAATTCACCTCTGTAGTACGCGATCGTAATATCTTTTAACAACTTTGAGCCACCAAACATTGGTAATTTATCACATAAAACCATGCCAGCAGACATCGTTAAGTTTGCTTTTCTAATACTATCACTAATAGAGATACCAAAAACTGTTTTTGTTACATAGCGTCATATATAGACACGAAATTTCTAACAAACTAGTTATGACAATTGTCTGTTTCCAATGGACAAGTGGATCACACCAAATAAGTACCAACCCACAATTTCTTTTTTTTTATATAGTATCTTCCTATTTTTTTCAAATATTTTTTATGACGAGTTTGCTAGTGCATGGCTAGGAAATGGTACTTTGGGCACCTAAATTGTGTACTCATGGCAACTATACTTTGGGCAACTAAATTGTGTAGTCATGGCAACTAGTTTAAATAGTACTGTAGTACTTTTAGTCAAGTGGTGATGTATGCAACAAGGCGCTATTTTTTTCAAATATTTTTTATGACGAGTTTGCTAGTGCATGGCTAGGAAATGGTACTTTGGGCACCTAAATTGTGTACTCATGGCAACTATACTTTGGGCAACTAAATTGTGTAGTCATGGCAACTAGTTTAAATAGTAGTACTTTTAGTCAAGTGGTGATGTCTGCAACAAGGGGCTAGGGTTTGACTGGATTTAATTTACATCTTTCTATTTTTTTAAACTATTTTTATGACTAGTTTGCTAGTGCATACCTAGCAAATGGTACTTTGGGCAACTAAATAGTGTACTCATGGCAACTAATTTACGTAGTAGTACTTTTAGCCAAGTGGTGATGTATGCAACATGGGGATAGGGTTTCACTGGATTTATTTAATTTACATCTTTCTATTTTTTTCAAATATTTTTTATGACGACTTTGCTAGTGCATAGCTAGCAAATGCTACTTTGGGCAACTAAATAGTTTTCATGGAAACTACAATAGTACTTTTAGTCCAGTTGTGATGTATGCAAAAAGGGGTGGGGATTGAGTGGATATAATTTGCATTCAGTGTTTTTTTATTAGTCATATGTGTATTCATGTAAAGTGGCCAACTAGTTACAAAACTTGACAAATTTATTTGGGTAAAAAAATAAAATACAATACACATTTGGGTAAACCAAACATACAATATACCTAGCGAATTATTTTTTAATGTGTGAACGTTTGGGATAAACTTATGCCAAGTTCCTTATTCTTGTATTGTTATGCCCCAAAAAAATTCAAACCTGCAAAGTGCAAGAAAAAAGAAAAGAAATAAAAAAATAAAATTAAAAAAAACAATAAAAAGTTACATATTGCAAGTAAGTAAGCATAGAAAAGGCGTGTAATAATAAAAAAGGGGGGAAATGAAAAGGCTTGTATGTGAAAGGTTGGTAATTTAATGCTACTTCTTGTGGTACACAAAAATGCTAGGGTGGCTGTCAACTCAACGGACGCATCAGTTTTGTACACTGACACAACACTAATTATATTATAACTTAAACTAAACCTTCTGTTTAAAACACACACATAGCAATCAAAGGGGGGAAAAATAAAACATACAAAACAAAACTGATAAAAGGATGACTACACCTATGCCATTTTGTGAAGAACTTGCTGGTGTTGCAGGATCTAGTTTTGTTAGAGATATGATGATAGTTCGTTTTCGAAGGGATGTGAGTGTTGTCATGGTGGATGAAGCAGAGTTGATGAAGAAGGCTCAAGAAATAAGGGCACGTGTGGCTGAAAGGGATCATGTTATTGGAGAGTTGGAGCTTTTATACCCATTTAAATCTTGTGTGGAAAGTATTTCAGAATTAACCAAGCTGCAAACCGAAGATCTGACAGAAGCCGCAGCGATATTGGTCAATGTAATGAAGAAGCACAAGCGAGCCCGGAGAATACTTCATCATTCATAGAGAAGCTGAAAGGCATGGTGTACTGATTCGGTTAATTGTTGTCTTAGCGGTGACGATGTCTTGTTTATGTTCGTATTTCTATTTCTAGTCATGTATCTTGTATTGAATTTTAGTTTGACTGCTGTTGTGAAATGTGGGTCTAGGCTTTGGCAAATGCATGTAAAATATTTAAATAAATAAAAGCCATGGTTTCTGTAAAATAATTATATTATGGTCACCTTAAATTGTGCCTGCATCTCATGATCTATTCTGAAAGAAGACCGCCTCCATTGTTTCAAGAATAAATCTGTTTGAGCGGCCGTCATTGTGGACCTGTTTACCTGATTAATGCAAGTAAATCTCATTATTAAAATATGCATATGGGAATGTAACGTTTCAAACAAACAAAGTGTATCAAGTAAACGACACAAAAAAACATCATGTTGTTGGTTTCCGACATGTCATATAAAACATAAACCCTAAAGAATGAAGCACAAGAGTTAAAGGGCTATAATGAGCATACCTATAAAACATAAACCCTAATAACAATTTAAATAACTTTGAATTAAATAACAAATTTACTAATAGAATATAAAATATAAAAGTGCACAGTTATTTATATTCATGTATAATTATATGAACGAATACGGTAACAAAAGTACATACGGGAGAGTACAACAAACCTGGATTTGTTTCTAAAAATAGAGGAAAAGGACAACGATATATTTTTATTTGGATTCTTCGTTGAAAGTGACCTAGTGTATAACAAGGAATGTGGGGATGTTGATTGTTGGGACTTGGGACCATAAACTGATGTGTGGGGTATAAAAGGTTTAAGTGTTTGTCATTCTAGGTCCCTTATGTATCTTACGGCTGTCATGATACGACTAAAACTGCTAGTTAAAGTTAGAACTGCTAGTACTGAAGACAATTTATCATATAAACGTGTTGTCACTACATGTTGTCTAAGGTTTCGGAATTAAGACTTAAAAATGTTATTACATTTTACTACTGCTAGTCTGAAGACCAAATAATATAAACATGTTGTTACTACATGTTTTCTAAGGTTACTCCTGCTATAACAATCTTGACTGACCTTTAATTTGACTAGTCACAAGGTAATTGAATATTTTAGAAACAGTGTGTGTTACTCTTCAATTAAATTCTCCAACCAACTAGTATGGCACACCATTCAAGTGTAATAAATGAAGAGGAAAAATACAGATGGTTATGCTAGTAGACGTTCTTATATAAACCGTGAATGCTATTCTTTTCGTTATAACATCGAAACTGGTTGAGTTAATGGTATGCATTCGGTGCGAGGATGGAAAGAGAAGAAGTATGATTGACCTTAGATGCAAGGCGTGCACCGAATAGAGAAATCATGTGGTACTTTTGTCCAATGAATTTTTACATGGCGACAACAATACTCTTTGTGGGGTTGATGCATGTAGACTTGGTGGTGTACATGTTAGCAGGGAAAAAACAACTGTAGTTCGTAGAGGTGAAGGTGTGTAACATATTGGATTTCACAAACACACTAAACCATAATCACAAGTGGCGTACAAGAAGGTTTTTAGAGAGAGAAAGTTAGAGGTTTAGGGAACTTAGTGAGAGAAAGAAAAATCTTATTATGAGCTCCAACTCACTACCTTGGAAGGTAGAGAGTATTTATAGTCTTACAATAAAACGCCACACAGGTACGTGGATCGGGCATACAGATGGGTAAAGACCGTCCGTCCTCTACGGTGTTACTTAACTAAATACTACTTAACATAAAATAACTACGACTACGAGCTTTCTAACGAATATATATACTTGAGGTGACCGACTCTTTAGTACCTGGAATTTCTAATTCCTAACAATCTCCCCCTAAGGGAGGTCACCTCAAACACACATTAAACTTACTTTGAATACAAGCGGATATTACATTGTAAATTGTTCTTGCACTCTTGATGTAGTACTTTGCTCTGTAGCTCGTAGTCATTGATTCTTCACATTGCATGTTTGGTTAATCCAAGTGGAGGTCTTTTCCTGATCCACGTGATAATGAGATTTGAGCCGACATTGAGATCATCGGCCACATTAAATCTCTGACTCTTCCTTTGTGGTGTTGATATTATGTGATGTAGTGACATTTGGACCGACATGCTCACATTATGGATCATGATTTCTTCTTATCAGAGTAGCGGAAGCTTTTGTTGATTCATGATATTAGGCGGCGTAGCGAAGCATGGAGTGATAATATCAGATTCATTGATGCACTAATCATGATTTCTTTAGAAATGAATGTGATGTGTGAGCATACGGCTATGGATTGACGGCTCCATTACGATCATTTGCAAGCGTCGGGGCGTGCACGCATACAATTAGCAATAAAGCGCGAAAGTGTCTTTGTCACTTTCGGAATTGAGGTACCGCCCACGGTTCCCGTTGATCAGTACAAGTCTTGCTTTGTGATCGGTATAATTCCAAAGAATTTCCTTGAGGGTTTTGCGGTTGCTCTAGGCGTTCTCAAACGGAACGTCTCAAAGAAGACAACGGGTGAGTGAACGGCCAATTAAGATTCGATTGATGAAAAGAGATTTGAAAAACAATCATGTATTGCTTAATAGAAATTGTTTTTGCAATACAACGAAGGTTTTAATGAAAATCAATTATCAATCATAAACACCTTTTATTTTGAAATATTAGTACACGATTGGATGTGCTAAAGAAAAAGTTTTTAAGCACAACAACCGGTTTTTCAAAGGTATCCGTCAATCCATAACTTGAACCAGGATTGATTCAAAAATTGAATCGCCCCATCGTTTTGTTCGGTTGTCACATGGTTGATCTATAGAATAGATCTCACATGCCACCAGAGCTTGTTTGATGTTGGTTCCAGAAGGCTTTCCATCTTCATTGTGAATATGATTGCATATCACTTTCGGATGTTACGGCAATACCACAAGGATACTGCGAAGGACTCACGATATAATCTCTCTTTCCACATTGTGTAAAGCAGAGAGTCTTCATTGAACGTGTCCTAATGAGATTTATTGATGATCTCGTGGCTCTAGACTCAATTGTTCACATTTGGTTCCTATGCGAGAAGACTAGGGAGATGGTCTCCTTCTTCAATATCAACAATCTCTAAGAGAAAGTCGATAGATTATGTAGGTTCCCTGTGAGAATGAAACAAGCCCTTTTAAGAGGAACTTGAGTGGTTTGGAAAGTTGAAGTGCAGTGCGTCACTGGGTCCATGACGTCTTGTCTTCAATACCGATGTTACCATGAGTAGTATATGAATTGAACCGGTTTGCCTAAGGTTGAATAAATGGAGGGCTATTTGTTTTCACCCTTTTCACATTCAATTCTTTTTCATTCTTCAACCCCTTGATTAACTACAGAGGACTTCATAACTAGAACCTTGTTGGGTTTATTCGATTACTAGCTTAGTCTCGGTCCGCACTCTTCCCATATCTCATTTTTCTCCTTTTATCATCATACCTAAGAACTCTACACTAACTAGTGAATTGTCCCTGGGTAGATCCGTCGGTTACTGGCGAATCATGGGAACAAATACCTAACCTTATCATCCTTATATCACCATACATAAAGTAAATTTGGTGGTCTATTTGGTATTGTTCATCTGCCATTGGAACCAATTGAAAACCATTTGAAAAATCAATCCAGATACTTGTGATATATTATCAAAGCATTTTGCACACTTGAATTGTTTTGATATTTTTAGAAAAAGAGCTCCCCTCAACATGTGCATCATGTATTTGAAATCGTTTAGCACACGGAGGCAAGAGGAAGAATTAACTTCTGTGATTTCTATTTTCTAAAAGATATCAACATCACTTTCCTTATCAAATCAAGTAGATAAAGCATTTTGGAAGGATGAGGTTTTCACAAGTTTGCTCCCCTTCAATATGTGCCTCGAGGTTTGAAAGAGTTTTGCACATACAAGAGAGACACTGCACATTGATCCGCGTTTCAAATCTTTGTGTTTTAAGATGGATGCTCCCCCTCAACATGTGCATGGAAAATTTGAAATCGTTTGTCACATTCGGGGAGGATAACTTGTACATCCTTATAAAACCAATTGCAAACCATTTGCCTAATCATCGGTTTAAATCAATTTAAATCACAAATTCTTCCCCGATCACAATTATCAAATCATTGAGATTTGTGATCTCTGTAGATTTAAATTGATTTTGAAAGCTTTTGAGGAGAATTGTGACATGATTATGAAAGCGTTTTAGCGATAAGGATCGAATTATGAGACTTTAAACTCCATTGATTAAACATGCATGATTATCTTTTGAAAACATAACAGTAACCAAGGTCTGGTACCATTGTTTGAAAAATACATTTTTTTATTTAATTTGAAAAATCATTTTGATTGAAAAATACATTTTTTGATTTAATTTGAAAAATCATTATCCCCCTCAATCAATGGGATATGTTGTTGATTGAGAGATAGATATTTCTACCACTGTTAAGTACAGATGATTTTAAAAAAATTGAGTCCGAGTATTTTCAAAGAAATTAGTTTTCATTAGATAGTAGGTGATTGTTTCATAGAATCAGAGCATGAGATTTGAAAAAAACAATTTAAAACATGGCTCTGTTCTTTCATTGAAAAGCAGGTTATTACCTGAAATGACAATAAACCATTGTTTCTCTTTCTCCCAATTTTTTTTTGAATGATAGCATAAAGACCGTAGATATTATCGAATTGAGAAAAACATGACAAAAAGGACAATATTTTTTGAGGATTTTCAAAAAAAAAGATTTTTAGATTTTTATGGATTTTTTTTTTTTTTTTTTTTTGTATTATGCTTTTTGAGTAACTATTTACAAGAGATAGATGAAGAAAGACCTTTACTCCTCGTCTTCCTCCTGAAGATGTTTGAGTGTTTCTGGTTGAAGGCTTTTCAAGCCAAGTCGTGGAAGAATAAACTCAAAACGTTCTCTTGGAAGAGTTTTGGTGAAGATGTCGCTAGCGGTATTGGACCTCACAAAATAGAGTTCCACCACACCTTTTCCACTTGTTCCCTGATGAAATGATGTCGAATGTCGATATGCTTTGCTCTTGAGTGTTGAACATTTTAGCATGAGAGAGCAATAGCACTTTTATTATAACAGTACAAAGGGATTTTGTTGAATTCAAAGCCATAGTCAGATAATTGGGATCTCATCCAAAGAATTTGAGCACAACAAGATGACATGGCTATGTATTCCGCCTCTGTAGAGGAAATAGAGGTACTCATTTGCTTCTTTGAGGACCAGCTCACAAGCTTATCACCCAATTGAGCACTTCGGGCGTGCCGGCGAGTATCTTGACACCACATGATCTCGCATCGCATATCTTTGTTAGTGACATACCGGTGTTCTTCGGATACCAAAGTCCCATGTTAATGGTTCCTTGGAGGTACCGAAGACCCTTTAACCGCTTCAAGGTGCTTTTGGTAGGATTAGCACGGTATCTAGCACACATGCATACATCGAACGAGAATATCGGGTCTCTAGCTGTGAGGTACATCAGGGATCCGATCATGCTACGATATTTCGTTTGGTCTACCATGATCCCTGAGTGGTCCTCATCAAGCTTGGTTCGTTCAATCATGGGAGTGTCAATGGGGTCACTTGAATCAAATCCAAATTTCTTTAAAATCTCATTTGCATATTTAGATTGATTTATGAAAATGCCTCCGGGACTTTGTGAAATTTGTAATCCCAAGAAAAATGACATTTGTCCCATCATTGACATTTGAAATTTGGAACCCATTTCTTTTGAAAAACGATCACATTCATTGGGGTCGGTCGAGGCAAAGATAATATCATCAACATAAATTTGAACGTGAATTAAATGTTTGCACGACTTTTCGGTGAACAATGTTGGATCAAGCTGCTCCTTTCTTTGAAGCCGGTGAGAGAAGAAACTTTGATAGCGTATCATACCATGCCCTTGGAGCTTGCTTCAAACCATAAAGAGCCTTCTTCAAGCGATAAACATGAGTAGGATGCTTTGGATTCACAAAGCCTTCGGGTTGGCGGCGTGAAGCGACTTCTTTAAGATCTCCGTTGAACGCCGTCTTTACATCCATATGATAGACTACCATGTTCTTACTTGCGGCATTAGCCAAGAATATTCTGATTGCCTCGATTCGAGCAGCTGGAGCAAAGATTCTTCAAAGTCAATGCCCTCCTCTTGGCGGTATCCTTTAGCAACCAATCGAGCCTTGTTCTTTAACACATCACCATGCTCATCAAGTTTCACTTTGAAGATCCATTTTAGAGCAATGATCATAGCACAATCTGGAGCACGTACTAATTCCCATACATCAAGTCGATCAAACTCATGAATTTCTTCTTGCATGGCATTGAACCAGCTATCTTCATTCATGGCGGATTTAACATCTTTTGGTTCGATCTTATAGAGTATGGAGTTGAAGAAGCACCATAAGGCATCTGTTGCAAGTTGTTTCCGTGTGGATCTTGGGCGAGAGGATTTCCAATGATGTTGTCTAATGGATGATCGTGAGTCCATTTTTTGAGGTGTTCATGTGGCATTGTTGAGGGATGAAGTAGCGAGTCGATGTCTCACTGTAGAAGATGGTTCAGATGATGATTTAGGAGCAAATATATTTTCAAATGGAGCATCTTCGGGAGTAGCAAAGGGATTGACTTCATCATTGAATCGAGCATTTCCATGATGTACACTTGATGATTGAAGATTTGTTGATGAACGAGATTGGTCGATGCAGAGCTTCTTGGCTTAATGACATAGAAGTTGAAGGGTTAATTTCATTGACAGGGGATAGAAGCGACCTCTGTTGATTGGATTGACATATCATTGTTACTTGGCTCAAATTGTTCATCAAACATTGGATCAAACAGTTTCTTTAAATCATCTTCTGAGGGGGGTACATATGGAGTTTCTGATGAGGAGTTTGGTACAAGAAATGAACCAATGGGACTGTTTTGAAGTCGGGTCTAATGGAATGTCCAGAGCCATCGGACCGGTCGGCTCATCAAGCGTGGCGTGAATTGTTTCCATGATATTTTGGGTTCTCTTGTTATAGATTCGGTAACCTTTTCTGTTTGGTGCATAGCCTACAAAAACTCCAATGTCGGCTTTAGCTCTCAGTTTTCCTAAATCTTGACCATCATTAGTTGGATAACATAAGGCACCGAACAACACGAAGGAATGAAAGATCAGGTTTTCTGTTGTGGACAAGTTCATATGGAGTTTTCCATGAGCAGTGTGAATCAGGGATCGATTTTGGGTGTAGCATGCAGTGGCGATGGCTTCAACCCAGAGAAACATTGGAACTTTTGAGTAAATTAGCATAGTCCTTGCGGCTTCCACAAGAGTTCGATTTCGTCTTTCAACTACACCGTTCAGTTGAGGAGTTCTTGGAACACTTCTTTGATGGTGATTTCAATACTTTCATAAAACTCACTAAGTTGTTTGTTAACAAACTCAGTTCCATTGTCTGTTCGATGATTCGACCGTTTTGTTAAGTCGAACTGCAGTTGTTTGATGAGTTTGATGATGATATCCGGAGTTTCATCCTTTGACCTTAGGAACTTTACCCAAGTGAATCTAGAGAAATCATCAACCACAACTAACACATATTTCTTTCCAAAGATATTCCGCACTCTCATGGGTCCACATAAGTCCATGTGAATTGTATGAAGAACTTCGTGGACGAGTTTGTAGGTTTGAGGTTTATGGGCATACTTCTTGCTTTTTCCTAATTGGCATGCTGAACAAAGATGATCCTTTTCATACTTAAGTCTAGGTAATCCTACAACTAAGTCCTTTGGAGAGATCATTGATGGTGCCGAAGTTCAAGTGATTGAGACGACGATGCCATAACCATTACTTTGTTTTTGAAGCCTTTGACAACAAGCAAATTGGAGAAGACTTCATCATATCTTCGATAGAGATGGTGTATAGGTTTGAACCACGTGTTCCTCTTAAAAGTTCCTTACTATCAAGTTCTCTAACGAAACATGTATGTTTTCTGAAAGCTACTTCTAGATCAAATCGAGAATTGACCAACGAGAGAGTTATGACCAAGACCTTCCACATAATACACCACGGAGATAACACTTTTCCAATAACATAATCTCCATAACCCTTAATTGCACCGAAATGATCATTCCCGAATCTAACGTCGATGAATTTGCTCACGAAGTTCATAGCAGCCGCGGTCTCCAGTCATATGCTTGGAACGACCTGAGTCCGGGTACCCGCGAGCGATTTGAACGATCTGCAGTTGAACACAGACAAGAATGGATAGCTGGATAATTGGGATCCCCATGCAAGAATGGGTTCCACTTGGTTAGTAAGTTGATGGTGGAACACCCATCGAAATAGAAACATCCATATCGAAGTAGAAGCAATGGAATCATTGTGAATAGATGCAATGCTCGTTGTCATGTATTTGACCTATTCAAAGTATGTTCACTTATTAAGGGAATAGTTCTACCAGTAGGCATCCATTTTCTAGTGGGCATAGTCTTTGCAGTTTGAGGACAAAGCCTGATTATTCTTATGGCCAAAAGGTATCCAATAATAACCTATCTTTATAAATGTTCTTCCTGTGGGTTTCCACTGTTTTCTAACAATCTTTCATCTTTGCCTTTTAGCTTTCTTTGCACGATTATTAGCGTTAACAATTTTAACGGGCATTTGACGACATTAGACAAAGCATTCACACCACATTCATGATTAGCAACAGAATTCAAGCGGACATCATTACAAGGTTTGCAAATAGTATCGAATTGAATTAATTATAGTATGCGCCTAAGGCTAATACTAGAATCAACACGATTCGTTTTATTCAACTCAAGCTTAAAGTTCCTAGGTTGGTCTTCTATTCTCTTCCAATGCACATTTTTAGCTTGCGAGGTCCTATCATTCCTTGTATTGTCTTGACACTTTGACCGCTTCGCTTTAATGTCACTGATTACTACGTAGAGGGAATTATGGGAACATTAGTTGGTTGATCTATTTTTGCATTCCTAAACTAGGCGTGCAAGGATCGTATTACTAGGCGACACATTGATGTTCACTTTCTTAAAACCGGGCCTAGAATGGTTTGAATGCTCGACACGAGGCATAGAACAAGGCATCACGGCTTTGCCTTTTACCTAAGGATAAGGATTTAGGACATGTTGCAATTACACATTCTAGCAGCTCTTGAGATCGTTTGGCCCGGAGGCAAGCAAACCTAATTTCTCTATCAAGAGGTTTGTTAATGAAATCCTCTTCAACAATCTCACGGAGACATTCTAGACTATCCTTAAGGTAAGCACAGTAGTCATGAAATGCATGTTCATTATTCCTAAGATGAGGAGGAATATATTTAAGCATCACAGTGTATTGTTTGCGTCTAAGGGTGACTTTGAGACAACATTCTTATTGAAAACAAGTGGCGGTTTCCCATTTCCGACTTCTCGATTCTCAATTTCCTTTTGTAAAGGCGTTATTTTTTCGTTGTTTTGGTCACGGGTGACTTTCATTGAATCATATAACTCTTTAAAGTGTCGTTTAACTTTTCATTTTCTTCTAGAAAACTCTCGTTTTCCTTTTGTAAGGCATTAACTAAGTTTTTAAGATGAAAAGTTTGAAATCTTGAGAATCTAAAGGAGGAGGCATTTGGGATCGATCACATTGTTCTTTTCACCCTTCAATTGAGAGATTTGGGCTTTCAACTTTTTGATCGTGTTACAATGAGCTCGAATCTGTTCATCACATTTGCTAATTTCAAAAGCGCATCAAATTGGGAGCATCAGGATGTCTTGATATTTGAGGTTTTAACATTTTCTTTTAGATGTTGATATTTTAGTTGTAAATCAAAATGTTCAACTTCTAGTTTAGAAAAGATGCTTTACCAAATTATCGTGATCATCCTGATCAATTTTCTCATTAAGTTTAGAATTAATCTTTTCAAGCTCAATGACACGATCATGAGAGACTTTCGAACATGAGATAATTCATGAAATTGAGAAGCATTAATAGAGAATTTGTAGCGATGTAAAAACACGTCTTGAGCAATACATTAGAAAAAGATTCTCATTCAAGGTATGCAAGTTCATCCTCTCAATCTCATTATATTTTAATGCTCGCTCATAGTCACTAACCTCAACTATCATTGCATCAAATTCCTTTTCCATTCCTTTAATATTTGAATTAATCCCCTTTTTAAGACTCTCAAAATGATCTTTTAGTAGTTTAAAAAAGGCATGACCTCAGTTAGATAGCATTATTTTGTTTGTTCAAAACCCCTTTCCCTTCATTATCCGATGGGTGTGATCCTTTTCTTACAAGTTTTCTCAAAATCGACAAATAGTTGAAGAATAACATATTGACTGATTAAGGTCTTGCTTTTAGTGGCAATAGTCTTAGGAACTAAATGCATTGGTTTATTGGGAGGATACAGCTGCTGATCGCTAGGCATTTTCCTAAAGGGGGTTTGTTACAACAAGATTCTCTGCTTTTTGCTTATCTAAATCCTTTTTCGAGAACACTTGTTGGTGTTAACAATGTCTGAGGCTTAAACTTGTTCAAGGAAATCCAATTCTCCTTCTTGTAATCATGGGGTGTGATATTTATTTTCTTCTCTTTACATTTAGGATCATCTAGTTTCTCGTTCATCTTTTCCCTAGTGACTTCATCTGATTTCTTATCTTCCTCAGTGCACTCAGTACAACTAGGTTTCGTCTAGGCTTAAGAATTTCATTGCCATCATAAATAACCTTATGGGCAGCTCTAGCCTTTTAACAACTTCTGGATTTGGTTCCTCAACAAGGGGAGTACTATGCTTATCACTCAAAACTTTGTGCTTAGTGATTAAGTGAGCCGTCTGAATGGTATTTCCTTGTACGTACAACTTATTTTCAAGCTTGTTTTTCAAAGTTTTTAGATTAGAAAAATCATTCAAAAGTTTTGATTCCTTAACGCTAAATTCTTGCTTAAGCATTTTAACATTTTCTTGAAGTTCTTGTTTTTGCTTAGCAGTTTTAGAAAGCTTTTCTTGTTAGGAGTTTAACTCTTGTTTTAATACTTCTTGTTGAAAACTGTAAGACCTTGATAGATCTTGAGCTTCATAGATCGTTAGTATCGCTTGTGTAATCACAAACAAACTAAAAGAAAATCTCTACAACTTGTATTCTTTAGCGGAATATAAACACAAGTATAAAACACGGATAACTAAGAACTCTTTGATCCTCTATGGATCGTTATATTAATAAATTGTTTAATCACTCGTCCATAATACATTCTATTGTGTTCCTTTTATAGACAAGGAACCTAACTTCTTTCTAAGAAACATTAACTATGAAACTAAATAAGATATACACAATCACTTCCTAATAAAGCTCATGTATATCCTGACTAATTCTAGAATATCACGGAATACTCTTCCGCGAGAAACAAACTACGACTAATATTACTTCACATAATCATGTCTTCAGTGAGAATCGGCTACACTTCCAGTAATCCATCGCAGTAATATCATCATGATTCATACTTCACATAATTCCCAACAATCCTCCCTAAACAGATTTGACTAGGTTAAGTTCGGTTTCTTGATAGATCTTTAAACGTCAGAACAAGAGGATTGTACACAAACATCATCGTGAAAAGAATCAAAAAAAAACATTTCTTTGATGAGTAAACTCTGAAACTCCAGATCTTTGCAGCAACAAATGACACCATGTACATCAAAACAGATTAGTTTCAAACTATTCTCATCACTTCGGGTGTGTGAACTCGTGAGAGGTGAATCATTGAAAATAATGGATTTGATGTCTCTTTACCAATAGCCATCACTACTGGAGTAGCCAAATGTTTAAGTTCGCAAACTATGGTACACTGATAACCATATGATTTATTAGCAAATCAGCAACCATATAACGGATTTGAAATGTCTTTACATGGCCGTTTGCTCGGGACTAGTCAATTCTTAATATTGGTGAACTGATTACAAATATGGTATCCACTGCCTTTACCACAAGCCATATACATGTGGGCTAGTCAATTCTTGGATTCCAAATAGGAATAAATCATCCTCAGCAATTAAGCATGGGTGATTGCAAACCCTATGATTTTGAGCAAACCATTACAGCTATCAACAGATTTGATGTGTCTTTACCAAAGTTGTACCCTTTGGACTAGCCAACTCTTTGATATACACAAAGTAAATCTGGTGAGTTAATAACCAGCAATAATATATAACAAACCTGCAATAAAAGTTAGTAAAAACAAATAATATACAATTTTTTTTAAGTAAAAAATAAATAAAACAAATATTACAAAATATTCAAAATACCACACTCAAGATAAACCTTTATGTTGCAGAATCTGAGTTTTAATCAATCCAACACATTGTTCTGCATGAAGGTCATCATTGCCAACTGGATTAGGAGGTACTTCCAACTTTTGTCTAAGCATTCTTTCCATGAATGAAACAGACAACGGATAAGTCTTATCCGAGAACATACACAAAATCATGCCACATTTCGTCTGAACCACATGGACACATGGCATAGGATAAAATCTCCAACTCTTAATCTCCCACTTATGTGAATCCTTCCAAATAGAATACCCTTTACCATCTGGAGAATGAGAATCAAACAAGACTTGAAGATCACCCAATAAATATAAACCAGAACCCTGTGGTGAATGAATAGTATAATACTGAGTTACATGTTCATACAACATCTTCAAATCATGTCTATCCACCAAATGAAAGATTTTCTTCAAGAAGTTGAACTGTATAGAAGAATTATCCAATCGATAAATAGTATTAAACTTCCCAGCTGTCCAATTGATCAATACAGCATGTATTCCTTCAAGAAAAACATCAACTGATCCTACTTTAATAAAAGTTGACTCAGCATCCTTGAGATCTAAAGGGATATGCTTGGAAAAATGTTTCCTAGCTAGTCTCACTGATCTTCTTAAGGAACGAAGTTTCCTTTTAGTCATCCTTTTCTTACTCAATGTATCACCCAAATCATCGATAGATTCAACACTAGGCGAAGCTTCAGAAGAAACAGTAGAAGGTTCAGCAGATAAAACCATATCAGCTGAACTTTTCTCCTCAACATCAGTATTAACTGGGGAGAACTTAATTTTGGTGCCACAGCATCAAAATTATCTACAATCTCAACTGTCTTGGGTCTCTTTGCTTTAGGAACATCAGACGTATTAGCAATCCTGTCCAATGTAGAAGAAGTAGAACCAGATGAAGAAAACTTCATAATCATATTATACTTTCTTATCAAAGCATCATCAGATAAAGCTAAGATTTGCTTCATTGACATGCCAGTAGTGTATACAGTAGTACTATGATTCTTCACAATCCTCCTCATATGAGCTCTCTTCTGAGCTACAGTCATTGGTTTTTCCCTTTTTGATTTATTCCTTTGAGCAACAATAACATTCCTCTTTGCAGTTGCTTCTAGCTTCTTTTGTTTTCCAAGAGCCACCATTTGAGCCACAAAATTCTCACTATCATAGGCTGCACCTAAAATGCATTTAGCAAGATTAGGATCAGATGCACCTTGATTAGTATAGGCATCCCATTGAGCATCGATGTCGTAGGAAATAATTCATCAAGCTCTAGTTGTCTCTCTGTAGACAAATTAGAATCAGGTGAGCATGAAGAAATTCAAGCCACTTTGCACGCGACTCTTCGCATATTTTCATAATCAGCAAACATCCTAGCAGGCCTTTCTTCTTGACACCGGATCTGAACCAATCACTTCATCAATCACATTTTCCTTTCCTTTGTCGAGAAGATTCAATAGCGAGTCATTTTGAGGAATATGCACAAAAGAACTCGAAGAAACACGTTGAAAATGCTTCAACAGTGTAGAAAATACTTCAACATTAGAATTCAAGTTCAAAATTCGTGCGCAGCAAGAAACACTTTAGAATCATCTGTTGAAGGTTGAGAACTTGATGATTCTTGGACAAATGAAGCTTGACCATGTTCAGCAGCAACATCCTCCATTTGAACATCAACAGACACATCTGCACCACTTTGTCCCTTTGAAGCTTCAGTAGATTCCTTATTCAAAGATAGTCTTTTCCTTTTGCTAGTATATCTAATAGGTTCCTTTTTCTTTGAAGATTCAGTGAGCAATATGAGAAGAAACATGAGTGTTAGAGCTGCATCAACCAAAATTCCTAGTGATGCCAGCTGAGTATCTTCTTGCTCCTCATCGGAAAACCAAAATTCTCCTTTTGCCCCTTTTTCCAAGTTGTTCCTCCAAGTTCTTAACTTGATTATGCAATTCCACAATCTTACTACCAAGAGTAGACTTGGTCTCAAGCAACTCCTCCTTGAGATCAGCACCTCACCTACACATTCCTTCACTAGAGCATATATCGATGTAAGTGTAATAGGGTCCTCAGCTCCACCAGCAGATTGCTCTGTGGTAATGGGAGCATCATTGGTGTGACAATCCGTATTTTCAGGTCATTTCTCGACACAATTCATGTTTCATTATTTCAACATTTTGAGTAAACTTGGTTTACTTGTTTCAAATTCGCGTAACCTTGGAGGTTTAGCGGCGAATTCATGATCATAACATCACGTACATTTCATATGGACTATGATTAGTCTACATTTCATTGACATCATGTGCATCTCATTAGTACATTCATGACATTTCATTTCATATTTTACGCGTAATTTTTATATTTAATAATCTTTATCGCGTGAGTTATTATTTTAAATATTTAATCCGTTACTTTCAAAAATGATCCCGATGTATTTTTATACTTACATTTAGTTTATAAAAACTATATTTTTAGTTTTCCTAGTGTTTCAAATTTATTTGGTACTTAAATCATTAAAGTTTAATTATTACGTCGTTTTTCTTAAAAACTACTCGATAATTATTTTATCACTCAATTTTTACAAGGAAAGTATTTTTACAATTTTTATCACCTCAATACAATCTATTTTGATTTACTAAAAACTTACTTGTACCTAAAGACTACCTTTTACCTTACAAGTTATTAATATTAACACAATTACTTACACCTTTTTACAAGTATATACATTATATATAAAAAAAAAAAAAAAAATGAAAATTTAGAAAACACATCCCCCAAAAACCGGTTGGGGGGGGGAGGGTGTTAATTAAATGTGTATGGTTCTTGATTATATAGATTTCTACTCAACATAAAAAGTCTACTTCCATTTATCTTTCTCATTCATTTCATTTTCTTCAAGTGTTAGCAAGTTGGTTTCTCTCTTCTTTGGGTCTTCCAAAACCGGTCACAACATCAAGGGCCAAGGGATCAAAATTTTTCATCAAGCACAAGTGTTATTTCAATCTAGTTCATATCCTTTTTATGGTTTTGAAATAAAAACCAAGGATATTTAAGTTAATCCTTGTTACTTACACCTCTTCACTATCACTTGTAAGCATGTTTTTATCATTTTCTTGTTTCCTTATCATTTTCATATGTTTCTTTTCATTTTTGGAGCTTATATGCATGATATGTGATTTATACCATTTATTTCATGATTTTAGAGTATATATATATAAATGGTCATCCTATAATTATCCCCTTAGTATTGGTTGGTCTTGATGGTGATTAGGAACCCATGACACCCTAAGAAGGTGTATGGTAGGATTAGATTAGCTTTGGAGTTGATTTGAAGGGATTAGGATAGGTTTTGTCCGAGAAAAACTATTTTCGATAAGTATATTTTGTGTTCTGTCCTTGTTTTGCTTTTCTGGAAAATCCGACAGTAGGCACGACTTTTTGGCCTTGATTTTTAGAAAATATACTTTAAAACGAATCCGTGGCAGCTTGAGGAATAAAAGGACTTATAACGAAGAAGTTATGGATTTTACAAGTTTGACGACGGAAAATATAATTTTCAGAATTTTCAGCAACATGTTTTTAGTTTGTTGGTCAAAAAGCGAGCCTTAAGCTTCACAAATTATTTCGACTTGTCAAAAATATATTAGTTTACTTTGATATGAAGCTAAGGACATATTAGCGTAAGCGGTTTGAAAGCGACAAAGATATGCACTTTTTCATAAACTTGCCGTAACTAATTTTCTGCACTCAATTAGCCAAAACCCACCATCTTTAACCCTTATTATCTTTATGTTCGAGACCTTTTGGTGAAAACTCTGACTGAAACTTTTAGATATCGATACAAACTTTCCAAAACAGTCGAGTTCGTTCTCTAACGATCGACGTACACCATTTACGACTAGTTTTCCAAAGCCATTTTTGGTAATTTCATGATTTTTCCAACGACATTGTTTTGCGACGAAAAATGGTAATTTCTCTAAAAATCATTATAAAACCATTGTGGGATGACATTTTGACGTAAAAACATGTAAAGTGATTTTTGTTTGGTCAAGGCGTCAAAAGAGTATTTTTAGACGTCGAGTAATATTTTCAAAACTTCGTAAATGGTATAAATAACATATCAAGTGCATGCATAACATTACATTGCAATTCATAACATATCATATCATTGATAATAGGTCCCTGTTGACGCATCACATTAAACCTCGGTGTACTCACTTTTGCCATTATTCGGTTTATCCAAGTGAGTTTTCATAGCCCGTTTTACATGCTTTCGATTATTTTCAAACCCACGGGGGAGAATACATTGCACTACATTTTATTTGTACGATACCAAGTATGTTAAATTCATTACATTGCTTAAGTTACCGCATTTGCCAATTTGAAAGTCCCCATTTCTTGAACATGAACCGTTAATCTTTGAGGCGAGGATGAGTGGATAGATCTATCGAGGGTGACGCCTCCATCCGGGTTGGTGAATCCCAACCGGTAGCGGATGCATTTCATTTGATCACATTACGGAGTTGTCTGGCAAACACTCTGCAGGGGCATACATGATTGAGCAGTCTAGTTTGGGGTCATGGGCTTAGAGCAATTAACATTATTTTTCACGTGACTTGATGGTCATGCATGCTAGATACTTGTGTAGTCTTATAAAACATTTACATAAACCTATGATTTCTCACCAACATTATTGTTGACCGTTATTAGCAATGTATTTTCGGTGGCTGAGGCATTCATCATGACATGGTTTAGGGACCTACATTTTGAGTCGCCGCGTCGACTTACATTATGTACATTATGGCACTTTATTTCAAAACATCGTTTGGATTTGCAACATATTTGTATTTCATAAACTTTGTAAACCTTTTGGGACCGATGTTGTACTCTGAATGTTTTTATGAAATATCTAACGATGTGTTTTTAAGCGGCACTTTAGTCGTTCAATATAACTGTGATGTGGTGCTATGACGATCCAATCCCCAGAATTCCATTCGTACAAAGCAGTAAATGGGGGTGTGATTGGTACCGATACGATTATAAGAACTAGGTTGCATCATTGAACCTAGACTATAGCTACATTATCATAGCATCTCATCATTTCATCATAGTACATATTCACTTTTCATGCGGATTCACTTACACTTTATTCGAGATTATTTACTTTATTTCACATCGTTGTCAGACATGTCTTGATTCACATCCCATCACCATATCATCGGACTCTAGCTTCGGATGATGTCCCATAACCCATCATGGATGATGTTGCATCACATTCCACGAGATCGTATCTTCCATTGGATCTACTCGATCTTTCCACCTATCATGATCGACACGAGACCGAACCCTTAGGAGGCGAGGTTGCACCCACTCCTCACGTTAGCCCACTCACGATCCACGGCACCTTCTAGCACCATCACCATCATCACCATCTTCATCATATTTTCTTAGAGATCCTTTACCTACGGACGGACTTGCCGCCTAAAAGCGTGCTCGTTTTGATATCCCTACACCAGGCATCTTGAGCCCGAGCCACCGCTAGATTTGAGTTAGGTGAGAGTTCTAGAGGCGGCAGCTGTTGTTAACTGACCTTACCAGAGGCATTAGAGCGTATTGATAGTCGTGAGATCAGTTGATAGTTTGACACGACGGTTGGAGGAGTTGTCGGTAGATAGGATTGAGCCCATCGGCTGAGGAGTCGAGGGTTTGATATTAGGGGGGTTTGTATTGACTTATCTCATCGGAGTATTCAAGCATAGGCAGATAGAGGGGAGAGTATTGCTTCTTTGCGAGGTTCAGTTGATGAGTTGAGGAGTTTGGTGGATAGTTTGGTTACTCAGGTTCGCGATCTTGAGGATAGTAGTGAGCACCATGGAGGTGCCTTATGTAGACTTTGTCATTGTATAGTTTTGACCATTATTATCCTAGTCACAAGGTGTGTGACGTAGTTTAAAGAACTTGTTGTATTTTGGTTGTTGTACAAACAAATGTATCAAGTATTGACTCTACTATGTAGGAATGGTTATTATTATCTATTATATCGGTCCATGTAGTAGAAATTTTCATGTATATTATCCACGTGTGTTGTGATTATATTTGTGATATTTCGCTATTGTTCCGTTGTGATTTCATTTATCTTTATGCATGATGTGGTTGTGGATATATTTGTATGATGGTTGTTTCTACTTACGATTTCTCATGATTGTTTCATCTTGTGATTTTGAAGAGTTATAGGCTAAGAAAGCCACACGGAAATGACCAGCAGAAATTCAAAAGTTGGTGAATGATAGCATTGCTAATGCTTTAAGAGTCGAAAGGGAAACAGGGTTGCTTCTGAAGCCGCTAGGCTAGCTACTGCTACTGGCTGCCGGAGGATCCGGGGTTAAGAAATGTTCGTACAAAGATTTCAAGAGTGGTGAACCCACTAAGTTTCGAGGTACCGAGGGAGCTACTGCAATGTTACGATGGTTTGAGAAATTGGAATCGGGTGTTTTGCTTTGTAACTGTCCGGATGACAGTAGGTTAAATTTGCTACGAAGCACTTTACTCGATGGGGCGTTGTCATGGTGGAATTCATACGCTCAACCGATTGGGATGGAGAATGCTTTTAAGCTTACTTGGGAGGAATTCAAGGGCTTGGTGACTAAGTAGTTTTGTCCTCGAAGGAAATCAAAAAGTTGGAGACGGAGTTCTATGAATTGGTAACCATTGGGTATGATATCGACACTTACATTCGGAGATTCCAGGAATTAGCCACGTTATGCCCGTCGATGGTATCGGATAATGAAAAGTTGCTAGAGGCTTTCATCGGGGACTTCCGAAGTTGTTCAAGGAGATGTGACATCGTTTGATCCACAAACAATCGAAGGTATTGGTGACTCACGAGAGTTGATGGCACAAAGTGGTGAAGCGAGGTAAGTATACCACCACCAACCGAAGCAACAACAACAACCCCAACAACCGTTTCAACAACAATAACGAGGCAACCCAACAACAATAGCAGCAATAACAAAGCAAGTGGGACAACACTAGGGGTAGAATGCTACTCAACCACCACCAAAGGCAAGAGGTTGCTAAGGCTTATGTGCGGGTCGAAGGAAGGAAAAGGATATCACGGGGTTTTGCGAAGTGTAATAAGTGTTTGAGTCATCACAATCCGGGTCGATGTCCCGATCCGTGTGAAAATTGCAAGAAAGTTGGTCACCGTACTAGGGATTGCAAGTGGCCACAGGTTACATGTTTTGGTTGCGGGGAACCTGGACACTACAAGAAGGATTGTAAGAAGGGAAAGAATCAAGCAAATCCGAATCAAGGAGGTTTGGCACCAGGAAGGGTTTACGTCATTGGAGGAGAATAGGGAGGACCGAATGTCATAACGGGTTACGTTCTTCTCAATAATCGTTGCTTCCGCTTTATTTGATTGGTCCGATAAAGTTTTGTGTCCAATGCATTTGCACCTTTGCTCAACATTAAACCAACTACATTAGATACATCATACATTGTCGAATTAGCTAATGGTAATTTAGTTAACACCAACACCATTGTCCGCGGTTGCACATTCAATTTTCTTAATCATCCCTTCAACATAGACCTCATGCCTGTAGATTTGGGTAGTTTCGACGTCGTCATCGGCATGGACTGGTTATCTAAGCATCGTCTGAAGATCATTTGTGATGAGAAAGTTGTTCATCTTCCTAGCAGTAGAAACTTTGATTATTCGTGGGGAACGAAGTGGAACCAGACTTAGTATCATATCGTGCATCAAAGCGGAGAAGTACATTAAGAAAGGTTGTCTTGCTTTCTTAGCTCATGTAACCGAGAAAAAGTCGGAGGAGAAGCGACTTGAAGATGTTCCTATTGTTCGTGAATTTTCGAAGTATTTCCGAGGATTTACGGACTTCCGCGACAAGTAGAATTTCATATTGACTTAGTGCGGGCTGCACCGATTGCCGAGCACCGTATCGTTTAGCACCATCAAATGCAGAGTTGTCTAATCAATTGCAAGAGCTTCTAGACAAAGGATTCATTAGGCCGAGTTCCTCTCCTTGGGGAGCACCGGTCTTGTTTGTGAAGAAGAAGGATGGATCCTTCTGAATGTGCATAGATTATCGAGGATTGAACAAGTTAGGTGAAGAATGGTACCCACTCCCGAATTGATGACTTGTTCGATCGGTTGCAAGGTTCAAGTATTTACTCCAAGATTGATCTTGATCGGGTTATCATCGGCTTCGAGTTAGGAAGAGGATATTAAAACAGTTTAGAACGTTACGGTCATTCGAGTTTCAAGTGATGCCGTTTGGGACTATGCGGTATTCATGGATCTCATGAATAGAGTTTGTAAGCCGTATTTGGACAAGTTTGTTATAGTGTTCATCGACGACATCTTGATCTACTCCAAGAGTAAAGAAGAGCACGAAAGAGCATTTAGGGCGATTTTAAGTCTACTCAAGATGAGAAATTGTATGCCAAGTTTTGAAGTGTGATTTTTGGAATCGTAAGTCAATTTCTTGGTCATGTCATTGATAGTCATGGACTACAAGTTGATCCCGTAAAGATTGAAGCCGTAAAAGATTGGGCTACTCCAACGAATCCTACAGAAATTCGTCAATTTCTAGGACTAGCAGGATATTATCGAAGGTTCATCGAAGGTTTTTCGAAGATAGCGAGACCTTTGACCAAGTTGACACAGAAAAAAACAGAATACGAGTGGGAAAGAACAAGAAGTTGCTTTTCGGTTGTTGAAGCAAAAGCTTTGCGGTCATGAATTTTGGCACTACCCGAAGGCATTGAGAACTTTGTTGTATATTGTGGCCTTATAAAGGACTTGGGGTGTTTTAATGCAAAACGAAGGTGATAGCGTATGCTTCTACAAACTTAAAAGTTCATGAGAAGAACTACACAACTCATGATCTCGAGTTAGGAGCCGTAGTTTTGCGCTCAAGATTTGGAGACATTACCTATGGTACAAAGTGCACAAAGGTTACCGACCAAAGAGTTTGCAATATATTCTTGATCGGAAGGAGCTTAATATGAGGCAACGTCGTTGGTTGGAGTTACTCAGCGACGATGATTGTGAAATCAGTATCACCCGAAAAAGCCAATGTTGTGGTGATGCTCTTAGTCGGAAGAGAGGCCTAAACCTTTAAGAGTTCGTTCATTGGGAATGACGATTATTTCTCCTTTAGCATCGAAAATCCACGGCACGAGTCGAAGCACTTAGGAGGAAAATCGACCAAGTGAAAAGCTTTATGGTATGCCCGAAGCACAAATGGTTTTGTAAAGAAGGCAGATGGAGTACTATGTTTCAAGGCAGAATGTGGGTTCCATTGTATGGTGAATACGAATTGATTATGCATGAGCGCATAAGTCAAAGTATTCTATTCATCGAGGATCGATAAGATGTACCAAGATCTTAGAAGCTTTATTGGTGGCCGTAGAACATGAAAGCTGGAGATTGCCACGTCACGTTAGCAAATGTCTTACCGCGTAAGGTAAAGTTGAATATCGAAGCCGTCAGTTTACTCCAACAACCAAATTCCTCAATGGAAATAAGGCATTACAATGGACATTCTGGCTTCCTCAAGACATCGGAATTACTGGCCTTCTATTTGGGTAATTGTTGATCGCCTTACCAAATCATTTCATTCATCACCAGATTAGAGACATATTCCATGGAGCATTCAACTAGACTTTATGTCAAGGAAATAGTCTCGGCTGGCGGGCACCAATTTCTATCATTTCCGGCAGAGATAGTCGATTCACTTCAATACGCAAGATTCATTGAATCGAATTCATTTCGGAAAGGATTCAAAGATGAA
>OU343224.1:237518131-237640201 GCA_910596185.1 Chrysanthemum makinoi | reverse complement strand
GAAGGGAGTTTGTTGAGCTAGTGAAGTAACTCTCGAGTTGGGTACTCGGGGAGTGTAGTAGGGCGAAGAGAAGCTTCGTGACCGAACCACTATAAATCACTATTGTTAATACAAATAAACCGTAAAAAAGTTTATTTATATTTTACGATCTTTTAATGTTTTATCGATAACAAACGTAAAATCATTTAGGAAACAAATAAAAACGTAATGGTTTGAGCCAATAGGTTCCTAACACACTTATGTTTTCACTTAAAACACTAAAAACAAGTATATGTTTTATGATGTAGTAATACATATGTACAACAACTATGTTTACATATTAGGCAAATATACATAACTAGTAATGGGTAACAATTGGGTTAGAACTTAGTATTTGACCCAGACCAAATACATTGAATGTAGTTGGGTACAACCCAAAGTCCATGACCCATTACCCTGGACTTGACCCATAACCCTTTGTAGGATATTTGGATTTCACATACACATCAAACCATTAACACAAGTAGGCGTATAAGTGGAATTCTAGAGAGAGAAAGTTAGAGGTTTAGGGAACTTTAGTGAGAGAAAGAAAATCTTATTATGAGCTCCTTCTCTACCTTGGAAGGTAGAGAGTATTTATAGTACTTACAATAAAACGCCACACAACGGGCTGTGGATCAGGCATACAGTGGGTAAAGACCCGTCCGTCCTCCACGGTGTTACTAAACTAAATACTACTTAACATGAAAGTACTATGACTACGAGCTTTCTAACGATTACATATACTTGAGGTGACCGACTCTTTAATACCTGGAATTTCTAATTCCTAACAATCTCCCCCTAAGGGAGGTCACCTCAAACATATACTAAAATGACATTGAATACAATCAGATATTACATTAACAATTGATCTTGCATTCTTGATGTAGTACTTTGCTCCGAAGCTGTAGCCATTGATTCCACTCATTGCATGTTTGGTTAATCCTAGTGGAGGTCTTTTACTGATCCACGTGATAATAATGTTGAGCCAGCTTTTGAGATCATCAGCTAATAGAAACTCTCTGATACATCCATTGTGGTGTTGGTATTATGTGATTTTGTGACTTTCGGACCGACATGCTCACATTCTGGATCATGATATCTTCTCATCAGAGTAGCGAAGCTTTCGTTGATTCATGATATTGGCAGCAGCGTAGCAGAAGCATGGATTAGAAATATCGAGTCATTGATGCACCATTCATGATTTCTTTCGATATGAATGTGTTGTGTGAGCATGCGGCTATGGATTGACCGCTCCATTCTGATCAGCTGCAAACGTCGAGGTGTACCTGCATAAGACATTTAGCAATAAGCGCATGAAAGTGTCTTTGATCACTTTCGATGATTGAGGTACACGGCCCACGTTCCCCGTTGATCGTACAAGTACTGCCTTGATCAGGTATAATTCCGAAGAATTTCTTGACAGGGTTTCGCAGCTGCTCTAGCTGTTCTCAAACCGGAACGTCTCAAAGAAGACAATACGGAGTGAGTGAACCAACGAATTTAAGTCCACTGATTGATGAAAAGAGATTTGAGAACAATCTGTATTGCTCAATAGAATATGTTTTTGCAATATAACGAAGGTTTTAATGAAAATCAATTATCAATCATAAAACACCTTTTGATTTGAAAAATTAGTACACGGTCGACGTGCTAATGAAAAGAGTTTTAAAGCACAAAGACCGGTTTTTCAAGGTATCCGTCAATCCATAACCTGAACCAGGATTGATTCAAAAGATTGAATCGCCCCATTGTTTCTGTTCAGTTGTCACATGGTTGATCTGTATAATAGATCTCACATGCCACCTACCAGGAGCTTGTTAGATGTTGGCTCCAGAAGGCTTTCCATCTTCACAGTGAATATTTAAACACATCACTCAGATGTTCTGGCAATACCACAAGGATAATGCGTAGCTCAGGATATAATTCTCTTTCCACATTGTGTAAACGAGAGTCTTCATTGAACTTATCCTAATGAGATTTATTGATGATCTCGTGGCTCTAGACTCAATTTGTGCATTTTGGATCCTATATCGGAGACTAGGGAGAGGGTCTCCTTCTTCAATATCAACAATCTCTAAGAAAAGTCGATAGATAATGTAGGTTCCCCATGAGAATGAAACAAGTCCTTTTAAGAGGAACTTGAGTAGCTTGGGAATTTAGTGCGTGCCTCCGGGTCCATGACGTCTTGTCTTCATACCGAGTTACCTAAGTAACCACCAGTAGCATATGTATTGAACCCGTTTCTGCCCTAAGGTTGAATTATTGGAGGGCTATTTCTTTTCACCCTTTTCACATTCAATTCTTTTTCATTCTTAAACCCCTTCAGTGCTTACCGAGACTTCATAACTAGAACCTTGTTGGGTTTATTCCAGTACTAGCTCTGTCTCAGTCCGCCTCTTCCCGTATCTCACTATTCTCCTTTTTTCAATATACCTAAGGACTCTACACTATCTAGTGGATTGTCCGTGGTAGATCCCTCCGGCTCTGGCGGGATCATGGGAACCAATACCTAACCTTATCATCCTTATATCACCGTAATAAAGTAGTGGTCGGTCTTTTTGGTATCGTTCATCTGCCATATGAACCAATTGAAAACCATTTGAAAATCAATCCAGATACTTGTGATATATTATCAAAGCATTTTGTACCTGAATTGTTTTTGATATTTTTAGAAGAACTCCCCCTCAACATGTGAATCAAGTATTTGAAATAGTTTTCCACACGGAGGCAAGAGAAAGAATTAACTTCTTTGATTACCATTTTCTAAAAATATCACATCACTTCCCTAATCGTATCAAGTAGATAAAGCATTTTGGGGAAGGATGAGGTTTTCATGATTTTGCTCCCCCTCAATATGTGCCTCGGATTTGAAAAGAGTTTGCACATACTAGAGGAACCTTCACTTGAGATAAGTGATCAAGTTTCAAATCATAGGTTTAAGATAGATGCTCCCCCCTCAACATGTGCATGGAAAATTTGAAATCGTTTGTCACATTTGGGAAGGAGAGCTTGTACATCCTTATAAAACCATTTACCGAATTATCAGTTTAAATCCAATTTAAATCACACATTTCCCCCTATCACAATTATCAAATCATTTGAGATTTGTGATCTCTTATAGTTTAAATTGATTTGAAAGCTTTTGAGGAGAATTGTGACTTGATTATCAAGCGATTTAAACTGATAAGGATCTGATTTTGAGATTTAAACTCCATTGGTTAAACATGCATGATTATCTTTTGAAAACAATTGAATGCCAATAACTTTTTAATTTAATTGAAATCATTCTCCCCCTCAATCAATGACATAGGTTGTTGATTGAGAGATAGATATTTTGACAACTAAGTCCAGATGATTATCAAAAATAGAGTCCGAGTTATTTTTTCATAGCAGTTCTATTTTCCAGATAATGTGTTTTTTTTTTGAGATCAGAGCAGAAATTTTGAAAATATGAGTACATTATGGCTCTGTTCTTTCTTTGACAATCGGGTTCTGCTGACATGACAATAAACCATCTTTTTTCTCTTTTCTCCTCTCTTTCTCGTCTCTTCTATTTTTTTTTTTTTTTTTTTTTTTTTTTTTTTTAAATACAATTCGAGCAACATCTAAGTCCGTGTCATTCTTTGAATGACAGCACAAAGACCGTAGATATTATCGAATCGAGAAAAACATGAAAAATTGACAATATTTTTTGAAGATTTTTCGAATTTTTTCAGATTTTTATGGATTTTGAAAGTTTTATAATTTTGTATTTTGTTTTTCGAAAAAATATTTACAAGAGATAGATGAGCATAGACCTTTACTCCTCGTCTTCTTCCTGAAGACGTTTAGTGTTTCTGTTAAGTTTTTCAGCCTAGTCTGGAGTATGAACTCAAAACGTTCTCTTGGAAGAGCTTTGGTGAAGATGTCTGCTAACTGATATTCGAGATCCTTTACAATAGAGTTCCACCACAC
This sequence comes from Chrysanthemum makinoi, assembly GCA_910596185.1. Classification (NCBI taxonomy): domain Eukaryota; kingdom Viridiplantae; phylum Streptophyta; class Magnoliopsida; order Asterales; family Asteraceae; genus Chrysanthemum; species Chrysanthemum makinoi. The sequence goes on along the minus strand of OU343224.1, from coordinate 237,636,226 downwards.
CCTTTTCCACTTGTTCCCTAATGAAATGATACGAATGTCTATAGCTTAGCTCTGAGTGTTGAACGTTGTTGCACATGAGAGCAATAGCACTTTTATTATCACAGTACAGAGGGATTTTGTTAAATACAAAGCCATAGTCGTTAATTGAGATCTCATCCAAAGGATTTGAGCACAACAAGATGACATGGCTATGTATTCTGCCTCGTAAGGAAATAGAAGTACTCATTTGCTTCTTTGAAGACCAGCTCACAAGCTTATCACCCAAAACTGAGCACCTCCAGACGTACTTCGACGAGTATCTTGACATCCTGCATGATCAGCATGCTCATAGGCTTTAGTGACATTCGGTGTCCTTCGTGTACCAAAGTCCCATATTGATGGTTCCTTGGAGATACCGAAAGACCCTTTTAACCGCTTCAGGTGCTTTTAGTAGCTTAGCCTGGTATCTAGCACACATGCAACAGCGAACAAGATTCTGGTCTACTACAGTGAGGTACATCAGGGATCCAATCATACTACGATTTTCGTTGGTCAATCATGATTCCTGAGTGGTCCTCATCTAGTTTGGTTCGATCAATCATGGGAGTGTCAACAGGGTCACTTGAATCAAATCCAAATTTCTTTAAGATCTCAGTAGCATATTTAGATTGATTTATGAAAATGCTTCCGGGACTTTGTGAAATTTGTAATCCCAAGAAAAATGACATTTGTCCTATCATTGACATTTGAAATTTGAACTCATTTCATTTGAAAAACGTCACATTCATTGGGTCGTCGAGGCAAAATAATATCATCAACATAAATTTGAACATGATTAAATGTTTGCCTGACTTTCTGGTGAACAATGTTGGATCAACTGCTCCTTTGTTGAATCCGGTAGATAGAAGAAACTTTGATAGCGTATCATACCATGCCCTTGAGCTTGCTTAAACCATAAGGAGCCTTCTTCAAATGATAAACGTGGGTAGGATGTTCTGGATTCACAAATCCTTCAGGTTGGCTGACGTAGGCGACTTCTTTAAGATCTCCGTTCAGGAATGCCGTCTTCACGTCCATTTGATAGACTACCATGTTCTTACTTGCAGCATTACCCAAAAAGATTCTAATTGCCTCGATTCGGCAACAGGAGCAAAAGATTCTTCAAAGTCTATACCCTCCTCTTGACGGTATCCTTTAGCAACTAATCGAGCCTTGTTCTTCAACACATCACCATGCTCATCAAGTTTCACTTTGAAGATCCATTTTAGAGCATAATCATAGCACAACTGAGCAGGTACTAACTTTCATACATCAAGTCGATCAAACTCATGAATTTCTTCTTGCATGGCATTGAACCAGCTATCTTCATTCATGGCGGTTTGAACATCTTTTGGTTCGATCTTAGAGAGTACGGAGTTGAAGAAGCACCATAAGGCATCGTTGCAAGTTGTTTCCGGTTGATACTGACGAGAAGGATTTCCAATGATGTTGTCTAATGGATGATCGTGAGTCCATTTCTGAGGTGTTCATGTGGTAGTTGTTGAGGGACTGAAGTAGCAGAGTCGATGTCTCCTGCAGAAGATGGTTCTGATGAAGATTCAGGAGCAAATATGTTTTCAAACGGAGCATCTTCAGGAGTACCAAAGGGATTAACTTCATCATTGATGCCAGAAACAGTTCCATGATGTACATTTGAAGAATGATGATTTGTTGATGAGACTGAAGGATCAGCAACAGGCGCTTCTTGACTTAATGATATTGAGACTGAGGGATTGACTTCATTCACAGGAATATGAACAGCCTCTGTTGTAGGAATCAACACCTCATTAGTACTTGGATCATAAAGTTCATCAAACATAGGATCAAACAATTTCTTTAAATCATCTTCAGATGGAGGTACATATGGAGTTTCTTGAGAAAAGTTTGGAACAAGGGATGAACCAATGGGACTTGTTTTGAAGTGCGGGTCTGAACGGATTGTCACTGGAGCCATTTGACCGGTCAGCTCATCACGTAAACGTGATTGTTTTCCATGATATTTTTCGGTTTCTTTTTGTTGTAGATTCGGTATCCCTTTTTGTTTGTGTGCATCCCTACAAATATTCCATTATCTGCTTTAGCTCTAAGTTTGCCTAAGTCTTGACCCTCATTAGTTGGATAACACAATGCACCAACACACGAGGAAAGAGAGATTAGGTTTTCTGTTGTGGACAAGTTCATATGAGTTTTCCATAACAGTGTGAATCAGGGAACGATTTTGTGTGTAGCATGCAGTGGCAATAGCTTCAGCCCAGAAAAACATTGGAACCTTTGAGTAATCACATTGTTCTAGCGCTTCTACAAGATTCGATTTCCTCTTTCAACTACACCTTTTCTATTGAGGAGTTCTTGGAACACTTCTTTGATGGCTGATTCCATGCTTTCTAAAATTCACTAAGTTGTTTGTTAACAAACTCAGTTCCATTGTCCGTCCGGATAATTCTGACGGTTTTGTTAAGTCGACCTGCAAGCTTTTGATGAGTTTGATGACAGGAGTTTCATCCTTTGTCCTTAAGAACTTGACCCAGGTGAATCTAGAGTAATCATCACCTACAACTAACACATATTTCTTCCCAAAGATATTCTGCACTCTCATTGGTCCACATAAATCCATATGAATTGTATGAAGAACTTCTTTGACAGAGTTAGTAGGTTTGGGTTTATGGGCATACTTCTTGCTTTTTCCCAATTGACATGCTGAACAAAGATGATCCTTTTCATACTTTAGTCGAGGTAAACCTACAACTAAGTCCTTTCTGGAGAGATCATTGATGGTGCCGAAGTTCAAGTGATTGAGACGCCGATGCCATAACCATGACTTTGTTTTCGAAGCCTTTGACAACAAGCATATTGGAGAAGACTTCATCATATCATCGATAGAGATGGTGTAAAGATTTGAACCACGAGTTCCTCTTAAAAGTTCCTTACCATCAAGTTCTTCTAACAAAACAAGTATGTTTTCTGAAGGCTACTTCTAGATCAGATCACATATTGACCGACAGAGAACAGATTATGACCAAGACCTTCCACGAAGTATACTCTAGAGATAACACTATCACCAACAACATAATCACCATAACCCATATTTCACCGAATGATCATTACCGAATTTAACAGTCCCGATGAATTTGCTCACGAAGTTCATGAGCCGCGACCGGTCTCCGTCATGCGGAACAGCCTGAGTCAAAGTACCACAGAACGATTTGAACGATCTGCAGTTGAACACAGACAAGAATGGATAACTGGATAATTGGGATCCCCGTACAAGAATGGGTTCCACTGGTTAGTAACAGTAATTGGAAACCCCCATCAGAAACAGAAACATCCATATCAGAAGTAGAAGCAATGGAATCATTGGGAATAGATGCAATGCTTGTGTCTGTATTTGACCTATTCAAAGTATGTTCACTTCTTAAGGAATAGTTCTACCAGTAGGCATCCATTTTCTAGTGGGCATAATCTTAGCAGTTTGAGAGCAAAACTGATTATTCTTATGGCCAAAGGTATCCAATAATAACCTATCTTTATAAAGTTTCTTCCTGTGATTTCCTCCACTGTTTTCTAACAATCTTTCGATTTTGCTTTTTGCCTTCTTTGCACGATTTTACGTTAACAATTTTAACTGGGCATTTGACAGCTTACCAAAGCATTCACACAACATTCATGATTATCAACAGAATTCAAGCAGACATCATTACAAGGTTTGCAAATAGTATCAGAATTCGAATTAATTACAGTCCGCCTAAGGCTAATACTAGAATCAACACGATCTTTTATTCAACTCAGCTTAAAGCTCCAGTTGGTCTTCTACTCTTCTTCCGATGCACATTTTAGCTTGCGGGGTCCTGCATTCCTTGTATTGTCTTGAACTTTGACATGCTCCTTAATGTCTTGATTACTCCTGTAGAGGGAATATGGAACATTAGTTGGTTGATCTACTTTTTTGCATTCCTGAACAGACGTGCAAGGATTGTATTACTATACGACACATTGATGTAATACTTTCGTAAACTTGGGCCTAGAATGGTTTTGAAGGCTCGTCACTAAGGCATAGAACAAGGGCATCACAGCTTTGCTTTTGCACCTAAGGTTAAGGATTTTGGACATGTTTTGCAATACACTTCTAGCAGCTTTGAGATCGTTTTTGGGCCTGTAGGCAAGAAAACATAATTTCACTATCAAGAGGTTTGTTATGAATCCTCTTCGACAATCTCACGTAGACATTCTAGACTATCTTAAGTTAGCACAGTATTCATGAAAACATGTTCATGTTCCTAAGATGAGGAGGAATATATTTACTGTCACAGTGTTTTGCAATCTAAGGTTGACTTTTAGAACAACATTCTTCCTTGAAAACAATGGTATTTTCCCATTTCCCTGACTTCTCAATTCTCAATTTCCTTTTGTAAGACGTTATTTTTTTTCGTTTTTTTGTAAGATATTAACTTTCACATACACATCATAACATTAACACAAGGTAGCATATAGATGGAATTCTAGAGAGAGAAAGTTAGAGGTTTAGGGAACTTAGTGAGAGAAAGTGAAAGATATTATTATGAGCTCCAACTCTCTACCTTGGGAGGTAGAGAGTATTTATAGTCTTACATAAAACGCCACACATCGGCTGTGGATCAGGCATTTAGTGGGTAAAGACCCGTCCGTCCTCCACGGTGTTACTTAACTAAATACTACTTAACTTAATATTACTATGACTACGAGCTTTCTAACGATTACATATACTTGAGGTGACCGACTCTTTAATACCTGGAATTTCTAATTCCTAACAATCTCCCCCTAAGGGAGGTCACCTCAAACATATACTAAAATTACATTGAATACAAACAGATATGACATTAACAATTGTTCTTGCATTCTTGATGTAGTCCTTTGTTCCTAAGCTCGTAGTCATTGATTCTTCACATTGCATGTTTGGTTACTTCAAGTGGAGGTCTTTTACGGATCCACGTGATAATAATTTTGAGCCAGCTTTTGAGATCATCAGCTAGTAGAAAATCTCTGATACATCCATTGTGGTGTTGGTATTATGTGATGTTGTGACATTCGGACCGACATGCTCACATTCGGGATCATGATATATTCTCATCAGAGTAGCGGAAGCATTCGTTGATTCATGATATTGGCGGCAGCGTAGCAGAAGCATGGAGTGAAAATATCAGAGTCATTGATGCACTAATCATGATTTCTTTTGAGATGAATGTGTTAGGTGAGCATGCGGCTATGGATTGACCGCTTCATTCGATCACCGCAACGTCGGGGTGTACCTACGTAAGACAGTTAGCAATAAAGCGCACGAAAGTGTCTTTGATCACTTTCGATGAATTGAGGTACACGCCCACGGTTCCCTGTTGATCAGTACATAAGTACTACCTGTGATCGTATAATTCGAAGAATTTCCTTGACAGGTTTCGCAGCTGCTCTAGCCGTTCTCAAACCAGAACGTCTCAAAGAAGACAACACGGAGTGAGTGAACCAAATAATTTTCGTCCACGATTGATGAAAAGAGATTAGAAAAACAATCGTGTATTGCTCAATAGAAATTGTTTTTGCAATATAACGAAGGTTTTAATGAAAATCAATTATCAATCATAAAACACCTTTTGATTTGAAAAATTAGTACACGGTCGACGTGCTTAATGAAAAGAGTTTTAAAGCACAAAGACCGTTTTTTCAAAGGTATCCGTCAATCCATAACTTGAACCAGGATTGATTCAAAAGATTGAATCGCTCCATTGTTTCTGTTCAGTTGTCACATGGTTGATCTGTATAATAGATCTCACATGCCACCTACCAGGAGCTTGTTAGATGTTGGCTCCAGAAGGCTTTCCATCTTCATTGTGAATATGTTTGCATATCACTCCGATGTTCTGGCAATACCACAAGGATAATGCGTAGGACTCAAGATATAATCTCTTTCCACATTGTGTGAAACAGAGAGTCTTCATTGAAAGTGTCCTAATGAGATTTATTGATGATCTCGTGGCTCTAGACTCAATTTGTGCATATTTGGATCCTATATCCGAGACTAGGGAGAGGGTCTCCTTCTTCAATATCAACAATCTCTAAGAGAAAGTCGATAGATAATGTCGGTTCCCGTGAGAATGAAACAAGTCCTTTTAAGAGGAACTTGAGTGGTTTGGGAAGTTGAAGTGCAAGTGCGTCCACCGGGTCCATGACGTCTTGTCTTCAATACCGATGTTACCACCAGTAGCATATGAATTGAACCCGGTTTCCGCCCTAAGGTTGAATAAATGGAGGGCTATTTGTTTTCACCCTTTTCTCATTCAATTCTTTTTAATTCTTCAACCCTTCTTGCTTACCGAGACTTCATAACTAGAACCTTGTTGGGTTTATTCCATTACTAGCTCAGCCTCAGTCCGCACTCTTCCCATATCTCATTTTTCTCCTTTTATCATCATACCTAAGAACTCTACACTAACTAGTGGATAGTTCCCGGGTAGATCCCTCCGGTTCTGGCGGATCATGGGAACAAATACCTAACCTTATCATCCTTATATCACCGTACATAAAGTAAAGTTGGTCGGTCTATTTGGTATTGTTCATCCGCCATTGGAACCAATTGAAAACCATTTGAAAATCAATTCGGATACTTGTGATATATTATCAAAGCATTTTGTACCTGAATTGTTTTTGATATTTTAGAACGAGAACTCCCCCTCAACATGTGCATCAAGTATTTGAAAATGTTTTGCACACGGAGGCAAGAGAAAGAATTAACTTCTTTGATTACCATTTTCTAAAAGATATCAACATCACTTCCCAAATCGAATCAAGTAGATAAAGCATTTTGGGGAAGGATGAGATTTTCATGATTTTGCTCCCCTCAATATGTGCTTCTAGGTTTGAAAAGAGTTTTACACATACTAGAGGGAACCTGCACATTGAGATAAATGATCACGCTTTCAAATTATAGATGCTCCCCCTCAACGTGTGCATGGAAAATTTGAAATCGTTTGTCACTTACGGGGAGGCAAACATGCTAATCACTTATTAAACCATTTATCGAATTATCAGTTTAAATCTTATTTAAATCACAACTTCTCCCTCGATCACAATTATTAAAACATTTGAGATTTGTGATCTCTTATAGATTTAAATTGATTTTGAAAGCTTTTAAGGAGAATTGTGACTTGATTATGAAAGCGTTTTAACCGATAAGGATCGGATGTTGAGATTTTAAACTCCATTGGTTAAACATGCATGTACATCTTTTGAAAACAATTTAATGCCAAATAACTTTTTAATTTAATTGAAATCATTCTCCCCTCAATCAATGACATAGGTTGTTGATTGAGCGATAGAGATTTTGACAAATAAGTCCTGATGATTATCAAAAATAGAGACCGAATTATTTTTCAAAGCATTTAGTTTTCAGCAGATAAATGTTATAGAATCAGAGCATGGAATTTGAAAACATGGTAAAACATGGCTCTGTTTTTTCTTTTAAAACCGGGTTATTGCCTGAAAATGACAATAAACCATTTTTTCTCTTTCTCTCAAACATATTTTTTTTTTTTTTTTTTTTTTTGAATTCGAACAACATCTAAAGTCCCGTGTCATTCTTTGAATGACAGCACAAAGACCGTAGATATTATCGAACCGAGAAAACGCATGACAAAAAGACAATATTTTTGAAGATTTTTCGAATTTTTCAGATTTTTATGGATTTTGAAGGTTTTATAATTTTGTATTTTGATTTTTCGAATAGATATATACAAGAGATAGATGAAGATAGACCTTTACTCCTCGTCCTCCTCCTGAAGACGTTTGAGAGTATCCGGTTGAAGGCTTTTCAAGCCAAGACGTGGAAGAATAAACTCAAAACGTTCTCTTGGAAGAGCTTTGGTGAAGATGTCCGCTAACTGAAATTCAGACCTCACAAAATATAGTTCCACCACACCTTTTTCCACTTGTTCCCTGATGAAATGATGTCGAATGTCGATATGCTTTGCTCTTGAGTGTTGAACGTTGTTGCATGAGAGAGCAATAGCACTTTTATTATCACGGTACAGAGGGATTTTGTTGAATTCAAAGCCATAGTCAGATAATTGAGATCTCATCCATAAGATTTGAGCACAACAAGATGACATGGCTATGTATTCAGCCTCTGTAGAGGAAATAGAAGTACTCATTTGCTTCTTTGAAGACCAGCTCACAAGCTTATCACCCAAAACTGAGCACCTCCAGATGTACTTCGACGTGTATCTTGACAACCTGCATGATCAAGATCTGAGATAGGCCGTTAGTGACATACCGGTGTCTTTCGGTACCATAGTCCCATATTGATGGTTCCTTGGAGATACCGAAAGACCCGCTTAACCGCTTCAAGGTGCTTTTTAGTAGGCTTAGCCTGGTATCTAGCACACATGCAAACAAAGAACAAGATGTCTGGTCTACTAGCTGTGAGGTACATCATGGATCCAATCATACTACGATATTTCGTTTGGTCAATCATGATCCCTGAGTGGTCCTCATCTAGTTTGGTTCGATCAATCATGGGGGTGTCAACAGGGTCACATGAATCAAATCCAAATTTCTTTAAAATCTCTGTTGCATATTTAGATTGATTTATGAAAATGCCTCCTGGACTTTGTGAAATTTGTAATCCCAAGAAAAATGACATTTGTCCCATCATTGACATTTGAAACTTTAGAACTCATTTCATTAGAAAAACGATCACATTCCATTGGGTCGGTCGAGGCAAAAATAATATCATCAACATAAATTTGAACATGAGTTAAATGTTTGCCTGACTTCTTGGTGAACAATGTAGGATCAATCTGCTTCCTTTATCAATCCGGTTGATAGAAAAAACTTTGACAGTGTATCATACCATGCCCTTGGAGCTTGCTTTAAACCGTAGAGAGCCTTCTTCAGACGATAAACGTGAGTAGGATGCTCTTGATTCACAAATCCTTCAGGTTGGCCGACGTAGACGACTTCTTTAAGATCTCCGTTCAGAAATGCCGTCTTCACATCCATCGATAAACTACCATGTTCTTACTAGCAGAATTAGCCAGAAAGATTCTGATTGCCTCGATTCGAGCAACAGGAGCAAAAGATTCTTCAAAGTCTATACCCTCCTCTTGACGATATCCTTTAGCAACTAAACGAGCCTTGTTCTTCAACACATCACCATGCTCATCAAGTTTTACTTTGAAGATCCATTTGAGAGCTATAATCATAGCACAGTCTGGAGCAGGTACTAACTCCCATACATCAAGTCGATCAAACTCATGAATTTCATCTTGCATGGCATTGAACCAACTGTCTTCATTCATGGCGGTTTTAACATCTTTTGGTTCGATCTTAGAGAGTACGGAGTTGAAGAAACACCATAGGGCATCGGTTGCAAGTTGTTTCCGGGTTGATACAGTACGAGAGGGATTTCCAATGATGTTGTCTAATGGATGATCGTGAGTCCATTTTCTAAGGTGTTCATGTGGCAGTTGTTGAGGAACTGAGGTAGCCGAGTCGATGTCTCCTGAAGAAGATGGTTCGATGATGATTCAGAGTAGCAAATATGTTTTAAAATGGAGCATCCTCAAGAGTAGCAAAGGGATTAACTTCATCATTGATGCCAGAAACATTTCCATGATGTACATTTGAAGAATGATGATTTGTTGATGAGATCAAGGATCGCAGCAGGTGCTTCTTGACTTAAAGATATTGAGACCAAGGATTGACTTCATTCACAGGAATATGAGCATCCTCTGTGGCAGGAATCATCACCTCATTAGTGTTTGAATCATACAGTTCATCAAACATAGGATCAAACAATTTCTTTACATCATCTTCAGATGGAGGTACATATGGAGTTTCTTGAGTAGAGTTTGGAACAAGAGATGAACCAATGGGACTGTTTTGAAGTGCGGGTCCCGAAGCTGATTGTCCAGAGCCATTTGACCGGTAAGCTCATCAAACGTAACGTGAATGGTTTCCATGATATTTCGGGTTCTTTTGTTATAGATTCGGTATCCCTTTTTGTTTGGTGCATATCCTACAAATACTCCAATGTCGGCTTTAGCCCTAAGTTTCCCTAAGTCTTGACCCTCATTAGTTGGATAGCACAATGCACCAAACACACGAAGGAAAGAGAGATTAGGTTTTCGGTTGTGGACAAGTTCATATGGAGTTTTTCCATGTACATTGTGGATTAGGGAACGATTTTGTGTATAGCATGCAGTGGCAATTGCTTCAGAGAAACATTGGAACCTTTGAGTAAATCAACATTGTTCTAGCGGCTTCAACAAGAGTCCGATTTCGTCTTTCAACTACACCGCTCTGTTGAGGAGTTCGTGGAACACTTCTTTGATGACTGATTCCAACGCTTTCATAGAATTCATTAAGTTGTTTGTTGACAAACTCAGTTCCATTGTCTGCTTCGACAATTCGACGGTTTTGTTAAGACGAACCTGCAGCTGTTTGATGAGTTTGATGATGATATCGGGAGTTTCATCCTTTGTCCTTAAGAACTTGACCCAGGTGAATCTAGAGTAATCATCAACCACAACTAACACATATTTCTTCCCAAAGATATTCTGTGACCCTCATTGGTCCACATAAATCCATATGAATCATATGAAGAACTTCTGTGACAGAGTTAGTAGGTTTGGGTTTATGGGCATACTTCTTGCTTTTTCCCAATTGACATGCTGAACAAAGATGATCCTTTTCATACTTTAGTCTAGGTAAACCTACAACTAGGTCCTTTCGAAAGATCATTGATGGTACTGAAGTTCAAGTGATTGAGACGACGATGCCATAACCATGACTTTGTTTTGAAGCCTTTGACAACAAGCAGATTGGAGAAGCCCTCATCATGTCATCGATAGAGATGGTGTAAAGGTTTGACCCACGAGTTCCTTTTAACAGTTCCTTACCATTAAGATCTCTAACAAAGCAGGTATGTTTTCTCAAGGCAACTTCTAGATCGAGTCACGAATTGACCAACAGAGAAAAGATTATGACCCAACCCTTCAACATAGTAGACTCTCGAGATGACACTATCACCAACAACATAATCTCCATAACCCATAATAGCACCAAAATGATCATTACCAAATCTAATGTCCTCGATGAACTTGCTCACGAAGTTCATGAGCCGCGACCGGTCTCCAGTCATATGCTTGGAACAAACTGAGTCCAAATACCACGTAATCGATTTGAACGATCTGCAGTTGAACACGCATAAAAATGGATAATCGGATAATTGGGATCCCATGTAAGAATGGGTTCCACTTGGTTAGTAACAGTAATTGGAACACCCACATCGTAATCATAAACATCCATATCGGTAGAAGCAATGGAATCATTGGGAATAGATGCAATGTCTGGTGTCTCAGATTTGACCTATTCAAAGTATGTTTACTTCTTAAGGGAATAGTTCTACCAATAGGCATCCATTTTCTAGTGGGCATAATCTTAGCAGTTTGAGAACAAACTGATTATTCTTATGGCCAAAAGGTATCCAATAATAACCTATCTTTATAAAAGTTCTTCCTGTGGGTTTCCACCGTTTTCTAACAGTCTTTCGTTTTTGCCTTTGTGCCTTATTTGCACGATTATTAGCATTAGCAATTTTAATGGCATTTGACAAAGATTAGACAAAGCATTCACACCACATTCATGATTAGCAACAGAATTCAAGCATTCAAGATTACAAGGTTTGCAGATAGTATCGAATTCAATTAATTACAAGACGCCTAAGGCTAATCCTAGAATCAACACGATTCGTTTTATTCAACTCAAGCCTAAAGTTCCTAGATTGGTCTTCTACTCTCTTCCAATGCACATTCTTAGCTTGCAAGGTCCTATCATTCCTTGTATTGTCTTGAGACTTTGACCGCCGCTTTAAAGTCACCGATTACTCCTGTAGAGGTAATGGGAACATTAGTTGGTTGATCTAATTTTGCATTCCTGAACTTGATGTGCAAGGATCCGAAGTACTAGAAGGCACATTAGTGTATACTTTAAGACTGTGATTTGAGCTTTTTGCAGGCACACTAAAGTTCACTTTCTTAGCACTAACATATCCGAATCAACTACTTGAAGGCACATTAGTGTTTCTCTTTTTAAGACTGGGCATAGAACGGATTTCCTGCTTGGCACTAGGCATAGAACAAGGCATCACAGCTTTGCCTTTTGCACCTAAGGTTAAGGATTTTGGACATGTGGCAATTACACATTCTAGCAACTCTTGAGATCGTTTGGCCCGGAGGCAAGCAAACCTAATTTCACTATCAAGAGGTTTGTTAATGAAATCCTCTTCGACAATCTCACGGAGACATTCTAGACTATCCTTAAGGTGAGCACAAGATTCATGAAAAGCATGCTCATTATTCCTAAGATGAGGAGGAATATATTTAACTGTCACAATGTATTTGCAATCTAAGGGTGACTTTGAGACAACATTCTTATTGAAAACAAGTGGCAGCTTCCCATTTCCGACTTCTCGATTCTCAATTTCTTTTTGTAAAGACGTTATTTTTTCGTTGTTTTGGTCACGGGTGACTTTTATTGAATCATATAACTCTTTAAAATGTCGTTTAACTTTTTCATTTTCTTCTAGAAAACTCGCGTTTTCCTTTTGTAAGGCATCAACTAAGTTTTGAAGATGAAAAGTTTGAGAATTCTGAGAATCTAAAGGAGGAGGCATTTGGGAGCCTGTCATATTGTTCGTTTGACCCTTTAATTGAGAGATTTGGGCTTTCAACTTTCTGATCGTGTTGCACTGAGCTTGAATCTGTTCATCACGCTTGTTAATTTGAAAAACTGCATCAAACTCGAGCATCCAAGATGTCTTGATATTAGAAGTTTTGACATTTTCTTTAAGATGTTGATATTTTAGTTGTAAATTAAAATGCTCAACTTCTAGTTTAGAAAAATGTTTAACCAAATTGTCGTGATCATCCAGTTCAATTTTCTCGCTTAGTTTAGAATTAGTTTTTTCAAGCTCAATGACACGATCATGGGAGACTTTCGTAGGCCACAGATAGTTCAAGAAATTTGGAAGCATTAATAGAGCAATTTGAAGCAGTGAAAAAGATATCTTGAGCAACACATTCAAGTAATAAGAGTCTCAATTAAGGTATGCAAGTTCTTCCTCTCAATCTCATTATATTTTAGTGCACGCCCATAATCACTAACTTCAACTACCATTGCATCAAATTCCTTTTCCATTTCTTTAATATCTGATTTTGTCCCCTTTTTAAGACTCTCAAAATGATCTTTTAGTTGTTTAAAGAAAGGCATGACCTCAGTTAAATAACATTCTTTCATTTGCTCAAAACCCTTTCCCCTTCGCTAGTATCCCAGTGGGTGTGATCATTTTCTTACAAGTTTTCTCAAAATCAACAAATAGTTGAAGAATAACATATTGACTGATTAAGGTCTTGCTTTTAGTGGCAATAGTTCTAGGAACTAAATGCATTGGTGTATTTGGAGGATACACACGCTTTAGGAATTTCCTACAAGAGGGATTCTTTTCAATAAGATTTTCAGCTTTTTGCAAGTCCATATCCTTTTTCCAGAACACTTGTTCGGGGTCAACAATGTTTGAGGTTTAAACATGTTCAAGGAAATCCAGTTTTCCTTCTTGTAGTCATGGGGAGTGATAATAATCTTTTTCTCTTTGCATTTCGGTCATCTAGTTTTTGTTCATCCTTTCCCTAGTGACTTCATCTCATTTCTTATCTTCCTCAGTGCACTCAACGCAACTAGGTTTCTGCCTAGGCTTAAGAATTTCATTACCATCATAAAGCACCTTATGAGCATTTCTAGCCTTTTTAATTACCTCTGGATTCGGTTCCTCAACAAGGGGAATGCTATGCTTATCGCTTAAGACTCAATGTTTAGTGACCATGTGAGCAGTTTGAATGGTGTTTCCTTGTATGTACAACTTGTTCTCAAGTTTGTTTTTCAAAGTTTTCGGATTAGAAAAATCTCTCAAGAGTTTTGATTCCTTTGCATTAAATTCTTGCTTAAGCATTTTCACATTTTCTTGAAGTTCTTGTTTTTGTTTAGATGTTTTAGAAAGTTTTTCTTGCAAGGAATTTAATTCTTGTTTCAATACTTCTTCTCTAAACTTACTTTTTCTAATTAATGTACTTACTTGGTTATCCATTTCCTCGCCACGAGTGGTCAACTTAAACTTAGCACGTTGTTCATAAATAGCAACACGTTCTTTATAGGCATTTAGTTCAGAAATAATGGAATCATCGGGGCACATGCAAGTATTCATCAAAACATAGTCATTGTTGACTGCAGAAGATGCATCACTTGGTACAACTTCACTTTCACTTTGTTTCACATATTGATCATATGGGACAATATTGATATTACCCATATTTTCAATATTTGATTCAATAGTTTCAGCTGATTGTACTTTGTCATGCATCTGGTGCACATCAGCATCATCGTATAGTTTTAATACCTCTGAGATGAGCTTGTCATGGGATGGCCCAGCTAGTGATGAAGAAGAGACCTTGGGAGAAACCATTGGAGAAATGCTAGCCATAAAATTGTGTGTGCAGTAGGTCCATCATCCACATCAGAGTCGTATGCATCACAACAACTTGAAAGGCATTCTGATGATTGTGACCTATCTCCTGAATAGGCTGCTCATCCACATCCGCATCATAGGTCTTGGCATTGCCCTCAGCAAGAAACAGCAATTCCTCTTCATTCAAAGTAGCACCATTGTCCCGAGCTTGAGCCAGAGCATCTTATCTCTCGAAGTAATCAAGATTCTGGGCGCTTTGGAGATGTACAGTTCCTTGCAATGTGTCCCTCTCCACCACAGTTATAACATTTGATGAGCTTAGCTTGACCTTGGTTACCATTCCTTCCTCGATTCTGGTTTCCAACATAACCTCTCCCAGCTCCACCTCGCCCCTGATCATACTGTCTTTCCTGAACTGGTTGCACCACGATCCTTCCATCTTTAATAGTGGCTTGATTGTGTGGGTTAGATGCGCTTCGAGGTTGTTGTTGGTTGGTGGGAGAGTATTCATGTTTTGACTGATGAGAAGAGCTAGTTGATTAATGAAGCTACCACGTGAGCATCGATCGGCTTGTTTGTACATAGGATCAAGAATGAGTTTGTGATTACCATTACCCAAGGGTATGACTTGTGATGCTTTGGTTGTGATTCCGATGTTTGAGTAGAAAGCAGAGAGTCATTAGACGAGCTTGTCTCTCCCTCGTTGGTTTTGAACTGATTGAGAATTAATTTTTCAAACATAGCATGTCTCTCATTCAGAAGGAGGAAGGCATAGAGTTGCTCATAGTTTGTATTCTTCAATCCTTTAGTGAGCTTCACAAAGGTAACAAACTTGTGCCATTCGGGATTCATGTTGTTCACAAATTTTGAGTTCAACTGAATGTTAGGCATAGTCATTCTGATGTTCCTCATGTCATTAACTAACTTATGAAATCTCACATAGTACTCATAGACACTCTCATCTGGTTTCATCTTGAAATGCTCAAATTCGTCATAGAGTTGGGATTCTCTGTCTTCCATAGTTAATTTAGAACCTGAGAGAAGCATCTTAACATTGTCCCAAACCGCCTTTAGCATCTGTTATGATTGATCAGCTTGTAGATGTCTTTAGGAAGACCTTGAAGAACAATGTTTGAAGCCCCGATATCTGCATCAAATCTCTTTTTATCCTTATCATCAAGCTCATCATACATCTTAGGTCTGTCCATTCCGTAAACAGTAGTACCATCTGCATTAGTATCAAGTATGTCTCTAGTCGTCTCAACTCGATATGGTCCTTCATCAATGGATTTGAGAATGTTGACACCATTTTCCTTTCCAAGGCAATACAGCCTAATTCGTTGAGCCCAAGAGTCGTAGTCAGTTCTGTCAAGCATGGGTGGACGAGTATCTGAGCCACCGCTTGAACATCCTCGGCACAGTGGAGATGATAAGGAACGTTGGTAGACATGTTAACAAATTATACAGGATTTTATAACTCTATGATTAAACCGGGAAATAGATTCTTTCACGGATTTTACTAAATCAAGAGAAAACCGTAAACAATCACTCAAGACTCTAGATGATAAAATACTAAATCGCTAGAAGATAATGCACTAAGTCGCTAGAAATTAATGCACTAAGTCGCTAGAAATTAATGCACTAAGTCGCTAACCCTTAATTCGCTACACCCTAAGTCGCTAGAGTCCCAAGTCGCTAACAGAAAAACAAGTCGCTAAGTAGTAACTCGCTACAAGTCGCTAACCAAAATTTTGGCAGCAATTCGCTACACAAGTCGCTAGAGACACAAGTCGCTAAAGAGCAACTCGCTACCGACCAAGTCGCTACCACAAGTCGCTACCAGTAGTGGAGAATCCACTACTTGTACTTTAACTCGCTAGATCTAACTCGCTAGCTCCAACACTGTAAGTCGCTACAAAATGTGAAGCAAGTCGCTACCAAGAAAATATTCCGTGAGCTAAGTCGCTAGCTTGAAAAACCATATAAACCTCACTTTTCAATCCAAAACAACCCAACCAAGATGATTCAAGCTTACCAAATGAAAACCTAAACACTTTTGATGATTCTAAACATAAAAGTACCAACAAAATTCAAACTTTAACACAAGAAATCAACCAAATGATGCAAAACCACTAAACTTTTTCAAACTCAAAACCACCTAAAAACCACTAGAAATCCAAAGATGTGCAAGATATGATCTAACCATGGCTCTTGATACCAATTGTAAGATATAACTTTTCACATACACATCATAACATTAACACAAGGTAGCATATAGATGGAATTCTAGAGAGAGAAAGTTAGAGGTTTAGGGAACTTAGTGAGAGAAAGTGAAAGATATTATTATGAGCTCCAACTCTCTACCTTGGGAGGTAGAGAGTATTTATAGTCTTACATAAAACGCCACACATCGGGCCGTGGATCAGGCATACAGTGGGTAAAGACCCGTCCGTCCTCCACGGTGTTACTTAACTAAATACTACTTAACTTAATATTACTATGACTACGAGCTTTCTAACGATTACATATACTTGAGGTGACCGACTCTTTAATACCTGGAATTTCTAATTCCTAACAGCTTTGGTCACGTGACTTTTATTGAATCATATAACTCTTTTAAAATGTCGTTTAACTTTTTTCATTTTCTTTCAAGAAAACTCTCGTTTTACTTTTGTAAGGCATTAACTAAGTTTTGAAGATGAAAAGTTTGAGAATTCCGAGAATCTAAAGGAGGAGGCATTTGGGAGCCTGTCATATTGTTCTTTTGACCCTTTAATTGAGAGATTTGGGCTTTCAACTTTCTCGATCAGATTGCAAAATGAGCTTGAATCACTCATCACGCTTGTTAATTTGAAAAACTGCATCAAACTCTGGAGCATCCGAGGATGTCTTGATATTTGAAGTTTTGACATTTTCTTTAAGATGTTGATATTTTAGTTGTAAATTAAAATGCTCAAAATCTAGTTTAGAAAATGTTTAACCAAATTGTCGTGATCATCCAGCCAATTTTCTCGCTTAGTTTAGAATTAGTTTTTTCAAGCTCAATGACACGATCATGGGAGACTTTCAGGCAACAGATAATTCATGAAATTGAGAAGCATTAATAGAACAAGTTGTAGTGTTGAAAAACACATCTTGAGCAATACATTCATAAATCATATTCTCATTCAGTGTATGCAAGTTCTTCCTTTCAATCTCATTATATTTTAATGCTCGCTCATAGTCACTAACCTCAACTATCATAGCATCAAATTCCTTTGCATTTTTTAATGTCCGAATTCATTCCCTTTTTAAGACTCTCAAAGTGATCTTTTAGTTGTTTAAAGAAAGGCATGACTTCGGTTAAATAACATTCTTTAGTTTGCTCAAAACCTCTTTCTCCTTCGTTATACCAAGGTGTGATCCTTTTCTTGAAAGTTTTCTCAAAATCAACAAATAGTTGAAAGATAACATATTGACTGATTAAGGTCTTGATTTTAGTGGCAATTGTTCTAGGAACTAGATGTATTGGTGTATTTTGAGGATACACGCTTCTAGGCATTTTCCAAAGGGGGGTTGGTTTCAACAATATTTTAGCTTTCGCTTATCTAAATCCATTTTCAACACTTTTTCGAGTTAACAATGTCTGAGGATTAAACTTGTTTAAGGCAATCCAATTCTCCTTTTTGTAATCATGAGGTGTGATGATTACTTTCTTTTCTTTACATTTTGGATCAGCTAGTTTCTTGTTTAACTTTTCCCTAGTGATTTCATCTGATTTCTTATCTTCCTTTGTGCACTCAACGCAACTAGGTTTCTGTCTAGGTTTAAGGATTTCCTTCCCATCATAAAGAACCTTATGAGCATTTCTAGCCTTTTAATGACCTCTGGATTTGGTTCCTCAACAAGGGAATGCTATGCTTATCGCTTAGGACTCTATGCTTAGTGATCATGTGAGCAAATCTAATGGTGTTTCCTTGTACGTACAACTTATTTTCAAGCTTGTTTTTCAAGTTTTTAGATTAGAAAAATCATTCAAAAGTTTTGATTCCTTAGCACTGAATTCTTGCTTAAGCATTTTAACATTTTCTTGAAGTTCTTGTTTTTGCTTAGCAGTTTTGAAAGCTTTTCTTGCAAGGAGTTTAACTCTTGTTTTAATACTTCTTCTCTAAACCTACTTTTTCTAATAGTTGTACGCATTTGGTCATCCATTTCCTGCTCACGGGTGGTCAACTCAAATTTGCACGTTGTTCATAAATAGCAACACGTTCTTTATAGGCATTCATAGAGATAACAAAGCATCATCGGGGCACATGCTGTGTATTCATCAAAAACATAGTCATTGTTGACTGCAGAAGATGCATCACTTGATACAATTTCACTTTCACTTTGTTTCACATATTGATCATATGGGACAACATTGATATTACCCATGTTTTCAATATTTGATTCAATAGTTTCAGTTGATTGTACTTTGTCATGCATCTTTTGTACATCAAAGATCATCGATAGTTTTAATACCTCAGAGATGAGTTTGTCTTTGGATGGGCCAGCTTGTGGTGAAGAAGAGACCTTGGGAGAAACCATTGGAGAAATGCTAGCCATAAAATTGTGTGTGCAGTAGGTCCATCATCCACATCAGAGTCGTATGCATCACAATCAGCGACTTGAAAGGCGTTCTGATGATTGTGACCTATCTCCTAATTGGTGCTCATCCACATCTGCATCATAGGTCTTGGCATTGCCCTCAGCAAGAAACAATAACTCCTCGTCATCCAACGCAGCACCATTATCCCGAAGCTTGTACAAGCAAAGATCTTATCTCTGAAGTAGTCGCATTCTCGTGGACGTTGGAGATGCGCTTCCTTGCAATGTGTCCCTCACCACCACGCTTATAGCATTTGATCGGCTTAGTTTGACATTGATTTCCATTTCTTCCTCGATTCTGATTACCAACATAACCTCTACCAGCTCCTCCTCTTCCTTGATCATACTGTCTGATGAGTGTGTAAATACTCATCATTTTTGTCTTATCTGAGCTGCCAAAACACTTAAAAACACTCAAATATGCATCAAAATACAGAATATATTCCGTGATTGTGTTTTATATGTCTCAAATCCAAAATGATTAAAAACAGATGAAAAACGAACAAAGTTTGCATAATTGGCGCACCCTCAACTTTCAAATCGACAAAATCACCCTGAGCATTTGTTTTGGAAGAAAAGTCAACCCAAGTCCTTTAAAAGTCAAAAGTTATTAAAAATAATCCTTGGGTAAAAAGTTTGGAGAATTTACATGTTTGGTCCCTCAAGTTTCAAAATTGGCAAAAATTACCCCTGGACGTTTAAAATTGGAAAATTA
This sequence comes from Chrysanthemum makinoi, assembly GCA_910596185.1. Lineage (NCBI taxonomy): Eukaryota > Viridiplantae > Streptophyta > Magnoliopsida > Asterales > Asteraceae > Chrysanthemum > Chrysanthemum makinoi. The sequence continues at coordinate 237,616,325 of OU343224.1, read as the reverse complement.
ACATTTATGGTCCTTGTACTATTGAAGCTTGGCAAAATTCACCCTTGGAATAACTTTGGAAGGTTTACACATCCAAACCCCTCATTTTAGAAAATTACAAATATGGTCCTTGTGATAATCCAAAACCAAACGGACCCTTTTTGTATTATTAACCCAGCCAACCCTTGAACCCCCCATTTTGACCCCCAGTCCAAAACCAAATTAATATAAAGCGGGGTCAAACCCCAGTCAAACCGCTCACACTGTTCATCTCCCTCACCCTTGCCTGCAATCCCAAAACCAGTGGTATTCTCCACCACCTCTCCTCACCCCAAATGTCTAAGCCACTCATCACCACTCCCTTCCACCTATATACCAGCCCACAAAGCATTTAATGCTTCCCCACCAATTGAGCTTTACTGTTCCACTCACAAAACCTGTTTTTGCTTCCACATCACACCAAATTCATTAAAACTTCACCTTTATGTCCCTTACACCTCCACAAACATACCAAAGTGCATTAATTGTAAAATTTCGGCCACAAGTTACATAAACCACTTTTGGCGCCAAAAGTGGATTTGAAGGCTGAGATTGTTTTAACTCATCCAATGGTCAAGATTGTTGATGGGAAATGTTCAGAGGCATGTGGGGAGTCTCTAAAGTCTATAAAGAAAGAAGGAGAAGAAGAGAAAAAACTCTCTCTAGTGTAATTTTATTTTGCTTAGCTCGTTTTAATTAATTTGTAATTTCCAGTGTATCTTAAAGCTTTCGAGTACTTTGTTAAGTTATTTCAGTGTATTGTAAACCTTTTTAATTAATCAATTTCAAGTTTCAAGTACGAATTCAGTTTATGCCATTTTCAAGCTCAAATTCTCAAATTTACTTGTATGTTGTTGTAGTTGATGATAAGGACTCAAATAGATCATATAAGCTCCTATAAAGCTTCTGAAAGCTTTTAGAAACCATAAAAGTCAGTATAGAGTTAAAAACCAAAAATACCAAAAAAATCACATAATTAGATAAAAATCAAGAAATTCAGCAACGATGATCAAGAAGCTGGAGCATGGTGAATTGTGGATTGCCATGGTTTAGTGGCCTTGTGGAAGGCCTATAGGAGTGTTCTTGGTTCCCTGTTTGGTTTTCACCGGACAATTCCTTGTAAGCTTTATACTCAATATTTGCATTTTATCAGATAAGTAAGTTCTTGCCTGAAATTTTTGTGTTTCTAAGTTTCAGTGGTGTTGTTAAGTGATAACATAGATTAAAATAGGTTGCTTGTTCTTTGATATTGGTTATTGCTTAAAATCTCATTATCACAGTTAAATTAGCAAATTGTCCATCTCTGTGTTTTATGCTGCTATTGTTGGTTTATCATGCTTTATTGGTCTGATATAATCATAAAATAAAGTTTAGAATCAGTGTTGAGGTTCAAATCATGTATTTGTTTTGAAAATCACAAACTAAGTTGGTTAAAGGGTTGTTTGGATCATACTGTGTCAACTATGGTGTAGGCTGTTTGTGTTGTTGCTTGTTGTTGTTATATGTCACATTAGTATCTAATAACTCAGAGAAACAATAAAAACCTGTCCTTGTCTGATAAAAAGTCAAAATTACCTTTAATCTCACTTTAGTTGTTAACTGTTAGGATTTAGATTGTGAATTTCATCACAGTTGCTTATAACTTGGTAATCTAGCTTAAATTCATTTTATAATAGCTTAATATAACATAATCATTCAATAGATTAAGCTCAAAGTTCATCAAAGTCAACTATTTGGTTTTACTTAAAAAGTCAAATTCTCACTTGGTCAGTTTTTGAATAAACTAGATAATTTTCTATAGGATTTAATATTGAGTTTTATGTTTTATGCTTTTAGGGTTTTATTATTTTGCTGCTTATCTTCATTAGGGTATTTTTATTTATTTTTATTCACTTAGTTTAACTGCTTATTTGCAAGCTTCTTTTAAGCAATTTTCTGAAAAACTCCCCTGTGCCAGAGGAGTTGTCATTATCTGCTTGTTTTAATAAGCTCACACTGAGCTTATTTGTGGGACCCAGGGCTTGACCCTTCGCTTTTTGGAAAGCTCTCATAGCTGTCTCTTTATTCCAGTGCTTATTTTTCACTTTGAAGCTTATTTAATAGGGCTGCTAGTGGCTTTTTGTTTGTCCCATTTCCTGTGTACACTGAATACTCAGTGTATTACAAGCTTTTTCTCAAGCCTTCCAAAAGCTCATTAGTGGGCCCCAGTGTGAGATTCTTGGCTTTTTGGGAACCTCAATAAGCCAGCTTATTACATCCAAGCTTGCTTTTGACCTCTAATCCCTTGCCCCTAGCTAAATTTGGCCTATAAAATCCTTGCAGGCCTGTTTGGTTGATAGGTTTAGTGGAAGTACTTATTGGCTTATCCTAAGCTTATCAGTGCTACTCTTTGTAATTTCTTACTCATTTCCATTCCTTTTAACTTATTTTCATCTTATTTCACCTTTGTTTCTTTTTGTTTAGCTTATTTGGCCACTTATTTGAGCTTAAACCATCAAATTGAGCCAAAAGCTCAACTGTTAAGCTCATAAGCTTCCAATCTGCTCATTTGGCATTTCCACAAAAGTTGTTTTCATAAAAGTTGCTCATTTTCAGCAGTAAAGTAGATTTATAAAAGAAAAATCAAGAAAATCTAACTTTAAAAATAGTGATAGCGTTTATTTAATATAATTTAGCTTTTTAATTTTCTTTTTAGCTTATTATTAAGCACTTATATGTTTTTATATTTTTCTTAAGTTTCTGTCATATTAAAGTATTTTTAGAAATTTTATCAGATTTTTCCTTTGTCATCTAGTATTTTTAATAATTAATAATAGTTTAATTAATAATTAATTAATATTAAAGTATTAAATAGTAAAATTAATTTTTATTAAGTAAAACCATGGTTTTATATTTTTCTTAGCTTTTTTAACTTAATTAGAACCTATAAAAATTAATCTTATAATTTTCCCTTTTATTTTCTAATTTTAATCCTTTAATTAGTTTAATTAGATTTGAATTATTAATTAAGTTTTTAATTTATAAAACCTTCGCTAAAAGACAAAAATATTTGTTTTTAATTTTTATAAATCTTTTAAGTTGTTCTATATTTTTAGAAAATAAATTTGTAATTTTCTTAGTTAATTTTGTATTATAAATCCTTTTTAGATTAATTAAACTAAATTTTAAATAAGTTTAAAATAGTTTTGATTAATTAATTAATATTAAATTAATATAATATTAGTAAAATATTTTCTTTTTAGATTTTAATTTTCTTTAAGTTTAAAAAGTTTTAAAATTTTCATTTTATACCCTTTTGTTTTAAACTTGTCATTTTAAGTCCCTGTAGTTTTTAAATTTACATTTTTATTTACTTACCATACACGTTTGTTTAATCTGATTGTTGTGCTTTATAGCTCTGTATCCAAATACAATTCCAAACAATCAGTAGTGTAATTATCAACCAAAATCCTTACAGATCATTATCCTCAGTGATCATTCTACTTCTGAACGTTTTCACACACCATTCAACCTCCGTGGGAGCTAACGACCCGGGAATCCACTAAATTCCAAGGGAAATTGTATTGAGTCCATAATAGTTGACATTTGTTGACTAAAACCTTTGGTCAATATTTCTTGACTGTTTGGGCTGAACCAAATTTTGGCGCCACTGCCGGGGAGGCTGTAGCGTGTTTTAAACATATTTAGACCAATACTTGCACATATACCACCTTAACACTTTTCCTGAAGTGTTAACAACAAAAAATATATATATAAATATATATAAATCAACAAAACAATCGTAACGTTTTCTATCCTGTATTTTCTTTAAGGTGATTCTTAAAGAGGTACGATTTGGTTAAACGAGACGATACCAAAAATATTGTCCAAAAGTATTTAAACCCTTAGCACAAATCCATACCTACGTCTTTTTAGTGGTACTTAATAAAAACATAAAAATCAACCACCGCAAACCAAGGCAGAACACCTACCAACTGGGGGTGTGAACATTAATAAGTTCCCAATCTTAAAGATCAAAACTTGCCTTTGTATCCTTGTGATTTGGTATACCTTTTTCAAAGACGCCATTTCATTTGTGATTATTGGTTTAAGTTCACTTGTCGTTTTGCCTCACATTTGTTTTTGAAAACTGATTTTTATACTTAGTGCTTGCGCACTCGTTCTTCCAGCTCCACAAGTCCACTTTCAGAGCTTGTAAGTATTCCACGTAGACGTAGAGGACGTTCTGCTCCTTCAGCCGTGACTGAGGAACGTCTAGCACCACCACCCCCTGTCTTAATGGCAGAAGATAAACCGATGAAAGAGCTTCTCCAAGCACCCATCGAGGGTTACGGAGATGCCATTGTTGTCCCAGCCATCGTGGCTGATACCTTCGAGCTCAAAACCGGGTTGCTTAATCTTGTAACCCAAAGCCAATTTTATGGTTTTGAGCGGGATGACCCTCATGCACATATTCGATGGTTCAACAAGATTGCATCGACCATCAAATACAAGAATGTCCCACATGAAGCAATTAAGCTTCTTCTGTTCCCATTCTCTTTAGAGGGACAAGCCCGGATTTGGCTTGAGAAACAACCCCCTCGTTCCATTGAGACATTGGAGGATTTAGTCACTAAGTTTGTTAACGAATTTTACCCTCCATCCCGAACTACAAGTCTTAAGAATGAGATAATGAAATTCACTCAAAGATTTGATGAATCATTCGGTGAGGCATGGGATCGTTACAAAGAGTTGCTCCGAAAGTGTCTGCATCATGGTTTTTCCGAGTTAATGCAAATGGATACTTTCTACAATGGTCTGAGCCAAGCTGACCAAGACTCTTTAAATGCCTTCCGCGGAGGTAATTTCCTGATCAAGACCACAAAAGAAGCCTTGCAAATCATAGAAAACAAGTCCCAGGTCCGCCCTGCACGAACAAAGACATATCAGTCTCAGTCTAATGCAGGACCTTCTACTTCATCTCACGTGAGTACATCTAGCACCGATGCTAAGATTGACAAACTCACGGATGCTATTCAGGCTTTGGTTCTTGCGAACCAAAAGAAAGTCACTTTCACACAGACACCATCACATGGTGAAGTGAAGAAATTCGAGGTCTGTGTCACTTGTGGTGGCCCTCATGCATACTACAACTGTACTGCCACCGATGGTAGTCCGTTTGAAGCCAATGCTATAGCCGGTACTTCACATCAGGGAGGTACTCAATACCGTCCTCAAAATGAACCAAACTACCGTGCTAATACTTATCAGGCACCACCCGGTTTTAACCAAAATCATAACATGCAAAACCGGAATCAGAACCAACCTAGAATGAACCAAGGTTATCAAAACCAAGGTAATTTCTATCCCGGACCAAATCAAGGTTTCCAACATCAAGGAAACTTTAATCAAAACAATTTCAATCGAGGGAATCAATTTCAGGGAAATCCTAACCAAGGGAATTTTCAACAACAAGGTTATAATCAAAACATACGACCTCAAAATTTCCCTCCACCTCCTCTAGTATCAAAATCTGATGAGCTTTTAAAACAATTCATGAAGTCTCAAGAGGAGACAAACAGATTGTTGATCACTCAGATCGCTGAACTAAAGAAGTCTTTAAATGATCAACCCTCGGGCTCAGGAAAACTTCCAAGCAACACGATCGCTAACCCGAGGGGCGATGCTAAAGCGATCACAACAAGAAGTGGTGTATCATACGAAGGACCCATTGTTCCTCCTACCTCTTCTTCTTCTTCTCCTAAGGTAGTGGAACGTGAACATGAGGCGACAAAGGACAAGGAACTTCCTACTAATAACGGAGATACCAACGATGTCCAACCTCAAGTTTTCCTGAAACCCAAGTCTAAGCCAGGAGTTGTTTTTGATTCACATGACATCCCGGTTGAAAACCAGAAACCCAAATCCTCTATTCCTTACCCATCACGTTTAAATGAACAGAAGCTCCGCGAGAAAGCTACTCAACAAATGGAAAAGTTCTTCCAAATATTTCAAGAACTACACTTTGACATTAGCTTCGCGGATGCTATCATTTTGATGCCCAAGTTTGCATCAACAATCAAACATTTGTTAAGCAACAAGGAAAAACTGTTTGAGATGGCGAAAACTCCACTAAACGAGAACTGCTCAGCAGTTATCTTGAAGAAGCTTCCCGATAAGCTTGGAGATCCTGGAAAATTTCTCTTACCTTGTGTATTTCCAGGAATGGTTGAATGCTTTGCCTTAGCCGATCTTGGTGCAAGCATTAACCTGATGCCTCATTCAGTATGGAAGAAACTTTCTCTTCCAAACCTTACTCCTACATGCATGACTCTCGAGCTTGCAGATCATTCAATATCCCGTCCACTTGGCATTGCCGAGGACGTATTTGTGAAAGTAGGAAATTTCCATTTTCCAGCTGACTTTGTAGTCGTTGATTTCGATGCTGATCCACGGGTTCCTCTCATTGTTGGACGAGGATTCCTAAGGACGGGCCATGCCCTTATTTATGTATTTGAGCATGAAATTACATTACGTGTGGGTGATGAAGCCGTTACCTTTAACCTCGATCAAACTTCGAGGTACTCCGCAAACTATGATTCTGAGTCGGTTAACCGAATAGATATCATTGATGTTGCTTCTGAAGAGTACTCTCAAGAAGTTCTCGGTTATGTTCATAATTCTTCGAGTGATAATCTCACTCATTCATCTCAACCCATCATTGCCAATTCTACTCCTTCTCTCACTCCGTTTGAGGGAAGCGACTTCATCTTGGAAGAGATTGAAGCATACTTGTCTAGTGATTCGGTTTCATGGGAAATTGATCACGCTCCAATTGAAATCGAGGGGGACATTCTTCTCCTTGAGAAGTTGCTCAATGATGATCCATCATCAATCCCTCACACTAGTAATTCAATTCCAGATGGGGTTAATAACAACGAGATTAATCTGGAGGGAGATATTCTTCTTCTTGAGAAGTTGTTAAATCAGGACACTTCTCCTCCACTCCCTCCCGTTGAGCTTCATAATAAGGAAGTTAAGTCAGTTGAGAAAACTGAAGAATTTCTTGAGGTTGAACTTAAGGACTTACCACCTCATCTCGAGTATGCATTTCTTGAGGGTGATGATAAATTACCCGTCATTATTGCTCGAGATTTGAGTAAAGATGAAAAGACTGCTCTGATAAAGGTCTTGAAGTCACACAAGCAAGCAATTGCTTGGAAACTCTCCGACATTAAGGGTATCAACCCTGAGTTTTGTACTCACAAAATCTTGATGGAGGATGACTTCAAGCCAGCAGTTCAACATCAGAGAAGGGTGAATCCTAAGATTCATGAGGTTATCAAACAGGAGGTTCTCAAACTTCTTGATGCAGGATTAATTTACCCGATCTCTGATAGTCCTTGGGTCAGTCCCATCCACTTTGTTCCAAAAAAGGGTGGCATAACTGTTGTCACAAATGAAGAAAACGAGTTAATTCCAACTCGATTGGTTACGGGATGGCGTGTGTGTATTGACTATCGCAAGTTAAACGAAGCCACCCGTAAAGACCATTTTCCTCTACCCTTCATGGACCAAATGCTTGAGAGATTAGCAGGGAACGAGTACTATTGTTTCTTAGATGGTTTCTCGGGTTATTTTCAGATCCCCATTGATCCACAGGATCAAGAAAAGACTACATTCACCTGCCCATACGGAACTTTTGCCTACAGACGTATGCCTTTTGGCCTATGTAATGCTCCTGGCATGTTCCAACGATGTATGATGGCCATATTCCACGACATGATCGGGGAAACAATGGAGGTGTTTATGGATGACTTCTCGGTCATTGGGGACTCGTTTCAAACATGTCTCTCCCATTTAGAAAAAATGCTAAAACGGTGTGAAGAAACCAATCTTTGTCTAAACTGGGAAAAGAGCCATTTTATGGTCAAGGAAGGAATTGTCCTAGGCCATAAGATTTCAAAAAATGGGATTGAGGTTGACAAAGCGAAAGTGGATGTCATTGCCAAATTGCCTCATCCTACTACCGTCAAAGGTATTAGGAGTTTTTTAGGTCATGCCGGTTTTTATCGCAGATTCATACAAGATTTTTCTAAAATCGCTCGGCCTATGACTCATCTCCTTGAGAAGGATGCTCCTTTTATCTTCTCACCTGAGTGCATCGAAGCTTTTGAAACATTAAAGAAAAAGCTTACGGAAGCACCCATTCTCGTTGCCCACGACTGGGATTTACCCTTTGAACTCATGTGCGATGCAAGTGATTTTGCTATCGGTGCAGTCCTGGGGCAACGAAAACCCAAGCATTTTCAGCCTATCCACTACGCGAGTAAGACTATGACTGAAGCTCAAACCCATTACACCACTACAGAAAAAGAGCTACTAGCCGTGGTGTATGCGTTTGAGAAGTTTCGGCCATACCTAATCTTGACCAAATGCGTGGTGTATACGGATCACTCGGCTCTCAAATATCTCTTTGCAAAACAAGATGCAAAACCGAGATTGCTCCGTTGGGTTCTCCTCCTGCAAGAATTTGATATCATTATACGTGATAAAAAAGGAGCTGAGAACCTGGTTGCTGATCATCTGTCCCGTCTAGAAAACCCTCACCAAGATGTGTTCGAGAAAAAGGAAATAAACGAAACATTTCCTCTCGAAACACTCAATGTGGTTTCTTTTCGTGGAGACTCTTCTACCCCATGGTTTGCTGACTTTGCAAATTACCATGCGAGTAACTTTGTGGTGAAAGGGATGTCGTCCCAACAGAAAAACAAATTCTTTAAAGATGTAAAACATTACTTCTGGGACGACCCCTACTTATTCAAAATTTGCGCGGATCAAGTCATCAGGCGATGTGTGTATGGTCAGGAAGCCAATGACATTCTCAAGGCTTGCCATTCTGGACCTACTGGGGGACATCATAGCCCCAACTACACTGCCAAGAAGGTGTTTGATTCCGGATTTTATTGGCCCACGATTTACAAGGATGCCCACGAATTTATCAAAACCTGTGACGCTTGTCAACGTCACGGAAATATCTCACAAAGAAATGAAATGCCGCAAAACGCCATTCAAGTGTGTGAGATTTTTGACATCTGGGGCATTGACTTTATGGGGCCATTTCCTTCATCTCGAGGAAATAAATACATACTCGTGGCCGTTGACTATTTGTCAAAATGGGTTGAAGCGAAAGCTTTGCCTACCAACGATGCCCGAGTTGTTGTGAAATTCTTAAAATCTCTTTTTGGTAGGTTTGGAACTCCGCGAGCTATAATCAGTGATCGTGGTACACATTTCTGCAATGACCAGTTTGATAGAGTCATGCAAAAGTATAGTGTAACTCACCGTCTCTCTACTGCGTACCACCCCCAAACAAGTGGGCAAGTGGAAGTTTCCAACCGAGGGATTAAAAGAATTCGGGAGAGGACAGTAGGCGAAAACCGTGCCTCTTGGTCGGATAAGCTAGATGACACACTCTGGGCCTTCCGTACAGCTTATAAAACACCCATCGGGTGTACTCCATACAAGCTAGTGTACGGAAAGGCGTGTCATCTGCCGATTGAGCTTGAGCACAAAGCATACTGGGCTTTGAAACATGCCAACTTCGATATTCAGACAGCTGGTGATCACCGGAAAGTTCAAATGAATGAATTAAATGAACTCCGTGATCAAGCATACGAGAACTCTTTGATCTACAAAGAAAAGACAAAGAAGATTCATGACTCCAAAATCAAGAACCGCGTTTTCAACGTCGGTGATCGAGTCCTTCTTTTTAATTCAAGATTGAAGATTTTCTCAGGAAAACTAAAATCCCGCTGGTCTGGACCATTCACCATCACTAAAGTATTTCCTTATGGAACCATTGAGTTATCCCAGTCCTATGGTCCCAATTTTAAAGTGAATGGTCATCGATTGAAGCACTATTTTGGAGAAAACATTCCACCTGTGGTTGTCCCGGATCTACAAACTTTCCCCATGAACCAATGAATGCGGGGATCGAGTCAAGCTAGCGACTCGGGAATCAAAAACAGTAGCACACCATATGGGTTTTCACCCATATTTCTGACTTATTTCTACTTTCTACCACCCTAGTGTGGGGGAGTTGCCCCCCGCTGTTGTATATAAGTTTTCAAAAAAAAATCACAAAAATAATAGCCATAGTATTTCCCTTTTACGTTCTATGTTTCGGCATAACCGCCGGTACTTTGAATATTGAGGGCAATATTCATTTCTAGTGTGGGGGGGAATTCTCACGAATTTTATCATGTAATTATACCACCCAATTCCCCCATTTTTGGCCAAATTTTTTTTTGGAGTAAGTGTTTTGCACTTACTCAGCTTACGGTTATCAGTCCGCCATGTCTAATAAACAAAAGGATTGGCTAATCCAGGAGCAAACGGCTCTTGGTAAAGATATCTCAAATCCGTTGACGGCTTGCAATTTGCCCAAAATTGTATGGTGTTCACCTCACCATATCTTTAATTAGTGAAGAGTTGGCTAGCCCGCAAGTTTATGGCTTGTGGTAAAGGCAGTTGGAAAACCATAATTGGTAATCGACTCACCAAAGATATTTTATCTAAGAGTTGGCTAGTCCAGAAGCAAACAGCTTCTGGTAAAGACAAATCAAAACCGTTGAAAGCTGGTGATTTGCTCAAAATCATTTGGTTATCATTGTACCAAGGTTCTTACTTGAACTGAAACAATTGGCTACTCCAGAAGTAATGGCTTTTGGTAAAGAGACTTAAATCCATTAAATTTTCATAAAAGATTGCTAGGGACTAGCAATAGTTTAGTGTGGGGGATTGATGAGTGTGTAAATACTCATCATTTTTGTCTTATCTGAGCTGCCAAAACACTTAAAAACACTCAAATATGCATCAAAATACAGAATATATTCCAGGATTGTGTTTTTATATGTCTCAAATGCAAAATGATTAAAAACAGATGAAAAACGAACAAAGTTTGCATAATTGGCAGTTTCAGTCCCTCAACTTTCAAATCCTGACAAAATCAGTCCCTAAGCATTTGTTTTGGAAGAAAAGTCAACCCAAGTCCTTTAAAAGTCAAAACTTATTAAAAATAATCCTTGGGTAAAAAGTTTGGAGAATTTACATGTTTGGTCCCTCGAGTTTCAAAATTGGCAAAAATTACCCCTGGACGTTTAAAATTGGAAAATTAACATTTATGGTCCTTGTACTATTGAAGCTTGGAAAAATTCACCCTTGGAATAACTTTGGAAGATTTACACATCCAGCCCCTCATTTTCAGAAAATTACAAATATGGTCCTTGTGATAATCCAAAACCAAACGGACCCTTTTTGTATTATTAACCCAGCCAACCCTTGAACCCCCCATTTTGACCCCCAGTCCAAAACCAAATTAATATAAAGCGGGGTCAAACCCCAGTCAAACCGCTCACACTGTTCATCTCCCTCACCCTTGCCTGCAATCCCAAAACCAGTGGTATTCTCCACCACCTCTCCTCACCCCAGCTGTCTAAGCCACTCATCACCACCCCCTTCCACCTATATACCAGCCCACAAAGCATTTAATGCTTCCCCACCAATTGAGCTTTACTGTTCCACTCACAAAACCTGTTTTTGCTTCCACATCACACCAAATTCATTAAAACTTCACCTTTTATGTCCCTTACACCTCCACAACATACCAAAGTGCATTAATTGTAAAATTTCGGCCACAAGTTACATAAACCACTTTTGGCGCCAAAAGTGGATTTGAAGGCTGAGATTGTGTTGACTCATCCAATGGTCAAGATTGTTGATGGGAAATGTTCAGAGGCATGTGGGGAGTCTCTAAAGTCTATAAAGAAAGAAGGAGAAGAAGAGAAAAAACTCTCTCTAGTGTAATTTTATTTTGCTTAGCTCGTTTTAATTAATTTGTAATTTCCAGTGTATCTTAAAGCTTTCAAGTACTTTGTTAAGTTATTTCAGTGTATTGTAAACCTTTTTCAGTAATCAATTTCAAGTTTCAAGTACGAATTCAGTTTATGCCATTTTCAAGCTCAAATTCTCAAATTTACTTGTATGTTGTTTTAGTTGATGATAAGGACTCAAATAGATCATATAAGCTCCTATAAAGCTTCTGAAAGCTTTTATAAACCATAAAAGTCAGTATAGAGTTAAAAACCAAAAATACCAAAAAAATCACATAATTAGATAAAAATCAAGAAAATCAGCAACGATGATCAAGAAGCTGGAGCATGGTGAATTATGGATTGCCCTGGTTTAGTGGCCTTGTGGAAGGCCTATAGGAGTGTTCTTTGGTTCCCTGTTCTTGGTTTTCAGCTGGACAGTTCCTTGTAAGCTTTATACTCAATATTTGCATTTTACTATATAAGTAAGTTCTTGCCTGAAATTTTTGTGTTTCTAAGTTTCAGTGGTGTTGTTAAGTGATAACATAGATTAAAATAGGTTGCTTGTTCTTTGATATTGGTTATTGCTTAAAATCTCATTATCACAGTTAAATTAGCAAATTGTCCATCTCTGTGTTTTATGCTGCTATTGTTGGTTTATCATGCTTTATTGGTCTGATATAATCATAAAATAAAGTTTAGAATCAGTGTTGAGGTTCAAATCATGTATTTGTTTTGAAAATCACAAACTAAGTTGGTTAAAGGGTTGTTTGGATCATACTGTGTCAACTATGGTGTAGGCTGTTTGTGTTGTTGCTTGTTGTTGTTATATGTCACATTAGTATCTAATAACTCAGAGAAACAATAAAAACCTGTCCTTGTTTGATAAAAAGTCAAAATAACCTTTAATCTCACTTTAGTTGTTAACTGTTAGGATTTAGATTGTGAATTTCATCACAGTTGCTTATAACTTGGTAATCTAGCTTAAATTCATCTTATAATAGCTTAATATAACATAATCATTCAATAGATTAAGCTCAAAGTTCATCAAAGTCAACTATTTGGTTTTACTTAAAAAGTCAAATTCTCACTTGGTCAGTTTTTGAATAAACTAGATAATTTTCTATAGGATTTAATATTGAGTTTTATGTTTTATGCTTTTAGGGTTTTATTATTTTGCTGCTTATCTTCATTAGGGTATTTTTATTTATTTTTATTCACTTAGTTTAACTGCTTATTTGCAAGCTTCTTTTAAGCAATTTTCTGAAAAACTCCCCTGTGCCAGAGGAGTTGTCATTATCTGCTTGTTTTAATAAGCTCACACTGAGCTTATTTGTGGGACCCAGGGCTTGACCCTTCGCTTTTTGGAAAGCTCTCATAGCTGTCTCTTTATTCCAGTGCTTATTTTTCACTTTGAAGCTTATTTAATAGGGCTGCTAGTGGCTTTTTGTTTGTCCCATTTCCTGTGTACACTGAATACTCAGTGTATTACAAGCTTTTTCTCAAGCCTTCCAAAAGCTCATTAGTGGGCCCCAGTGTGAGATTCTTGGTTTTTTGGGAACCTCAATAAGCCAGCTTATTACATCCAAGCTTGCTTTTGACCTCTAATCCCTTGCCCCTAGCTAAATTTGGCCTATAAAATCCTTGCAGGCCTGTTTGGTTGATAGGTTTAGTGGAAGTACTTATTGGCTTATCCTAAGCTTATCAGTGCTACTCTTTGTAATTTCTTACTCATTTCCATTCCTTTTAACTTATTTTCATCTTATTTCACATTTGTTTCTTTTTGTTTAGCTTATTTGGCCACTTATTTGAGCTTAAACCATCAAATTGAGCCAAAAGCTCAACTGTTAAGCTCATAAGCTTCCAATCTGCTCATTTGGCATTTCCACAAAAGTTGTTTTCATAAAAGTTGCTCATTTTCAGCAGTAAAGTAGATTTATAAAAGAAAAATCAAGAAAATCTAACTTTAAAAATAGTGATAGCGTTTATTTAATATAATTTAGCTTTTTAATTTTATTTTTAGCTTATTATTAAGCACTTATATGTTTTTATATTTTTCTTAAGTTTCTGTCATATTAAAGTATTTTTAGAAATTTTCTCAGATTTTTCCTTTGTCATCTAGTATTTTAATAATTAATAATAGTTTAATTAATAATTAATTAATATTAAAGTATTAAATAGTAAAATTAATTTTTATTAAGTAAAACCATGGTTTTATATTTTTCTTAGCTTTTTTAACTTAATTAGAACCTATAAAAATTAATCTTATAATTTTCCCTTTTTATTTTCTAATTTTAATCATTTAATTAGTTTAATTAGATTTGAATTATTAATTAAGTTTTTAATTTATAAAACCTTCGCTAAAAGACAAAAATATTTGTTTTTAATTTTTATAAATCTTTTAAGTTGTTCTAGATTTTTAGAAAATAAATTTGTAATTTTCTTAGTTAATTTTGTATTATAAATCCTTTTTAGATTAATTAAACTAAATTTTAAATAAGTTTAAAATAGTTTTGATTAATTAATTAATATTAAATTAATATAATATTAGTAAAATATTTTCTTTTTAGATTTTAATTTTCTTTAAGTTTAAAAAGTTTTAAAATTTTCATTTTATACCCTTTTGTTTTAAACTTGTCATTTTAAGTCCCTGTAGTTTTTAAATTTACATTTTTATTTACTTACCATACACGTTTGTTTAATCTGATTGTTGTGCTTTATAGCTCTGTATCCAAATACAATTCCAAACAATCAGTAGTGTAATTATCAACCAAAATCCTTACAGATCATTATCCTCAGTGATCATTCTACTTCTGAACGTTTTCACACACCATTCAACCTCCGTGGGACCTAACGACCCGGGAATCCACTAAATTCCAAGGGAAATTGTATTGAGTCCATAATAGTTGACTTTTATTGACTAAAACCTTTGGTCAATATTTCTTGACTGTTTGGGCTGAACCACTGTCTTTCCTGAACTGGTTGCACAACAATTTTCCCATCTCTGACAGTAGCTTGATTGTGTGGGTTAGAAGCTGTTCTGAGGTTGTTGTTGGTTTGTGGGAGAGAATTCATGTTGTGACTAATCAGGAGAGCCAGTTGATTAATGAAGTTACCCACGTGTGCATCAGCATCAGTTTGTTTGAACTTTGGATCGGGAATGAGTTTGTGAGTTCCATCACCCATGGGTATAACTTGTGAAGCTTTAGTGGTAATCCCAATGTTTGAGTAGAAGGCAGTTGAATCATTTGATGAGCTTGTCTCTCCTGGATTTGTTTTGAATTGTTCAAGAATCCTCTTTTCAAACATGGCATGTCTCTCATTCTGAAGAAGGAAGGCATAGAGCTGCTCATAGTTAGTATTCTTCAATCCTTTAGTGAGCTTCACAGAAGTAACAAATTTGTGCCATTCGGGATTTATGTTGTTTACAAATTTTGAGTTCAGCTGAATGTTAGGCATAGTCATTCTGATGTTCCTCATGTCATTCACCAGCTTATGAAATCTCACATAGTACTCATAGACACTTTCATCTGGTTTCATCTTGAAGTGCTCAAATTCATCATACAGCTGTGATTCTCGGTCTTCAACAGTTAGCTCAGAACCAGAAAGAAGCATCTTGACATTATCCCATACAGCTTTTGCCTCGGTGTTGTGATTGATAAGCTTGTAGATGTCCTTTGGTAGACCTTGCAGTATAATGTTGGAAGCTCGGATATCTGCATCGAATCTCTTTTTCTCCTTATCGTCAAGCTCATCATACATCTTTGGTCTGTCCATTCCGTAAATCAAAGTTCCATCTTCAGCAATATCAAGTATATCTCTAGTAGTTTCAACTCGGTAAGGTCCTTCATCAATGGATTTGAGAATGTTAACCCCATTTTCTTTTCCAAGACAGTACAATCTGATTCGTTGAGCCCAAGAGTCATAGTCAGTTCTGTCAAGCATGGGTGGACGAGTATCTGAGCCAGCAGCTTGAACATCCTTGGCAACAGTGGAGATGATAGTAGGAACATTGGTAGACATGTTAAATGATTACACGGGATTTTATAACTCTATGATTAAACCGGGAAATAGATTCTTTCACGGGATTTTACTAAATCAAGAGAAAACCGTATTAAAATACACCCAAGTCGCTAGAAAATCTTGAACCAAGTCGCTAACTACTAAGTCGCTATTAAACCCAAGTCGCTATAATCCCAAGTCGCTAGTACACAGTCAAGTCGCTATATAAACAACTAGCTAAGATTCAAGTCGCTAGGAAAATTTTGACAGCAATTCGCTAAGATCCAAGTCCCCAATGTGTCAAGTCGCTAAATAGCAACTCGCTAGGTACCAACTCGCTAACACCAAGTCGCTAACAAAATAAAGTACAAGTCGCTAACTTACACCAAGTCGCTACGTGTAGTGGAGAATCCACTACGTGTACTTTTTGTCGGCTTGTCTCACTAGACAAGTTGCTAACCAACTCGCTAAGATTTTCAACTACAACTCGCTACCAAATTGTAAAGCAAGTCGCTACCAAGAAAACTTTTCCGTGGCTCAAGTCGCTAGCATGAGAAACACATAAACACCACTTTTCAATCCAAAAACAACCCAACCACTATGATTCAAACCTTCTAAATCAAAACCTAAACACTTGTGATGATTCTAAACACAAAAGTACTACCAAAATCCAAACTTTAACACTAGAAATCAACCAAATGATGCAAAAAACCACTAAACTTTTCAAGCTCAAAAACCACCTAAATACCACTAGAAATCCAAAGATATGTAAGATATGATCTAACCTGGCTCTGATACCAATTGTAGGATATTGGATTTCACATACACATCAAACCATAACACAAAGTAGGCGTATAAGTGGAATTCTAGAGAGAGAAAGTTAGAGGTTTAGGGAACTTTAGTGAGAGAAAGAAAATTCTTATTATGAGATCCAACTCTCTACCTTGGAAGGTAGAGAGTATTTATAGTCTTACAATAAAACGCCACACAACGGGCTGTGGATCAGGCATACAGTGGGTAAAGACCCGTCCATCCTCCACGGTGTTACTAAACTAAATACTACTTAACATAGAAGTACTATGACTACGAGCTTTCTAACGATTACATATACTTGAGGTGACCGACTCTTTAATACCTGGAATTTCTAATTCCTAACACCATTGCATGACATCATGATTATGTCATATATGGATAATATCCATGACCCATGGTTTTAATCCATGGCCCATAGTTTTAATCCATGAACCATGGACTAGATGCATTGCATCTTGGAGATACATTGTATCTAGTTGGATACCCATGATCCATAACCCATGACCCATGACCCAAAACCCATGGGCAAAAAGGAGCATCCCACGAATCCCCAGTATTACACTGGACGGATCCCTCAAGTAAGGGATCCGTGGGATCCGTGGAACAGTAGATGTTTTTCTTCTATAAATAGTGAGCCATTTCTTCATTTTAGGTTGCCATTCTCACACATACTTTCCCCAAGTATTGTAACCCTCTAACCACAGATCCTAAGGGATCTTTCTATGTAGTTTGTCTTTTGTTTTTGTGTGATTCTCTAGGTTTCTCTTAAAGGAGAGATCGCCACTTCTTGAAGTCGAGCAAGCTCAAGTCCATGAGTTGCCATGCTTCGTCATTATCAAGACTACTGAGGTTCTCTTGTTGATACTTCTTTCTTCCTCCATAGAAGTGTTGTGTCCAAGGCATAAGTGAAGGATGCCGAAATAGTCAAGACAAAAGCATTAGTGAAAGGTGCTTAAACGTCCGTGTCAAAAGCGTTAGTGAAGAATGCTAAAGAAGTCAAGAAGAAGGCATTAGTGAAAGGTGCCAAGCATTCGTGTCAAGGGCATTAGTGAAAGATGCCTAGGAGTCAAATCAAGTGGAATTAGTGAAGGATGCCAAGGTCGTATAATCGATGAGGTGCATCGTTATACAAATAGTGATAGTTTGTTTCCAAGGATGTTGATATCCTTGATGGTGTTGTAATAAGGAGTGGGTCTCCTTTGGGGTTAGGTGTTGTGTAGTTTTG
This sequence comes from Chrysanthemum makinoi, assembly GCA_910596185.1. Classification (NCBI taxonomy): domain Eukaryota; kingdom Viridiplantae; phylum Streptophyta; class Magnoliopsida; order Asterales; family Asteraceae; genus Chrysanthemum; species Chrysanthemum makinoi. The sequence goes on along the minus strand of OU343224.1, from coordinate 237,598,415 downwards.
GGTAGTAGTTCCTCCATTGTAATGGGACTCGGTACTTAGCCTAGTACCGGATAAAGGGTAGGCGATGTTGTGGTAGGTGTGGTTCTCCTTTGTGAAAGAACCCGGTGGTTAGCCTAGTGTCGGAAAAAGAGTAGGCAGTTGTGAAGGCTTCTCCGCCATAAGGAGTTGGTGTCGTGTAGTGATTACGAACTCTCGAGTAGGTGACTCGGGGAGTGGAGTAGGGCAAGGAATGTTTCCTTGTAGCCGAACCACTATAAATACTCTTTTCGTGGTTATGTGCTTCTTACTCTTTATCTTTCCTTACACATTTATATATCTATCTATCAATGTTCAACATACACATCTAAATAGATTGACATAAGTCGATCTAAATATTTTAAAACAAAGTTTTTAATTGGTAAAACTATTCAACCCCCCCCCCCCTTCTAGTTTTCCACAACCGTGTCTGGTTTGCAATCTCTTTTACTTATCGCTTTATCTTTTCATTATGTTTCTTATTATGTTGTGACTTGATGTTTATGGTTGGGTTGTGGCAATGTGTTTTACTTCTTTCTCTCTATTATATGTATCATTGAAGTATTATTACCACATTTCATATTACGTCAAACTTGATCGGTCAATTTGATACAAAAGTTTTTAGTTTCCCCCTCTACGGTTTCCACAAATATGAACCTCAATCATTTTGAAATTAATAATGGGAGTAGCTAAACACCAGACATCATCATCACTACCTAAAGCAAACAACGCCACATCTAAGTTACTCTTTGGTCTCAAATAGTGATAATACAAAGGCTCCTCTTCACTAGTGTAACCTAACTCTAATACCATCTTATTGAATTCGTGCATAGAATACACATCTATATCCACAAAATCGAAAATACCTTTTTTACCTCCCACATATTATTAGGAAATATTCTAAAGCTTCCAACATGGTTACGGAGACTAGACAAGAATCGTGCATAAGCTAAAACATCAAACAAAGAAAATTCACTTAATAAATATTCAACACAAAAACTAATTTATCTTTTAGTTAAACAAAAGTTAAGTAAAAACAACATTTTTTAAAATCTTACCATAGATCCTCTCGAGTAGATCATGCAACTCATCTTCCATTTTATCTTCTACTACAGTGCGTTTCTTTCACAAGGTTAACACCATTGTGCTAACCGTAGATCTAAAATGAGCAAAATGTGTACGTTGAAAACCGATTAAAATGGACTTAATTATAGTCAGGGTAAATGAAAGGATAAAAATTATGAATAGAGAGTGGTGTAATGGGCTGAAATATAGAAGTGATATGATAGGGGATCGTAGGTGTTATTATAGAAAAAAAATACAAACTACGAAATTACGAATATACACATCATGTGTTAGTCACGTGTGATGACTAACAAGGAAATGTAACGAGCGTTAGGGTTTTGGATCCCCAGTGAAACAAAATCAGGATGTTAGAGACTACCTATGTAATTTTTTCGATCTTGGTATTAAATCCATTAATTTTAAATGGCTGAGGGACGAACTGTGTAATTTAGTCTTACATTTAAGTTTTTCTAGATAAATTTGTCTGCGTGGTTATATATTCAAATGACCATAAGCACAATGAAGAACAAGCCCCATAAGTAGCAAAGTATCAAAATTGATGAGGATGCTGGCATTTTATGTTGTTCAAGGTTGGATGCTAAAAGTCCAACCATTTGAATAAGAATCTCGCAAGTCTTGGCATTGGAGATATATTAAAGGAAAAGATGTTTGATTTCTTAGTTTTCATAATGGGTCACTGCAAGAAATGGAACATCTTGTGACGAGAACATTTTGTACCGACATTTTTTGTCACCAAAAGTCACTAAACGACAAAAACACTTGTTTTAGTTTGACTTTGCCTTTGACTTTAACCAATACAGGCTATAGATTAAGAATCATTAAGTTATTAAGTTATAAGTGTGGTTTAACAATCTCTTTCCTCTATATTTTTATACCATTATAATTCATTTTGTACATTTAATGAATTTTTTGTATTGTACTAAAAGCATTTAAAATTTTTTTTTATAAAAAGGTCTTTTTTGCATTGTACGTTTAATGACTTTTTTGCATTGTGGATGCCTTTATATTTATACCTTTTAGAGACGACCGTTGTTGTCACTAAGTCCTTTTTAACCTTTGACCGTGTCGATTTGTGGGCCTCAATTCTGTCATTGCTAAAAGTCGTCGATGCAACAAAAGCCTTTAGCGATGACTTTTGAGGTCAATATATATATATATATATATATATATATATATATATATATTTGGGTTATTATTGTAAATATACTGTTGCAACAATGTCTGATATAGTGTCTGCAATCAGTTTATGCAACAATTTATGGTACTGAGTCAATTACAGTGTAGTACAATGTAAGTCAGGTTCTTTTTGATACTTTTTAATGGAAATGCCCACCGGTTATTTGCTTTGCATTAAATGGGTGGGTCATGTTTTGTTATTGTAATATGATTCTTTAGTGTTGTATGTCCGTGTAGTAATATCTATAATGGCAGTGTTTGGGTCAAGGGTTCTTATTTCCTTTACACTTATTTCGGAGTGGGATGCCTTTTTCTTTGTATTTTGGTTTGGTTTTATATATATTGTTGCCTTTTAAAGAAAAAAGCTTTCACTCATTCCCCCCCCCCTCCTAAAATTATTCAAGTTTCGTCCCTGATTGCTACTCCACAATCCCATTAACTGTTGTGTTTGTAACGACTTGGGAAAAAAAACAAATGTATTTATTTTAAACAAAAATAAATGTATCGTTTGAATTGTAATAATGATTTGAAACGATTTGTATTTGTGAAATGATTTGCAAAAACTAAAACAAACTATTGAATACTCATAAACCATGTTTAAATTGTTGCCATTTGTATTGATTTGAAACGATTTAAAATATATATATATATATATATATATATATAGGGTAGGGATACAATGAAAAGTTTCTTATAATGAGAAGGGTAGGAAGGAATGTGGAGGTGACATGTGTCACTTTGCCACATCATCATGCCACGTCATATGACACGTGTCACCACCCACTCACCCCCCGCCGAAAAAAATTTCCCGCCAAAAAATTTTTTTTTCTAGGCAAAATTTTTTTTCTCGCTAAATTTTTTTTACTGCATCACTGTTATAAAAGTTACTGCATCACAAGCAGTAGATTCCTTCAAACTAGCAGCAGTTTCAAGTATACTAGCAGCAGATGCACCAAAGTTACTGCATCACAATTATTATTGTGATGTAGTAACTTTATAACTAGCAGCAGATCCAGCAGCAGTTTCAAGTGTACTAGCAGCAGATGCACCAAAGTTACTGCATCACAATTATTATTGTGATGCAGTAACTTTATAACTAGCAGTTTCAAGTGTACTAGCAGCAGATGCACCAAAGTTACTGTATCACAATTATTATTGTGATGCAGTAACTTTATAACTAGCAGCAGATCCAGCAGCAGTTTCAAAGGTACTAGCAGCAGATGCACCAAAGTTACTGCATCACAATTATTATTGTGATGCAGTAACTTTATAACTAGCAGCAGTTTCAAGTGTACTAGCAGCAGATGCACTATTATTGTGATGTAGTAACTTTATAACTGTGATGCAGTAATAATTTTTGGCGGGAAAAAAAATTTCACGGGGGGGTTGTGTTGGGACATAAAGTCAATGTGCTGCTGGAAGTCAAAGTACTGCTTAATGAAGAAAGTTAAAGTACTGCTCACTTATCAAAGTACTGCAAGGATAAAGGACTGTTATGCAAATCATAAAGGATTATTATGTAATTCTAGAATGTTCTTAGTTTAGTATTACTTGTCGTACAAGGATTAGAGTTGTAAACCGACTAGGGTTATCCTTATGCCTATAAAAGGACCCCTAGATTGGTATTAGAGATACGTGATTTTAGAATTTACAAGTACGACTTTAGAGAGAATATTAGAGTTGTTAGGGTTGTTAGTGAATCTGTGTATCAAGCAGGTTCTAAGTCTTAATAAAATCGTTGAAGTGAAAGTTAATTCTTCTTAGCTTTATTGAAGTAGTTTCCGCATACTTAATAGAGTAAATTCAGTGTTTCATTGTTAGTGACTTAGGATTTATCCGAGGTTGCTAAGCCCTTACAAGCTACATAAGTTAGTTTGGTTAGAGTATATCGATCCAACAAGTGGTATCAGAGCTTGTGTGGAAACTCTGATTAAGAAGAAACCCTTAAAACCGTTTTAACAACAAACCCTAAAGATGTCGACTGAAGCTGCACCACCCCCATCCATCACCTCACTCAGAATTCCAATCATCAAGAAGGGAGAATATGATCTATGGAGCATGAAGATGAGGCAGTACATTGCTATTACAGACCATGCACTATGGAATGTAATTGTCAATGGTAATGAAGTTATTGAAGATCCTGTAGAGATTCCTGGACAACCTAAACCACCTAAGGCTGTATTGCCAGCAGCTACAGTAAGAAATCAAGAAAAGGCTCTCAACATACTGTTATCTGCTATTCCTGATGGTCATCTACTCAAGTTCCATGATGCTAAGGCTGCAAAACAACTATGGGCTACTCTCAAGACAAGATTTAGAGGTAATGATGCTTCCAAAAAGATGCATAGAAATCTGTTGAAGCAACAGTTTGAAACTTTCACTGTTGGTGAAAGAGAAGGTCTTGATGCTGCTTATGACAGATTCCAAAATCTCCTTAGTATGCTAGAGTTATACAAAGCAGAAGTATCTGTTGAAGATGCAAACCTGAAGTTCTTAAGAAGTTTGCCATCCACATGGCATGTGATTGCTACTATGATCAGAGGACAACCTGGTTTGGACACTATGGACTTTGATGATCTCTACAACCATTTAAAGGTGTATGAGCATGAGATGAATGGCCAAACAAGTTCAAAATCTCACAGTATTGCTTTTGTGTCTTCTGAAAAGAGAGGCAGTACTTCCACTAAAAGTACTGCTTATCCTACCCAAAGTATTGTTGCTCAAAGTACTGTTGCTTATCCTACTCCTACATCATCACCTACAAACACCATCCATTCTGATGAAGTTGTATGCTCATTCTTTGCTCAGCAAGCCACTCTACCCGTCACTTATGAAGAAGATTTGTCACAAATTGAAGAAGATGCTCTTGAAGAAATTGACATAAGGTGGCAAGTTGCTATGATCACTGGTAGAATCAAGAAGTTCATGAAGAAAACAGGAAGAGGCATTGACTTCAAGCCTAAACAGGGTATAACGTTTGACAAGACCAAGATTGAATGCTTTAATTGTCAAAGAACTGGACACTTTGCAAGAGAGTGCAAGTTTGCTAAATATCAGGCAAACAGAATGATTGAGAAACCCAGGCTTGAACTAAAGGAGATTCCTATTACTGAAACAAAAGCTTTGGTCGCTCAAGAAAATCTATCAGAGGTTGACTGGAGTGCTGAATTTGATGATGAACCAGTAACCTACTGCATGGTCACAGTGGAAGAGTTTGATTAGAGTACAGCTTTTGATGAGGAACCAGGATTTGCTGCTATGGAATCTAGAGATGGTCTTGGAAGCTTTGATTGGAGCATGGAATGTGAAGAAGAACCTGTTCTGCTCGCTATGGTAGCTACTTCACCAAGTTCACCCCCTATCTCTAAGGTATGCTCTAAGTGTCATGATTTTTATCAAAAAGTGCTTAAAGATTATGTAACTGAAAGAGATAATTGTAGAAGGGCTAGGTCTGAGGTAGCTGGTTATCAAATAACTTTAGAGTCAATGGAAGCCAAAATAATAACTCATGAAAATAATGAAATGGCTTGGGCAGAAAAGTATGAACAACAGGATTATCAATTAAAATTAAGTGAATGGAAGTTAGGATGTAAGGTCTCTGAACTAGAAAAGATGACTAAAGAAAGGGATGATTTGCTAGAAAAGTTTGCTGCTTGGGGAAAATCTGGCCTTTCACATGTTAGTTTTGTTGAAAAACATAAAAGAGCACACATTAAAACTGGCCTAGGTTTTGGTATGGATTTTAGTAGCACAGAAGAGAATCCACCTAGTGATAAGGATGAACTTGATCTTGAGGATATAACAACTAGTGATGATGAACTCATTAACTATGTAGACACATCTAGTAATGAGGAATCAATTAGTCAAACACCTCCTGAATTTAAGAAAGACAAAGGTTATCATGCAGTTCCTCATCCCACTGGTAGTTTTCAACCACTTAAGACAGATGTTTCTCGTTTTGGAGTAGACAATTTAGAGTTTAGGAAAAAGCTTACTGGTCAATCTACTTCAGGTCCATCTAGTTCTGAAACCCCAAAAGAAACAGTTGAGAAACCTAAGGATGACAATGTTAAGAGTCAAGCAGTACCTTCAACTCAAAGTACTGCTACACATTCAGCAGTACCTTTAAGAAAACCTTTTCAAAATACTGCTAAACCTTTTTGGGATAATTTTGGTCAAAATAATTTTTATAATTCATCAAAAAGTCAGGTTAGGTTTGGTCATAGAACTCAAGGAAGAAATTTTGGGAGTATGAGTCAAAAATTGTGTTTTGTTTGTTATAGTCTTGATCATTTGATTAATGACTATGACTTTCACTCAAACTATCTAAGCAAATTCCCAAAGACCATATCTGCCAACCATAAGCCTAGGGAGACTAAACCAGTTTGGAATAATTCACATAGGGTTCACCACAGCAACTTCTCAAAAGACTATAGGTACCCTCACCAGAGAAAACCTTTTTCAAAACCACCAGTACCTTCAAGCACTTTTCAAGGTACTGATAAGCTAAAAGTTTCTCAAGCAGTACCTTCTCAAAGTACTGCTAGATTTTCACCTAATCAAGGTACTGCTAGCACTTTTTGGAATGGAAGCCCTAGGAGATCTAATTACTATCAATCTAGAAGGTGTTACACCTCAAAGAGAGTATCTAGATCAAAGAACTCTACACAAAAAGTTAAAACCAGCTGGGTTAAGAAAGAAAGTACTGATGGGGAACAAATAGTACTTTCAGCAAGCAAGAGTGAAACAGAGATTTTTGTTGAAAATTATAAAGAGAATTTTGATGAAAAAGGGAGTTTTGTTGAAAAACCAACACAAGTTTTGGAACAACCAAAGATAATTGATCATGTGCTTAAAGACAGTGGAAATTACATACTTAAAGAATTTAAGTATGTAACTCCACAAGGGGAACACAAGTCAGTAATGGCTTGGGTTCCTAAAATTAACTAACTCTTTTATCTTTGTGCAGGGCAACCCAGAAGAGGAGCTTAAAGATCATTTAATTGTGGATAGTGGTTGCTCTGGAAGCATGACAGGAGACAAAGAGATTCTGTCAGACTTTAGATCTTATTTTGGAGGAAGAGTTGCATTTGGGAATGATCCTAGTGGAGGTAGAATTACTGGCAAAGGAACCATCAAGGCTGGAAGCATAGACTTTGAGAATGTTCGTTATGTGAAGGAGCTCAAGTTCAACCTTTTGTCAGTCTCTTAGATCTGTGACAAGAAGCATCCTGTGTTATTCACTAACACAGAATGTCTTATTCTTTCCCCTGCATTCAAGCTTGTTGATGATAACTTGGTGATACTGAGAGTACCAAGAACCAATGATGTGTACAGTCTAGAGATGAAGAGTCTTAACTCTTCTGAAAGAGCAACATGTTTAGTAGCAAAGGCAACACTTGAAGAAGCACATATGTGGCATAGAAGATTAGGCCATGTGAATTTCAAGAATATCAACAAGTTAGTTAAAGGAAATTTAGTTAGAGGTTTACCTTCCAAAACATACAAGAATGATCACTCATGTTGGCGTGCAAGAAGGGTAAACAACACAAAGCATCATGCAGGAAGATTAAGGAAAGAACTGTTAAAGAACCTTTAGAATTGCTGCACATGGATTTGTTTGGACCTGTTTCTGTTGCAAGTCTAAACAAGAAGAAGTACTGCCTGGTTGTAACACATGATTGCAGTAGATTTAGTTGGGTCTTTTTCTTAGGATTTAACGATGAAACTTTTGATGCTATTCATGATCTTATAATAGCCCTTGAAAATCAATTGAGACTCAAAGTAAGAGGAATTAGATGTGACAATGGGACTGAATTCAAGAACAAGTTTATGGATGATTTTTGTGCCAAGAAAGGGATCAAGAGGGAGTTTAGTATTGCTAGAACTCCACAGCAGAATGGTGTTACAGAGAGAAAGAACAGAACTTTGATTGAAGCAGCCAGAACAATGCTTGCAGATTCACAATTACCTATTCAATTTTGGGCTGAAGCTGTAAGTACTGCTTGTTATATGTTGAATAGAGTATCAGTCACTAAACCTCAGATGAAGACACCTTATGAGTTACTTATGGGAAACAAACCTAACATACGTTTTATGAAACCTTTTGGATGTCCTCTGACTATTCTCAATACTATTGATGCTTTGGGAAAATTTGATGGCAAGTCAGAAGAAGGATACTTATTGGGATACTGTACCAATAGCAAAGGATTCAGAGTGTACAACAAGGTCACCAAAAAGGTTCAAGATTGTCTTCATGTTGAATTTATAGAAGATCAAGAAAATCAAAAGGGTAAAGGTCCTGATTGGATGTTTGATCTTGATGTTTTGACTCCTTCTATGAACTATGTTCCTGTCAGAGAAGAAAATCAAGTTGTTCACACAGAAGAAGATTTACAGTACGTTTTTCATGGAGTCAATATTAGACCTGATGTTGTTCCTGATGCAGAACCTATAACTGTTGAGCAGGAGAAAAGTACTGATGAACCAAAATCCACTTTGTCTGTTGAGGATCAAGCTATTCAAGATGAACTTAATAGGATGCTTTTTCAAGAAACAATAGCACAATCTTATGAGGATGAACAAAGGAAAGCTTTTGAAGAAGGAAAGAAAAAGGGTAAGTCTACAGAACACCCTCACAGTACTTTTAATCACAGTACTTTTAATCACAGTACTTTGGATCAAAGTACTGCTGCACCTATTGACAGTACTTTTGATGATGATCCGACCATGCCTGGTTTAGAAGACACTGATGATGAATTAGATGATGAAGGTATTTTCTACAATTCCAATGAAGGAGCTGCTTTCACAAATTTGGATGATGATCTTGAAGTTCCACAGACTCCTACCTTAAGAGTTCATAAAGATCATCCCACTGGTCAAATCATTGGACCTTCTACATCAGGGGTGCTCACAAGAACCAAGGCTAAAGGCTTTTCTAAGCCACATAATGCTTTACTTAGCTTTGTGTATAAACAAAACAGGATGAATCATAAGGATCAATTGACGTATTTATTTACTTGTTTTATCTCTCAGGAAGAACCCAAGAATGTAGCTCAAGCATTAACTAAAGAGAGTTGGGTTGAAGCCATGCAAGAAGAACTTCTTCAATTCAAACTTCAAGAAGTTTGGGTACTATGTGATCTACCAGATGGAAAGAAAGTCATTGGTACAAGATGGGTTTTCAGAGTAAAGAGAGATGAAAGAGGGAATGTCATCAAGAACAAAGCACGGCTAGTAGCACAAGGATACAGACAAGAAGAAGGAGTAGATTATGATGAAGTATTTGCTCCTGTAGCAAGGATTGAAGCCATTCGAATATTTCTTGCTTTTGAATCATATATGGGATTTCTTGTTTATCAAATGGATGTCAAGAGTGCCTTTCTTTATGGCAAGATTACAGAGGAGGTCTATGTCAAACAGCCTCCTGGTTTTGAGGATCATGCACATCCAAACAAAGTCTACAAAGTTGTTAAAGCTCTTTATGGTCTTCATCAAGCACCTAGAGCTTGGTATGAAAGACTTTCCACTTTCTTATTGCAACATGGTTACAGGAGAGCAGCAATTGATAAGACTTTGTTTATCAAGAGAGATAAGAAGGATATCATGTTGGTTCAAGTTTATGTAGATGATATCATCTTTGGAGCTACAAAACAGTCTATGGTAAAGGAATTTGAGCAGCTGATGCAACATGAATTTCAAATGAGTTCCATGGGTGAATTAACTTTCTTTTTGGGGCTTCAAGTTAAACAATCAAATGAGGGAATTTTCATAAGTCAAGATAAGTATGTATCTGACATTCTTAAGAAGTTCAATTTTGATGCTATGAAGCCAGTCACTACACCTATAAAATCTATCAACTCATTGGGCAAGGATGAAGATGGTCAACCTATAGAAGTCAAGCTTTACAGATCAATGATTGGATGTCTTATGTACTTAACTGCATCTAGACCTGATATCATGTTTGATGTCTGTTTATGTGCAAGATATCAAGTCTCACCTAAGGTCTCCCATATGAATGCAGTGAAGAGAATTTTTAGTTATTTGAAACAACAACCTAAGTTAGGGTTGTGGTATCCAAAGGATTCACCTTTTCACTTGGAAGCTTTTTCAGATAGTGATTATGCAGGTGATAATTATGATAGAAGATCAACCACTGGAGGATGCCAGTATCTTGGGAGAAGATTAGTCTCATGGAAATGTAAGAAACAAACCATTGCAGCAACATCATCCACTGAAACAGAATATGTTGCTGCTGCAAGCTGTTGTGGACAAGTATTATGGATGCAGAATCAACTTTTGGATTATGGATTCAACTTCAAGAATACTCCTATCAACATTGATAATGAGAGTACAATTTGCATTGTGAAGAATCCAGTTTATCACTCCAAAACCAAGCACATTCAGATTAGGCATCACTTTATTCGAGACTGTTATGAGCATAGGCTCATTAATGTTGTCAAGGTCCACACAGATGACAATGTAGCTGATCTACTCGCAAAAGGATTTGATGTTTCAAGATTCAATCACTTGGTGGTGAGTATTGGTATGATTAATTATTAAGCTACACTTAAGGGGAGGACTTATTAGTTAGTTAGATAGTCCTATGCATTGTTTAAGGGGAGGATAAACAATGTCTTTTTGCTGTTTTTGCCATTGTAAAGAAGAGAATGGAAAAGTACTGCTTTTTGTTTATCTGAAAGTACTGCTGTGAAAGTACTGCTTCGGAAAGTACTGCTTACGTGGAAAGCACTGCTAGTCTTGTCAACGTACTGTTCCAACGGTCAAAAGATGGGGTAAAATTCAAATAAACGGTAACTGTATTAATTGGGCTGTGATTTTTTTAATCTCACCTATAAATAACTACCCTCCGATTTTTCCTCTCATCTTTATACTTATCAATCCTTTCCATATCTCTCTTCTATTACTCATGATTACTATTCATCGAACAATTTTCTTTTGTAAACACCAATCAATGGCGAATCGACACATAGTTAACAAGCATAATATGGTGGCAAACTTAGATAAAACCAAAGCCAATGTCGCGTTTCATGACATAATTGATTTCCTCACTGGATCTTCAATCAATTATGCACTTTTGGTTGAACCTAATGTTATTGAGCCATGGATTCAACAGTTTTGGGCGACTGCTAGAACTCACATAGAAGATGATGAGTCATATATACAAGCTAAGGTTGCTGGAAAGATCATTCGAGTCAGTGAAGCCTCCATTCGAGAAGATTTATTATTTGATGATGAAGAAGGGGCTATACGTTTTGACAAACAAGTTCTTTGGGATACTTTATGAGATATTGGGTATGAAGGGTCTTTAACTGAAACAACATTCAAGAAACCCTTGTTTAGTCCACAATGGAAGTACCTGGTTCATGTCCTACTTCATTGCATCAGTTCAAAGAGTACTTCATGGGAGCAATTTGGATCTAATATAGCATCTGCATTAGTGGGATTGGCTACAAATCGTCTCTTCAACTTTTCAAGATTAATTCTGGATGGTATGCTATCTCACATCTCCAATGGATTACCCTGGTTAATGTATCCAAGATTTGTTCAAGTTTTCTTGAACAAACAACTTCATGATGTACCAAAACCTTCTAGCTTATTACCTGTTGTGGTACAACCTCCAAAGATATTCACCTTCATGGCTAGGAAGAGTGATAAGTTCTCTGGAAGGAATACGCCTTTGACTACTTCTATGATGGCGATTGTGCAAGCAGTTCGAGATGAGGCTGCTGCAAGTGAAGACCAAGAAGGTACTGCATCACCTCAAGGTACTGCTCCACAAGGTACTGCTACACCAGAAGGTACTGCAGCTTCACCTACACCATCTCAACAAGAAACTGCTCATGGTGATTCAGAACCAGAAATCAACCCACCATCATCTGGAGGAGATGCGGGAGATATACCTCCTGAGGGATTGGTTCTGGATAAATATGTTTTGACAAGGGAATTGGTCAGATTGAAGAAAGCTATTGAAGCTCAAGCTGCACAACTGGTGAAGTTGAACTCCAAGTTTAAAAGATTGAAGACTTTTCTCTGGCCTTTAGTTCAACATCATAGGTTGTGGGTAAAGTCACAGAAGAAGAAAGGAAGAAAATTTAAGAAGACTTCAAAGGGCAAGAAGGTTCAACAGCAGTCTTCATTCCAATTGGGGAGGAATCTAGAACAAGATAATTTGAAAGAAGATGCTGAGTTTTATGCAGATAAAGAAGATAAACCTCAAAGTACTTAAGCACAAGTTAATATTCAAAGTACTGAGCCTACTGAGCCTCAAGGAACTGGAGTTCAAAGTACTGGTGTACAAAGTACTGATGATCAAGATGCTGGTGATCAAGGTACTGCTGCTCTACAAGGAACATATGGACAAGAGCTTATTACACCAAGGACTTTAAATTTTGAAGAAGAAGCTGGTCCTTCAACTGTTCTACAAGAAGAGGAAGCTGATACACCCAAGGTAGAGTATACTGCAAGTGATGATGAGACAGTTGCTCAAATATTGCAAAACCTATCAAGACCAAGAGGTGTTAGTATTCCAGGAAATGCTGAAGAACAACCTCAAGCTTCTCAACCTGTCTTAGATCCTAAAGACAAAGGTAAAGGTAAATTGGTTGAAACTAAGAAGAAAAAGAAGCTTACTTTGGCTGAAATAAGAGCTATTGAAGTGGCCAAGAATGAAGAAGCTGCTAAGAAGTTTCAAGCAGAATATGATGCTGAAGTTGTCCTACCAGTAAAGAAACCTGTTATATCACAAAGACCACCAAGTATTGCTAAGGAAAGAAATGCCATGATGGCTTATTTGAAGGGTCAAGGATATACTGGATTACAGAAGCTGAGATATTTAGAGATGAAAGATTTATATGATGCTGTCAGAGAAGCTTATCAAAAGCAAGTTGATAGTATTATTTCTTTTAAGGATGATGATAAGCAAAAGGAGGATGCTAGCACAAGAAGTTTAAAAAGGAAGAGAACAACTAAAGAAGAACAGCCATCAAAGAAGATAGAGTTGAGAACTGATACAGTTGATGAGATGAGAAATTACTTAAGAGTTGTAGACTTTGATCATCCTAAATCCAAAGATGTTGCAGTGAAGAAGTCTAAGATAACTACATTTGAAGTAGTAGAATCAAAAGATGGAGACTATCTGTTGTTCCATAGGGAGGATGAAAGCTTTAGAGAGTTTAAATTGCTATGGGATATACTGCACATAATAGATAGAGCAGATCTGTTTCAACTATACCAACTGGTGCAAGAATATTTTGAACACATTCCATCAAAAGGATTTGGTTTAGTCTTGCTTGGATATTTCATAACCATCTGGGAAACTGAAGAAACAAGCACGGATACAATCTGGCAAAACCAAGAAGTTTGGGAGATTACCAGCTAAAGATTCTTTGAAGAATCAGGAGTGCATGCTTTGGAATTAGAAGATGGGACTATGATCCATATGTTAGCTGAAAGAAGATATCCACTGACAAGAGATCTTATGAGAAGAATGTTGGATCATGGTATGGAAGTCGAAGAGGAGAATGAAACAGCCTTAATGGTGATTGAATTATTTATCAGATGGACAACTATGGCTGATGACGATGCTTAAGTAACTGGTATGGTTCTTAATTGTATAATTTTTTGAAAAATAGGTACTTTATTCAAAGTACTGCTGGACAAACAGTACTTTAACCAAAGTACTACTTGCAGCACAAAACCAGTAAACGATTTTTAATAGAAAATAAGCAAACTTTTGTTAAGTGCAAAATATTTTGAAACAAAAGTTAACAGCAACCAATGGTTTTTGAGATGGTTATAACAAAAGGTTATCAATCCACCATGTCTAACAAAAGGATTGGCTAATCCATGAGCAAACGGCTCTGGTAAAGATATCTCAAATCCGTTGAATGGCTGACAACTTGCCAATAAGTTGTATGGTAATCAACTCACCATATCTGAAATAGTAAAGAGTTGGCTAGCCCACAAGAAAAATGGCTTGTGGTAAAGGCTGTGGAAAAACCATTTGTAGGATCGTGAATATTAATGTTGTTTGATGATTCGGGTGGTCTAGGACAATGATTAAATAAGAAAGCCATTAGAGATATGAAGAGAGTAGAGAGGAGGTTCTTGAAAGAGAGTTGCTTTACAAAATGAAAGGTTAGATTCAAAGAAGCCACACCCCTTCCATGGATGGAAGGGGTATTTATAGTTACAAAGCATACGTCCTCCTGACGGACTATGGATCAGGCATACAGTGGGTAAAGACCCGTCCTTCCTCCATGGTGTTACACTAAACTAATCTACGCTACTAATTAACTAATTAACTACAAAACAACATAAATAACTACAAGTCTACGAGCTAACTTATGCTAGATAATATTTGGGGTGACCGACTCTTCACTATGGAATTTCTAATTCCTAACAATCTCCCCCTAAGGGAGGTCACCCCATGATTTACATTTTGAATCCTAGCATTCTATTCTTGACTTTGTTCTTGAGCTTGTAGACTTGAATTCTTCACTTCCGCAAACTTTGTGCATTAGTAGTGACTCTTCATAGTCCGAGTGCTTTGTACTTTCAGTGGAGGTCTTTAACTGATCCACATCTTTGATGATCTTCGAGCTTTCTTTGATATCATCAGCCACAGTAAATCTCTGGATCACCCTTTATTGTGTTGCCATCATGTGAAGTTGTGACTTTTGGACCGACTTTCTCACACTTTCAGGATCATGACATATTTCCATCAGAGTAGCGGAAGCTTTACAGGCTCATGATATTTGCAGCAGCGTAGCGAAAACATAGTATAAAAATATCAGAGCCAGGTTCTGTAGTTATGCACAAGTCATGATTTCTTCAATTAAGTGTGGATGCTGTGAGCATGCGGCTTTGGATTGACTTCTCAATTCTGATCACCTGCAACCGTCCAAATGTACCTGCAAACAACAGTTAGCAATAAAACACACGAAAGTGTCTTTGATCACTTTTGTTGAATTATGGTACACGGCCCACGGTTCCCCGTTGATCAGTACAAGTACTGCCTGTGATCAGGTATAATTCCGAAGAATCTCCTTGACAGGGTTTCACTGTTCTCGCTGTTCTCAAACCGGAATGTCTCAAAGAAGACAACACGGAGTGAGTGAACCAGCGAATTGAGATTCACTGATTGATGAAAAATTGATTTGAAAACAATCGCGTATTGCTTAGAAGAAAGAGTTTTGCAATACGACGAAGGTTTTATGAGAAAGATCAATTTTCAATTTAAAATACCTTTTGTATTTGAAAAGAGTACACATTCGATGTGCTAGATAAAAGAAGAGATTCGCACATCGAACGGTTTTTCTAAAAGTATTTTTTCAATCAGAGATACTTTTTGTGTTTGAAATATGAATAAACATTCGATGTGCTAGAGAAAAGAACATTTGCGCATCGAAAGGTTTTTCTAAAAGTATTCGCCAATTCATTTCCTGGACCAAGGTTGATTCAAGAATGAATCGCCCCATTGTTTCTATCCAGTTGTCACAAGCTTGATCTTTAGAAAAGATCTCACATGCCACCCACCAAGAGCTTGTTTGATGTTGGCTCTAGAAGGATTTCCATCTTCATCGTGAGTATTTTCATATCACTCGGATGTTCTGGCAATACCACAAGGATAATGCGTAGGACTCTTAATATATTCTTACATTCCACATTGTGTAAAACAGCAAGTCTTCATTAATTTAGTGTCCTAATGAGATATTGTGGACGATCTCTTGGCTCTAGACTCAATAGTGCACATTTGGTTCCTATGTCGGAGACTAGGGAGAGGGTCTCCTTCTTCAATATCAACAATCTCTAAGAGAAAGTCGATAGATTATGTAGGTTCCCTGTGAGAATGAAACAAGCCCTTTTAAGAGGAACTTGAGTAGCTTGGGAAGTTTAGTGCAGTGTGTCACTAGGTCCATGACGTCTTGTCTTCAATACCAGTGTTACCTTAGTAACCACCAGTAGCATATGTATTGAACCCGGTTACTGCCCTAAGGTTGAATTATTGGCGGGCTATTTCTTTTCACCCTTTTATTATTCATTTCTTTTTCATTCTTCAACCCCTTCAGTGCTTACCGAAACTTCATTACTAGAACCTTGTTGGGTTTATTCCAGTTCTAGCTCTGTCTCAGTCGGCACTCTTCCCATTTCTCACTTTTCTCTTTTTTTTCAAAATACCTAAGGACTCTACACTATCTAGTGGATTGTCCCTGGGTAGATCCCTCCGGCTCTGGCGGGATCGTGGGAACGAATACCTAACCTAACCATCCTTATAACACCATGCATAAAGTAAATTGGTCGGTCTTTTGGTATTGTTCATACTTCCATGAAACCAATTGAAAAATCATTTGGAAAATCAATCAAGGTACTTGTGATATAAAATCAAAGCATTTTGTACCTTAATTGTTTTTTATCTTTTAGAAATGCTCCCCCTCAACATGTGCATATGATTTTATAAATTGTTTAGTATATGGAGGCAAGAGTTCTTTTGAAATAAATTCTTGATCACAATTTCCATAGAAAAAGCCATTTGATTTTCTTTGGTAAATTCTCCCCCTCAATATGTGCATAGGATATTTGAAATCATTTTATCACATAAAGGAAAGAGTTCTTTTGAAGTACATCCACGATCATAAAAGCCATTAAGAAACCATTTAGAAAATCAATCAAGGTACTTTATGTTGAAACATAGAATCTTTTGTACCTTGAAAGTTTGTTTTCTTTTGAAATGCTCCCTCTCAATATGTGCTTCGAGATTCAAAAGCGTTTAGCACATATGGGAGAGCAATATGCACATTTGAACCAAAAAATGATCATCTTTAATCAAGTTTCATTATTAAATCACAAATTCTCCCCCGATCAAAAATATCAAACCCTTTGAGATTTTGGATCCCAAGTGATTTAATAAGGTTTAGAAAACATAGGAGAAAATGTGGCCAGGTTTAAATACTCATCTTGTTTTTGGATAAATGCTCCCCCTCAACATGTGCATTATGTATTACAAATCGTTTGGCACATGGAGGCAGGAGTGCCTTTAAAGGACTAAAAACAATTCCATTTAAACAAATTTGAGATTTAAATCACGATCTCTACCCCGATCAAAAATTTCAAACCTTTTGAGATTTGTGATCCCAATTGATTTAAATCATTTAAAAGATTTTGGGGAAAGACGTGGCTTGATTTAATTTTGAAAAATGATTGATACGGATCAATTTTAGACATTAAAGATTGTTAGTGTCAGGTATCATAGTTTTTAAGAGACCTTTAAGTAAAATAAAACAATTTCACAATCAAACAAGAACAGAAAAAAATTCATTTTGTAAGATCTTTGAGTTTTAAAGAAAATCATACCATGACATAACATTAAATCTTTAGATCACCACTTTATGTTGTACAAACCGGACTTTTATGAAGAAATATCGTTTGAAAATATTTAATTTGAAATCACTTATGATTTGACAAAATAAAGTCCGGTTGATTTCAAAACTTTGAATTCGATGTATTTTCAAAACAATATTTTTCCATTTTCAAAACAATATTATACAAAAATTGTTTAAAAAATGGTATCATTCACTACTTTTCCTGCACAAGATACGTTAGGCGGATGAGCTGCTTTTGTTGTTGTTGCTGAGGGTTAGAAGAAAACCATATGCTGATGCAGTGAGAACTCTTACGTTGCATTTTTTTTCATGCCAACTCTTCATAGAGGTCCAATTAAGCTCCGTTTCTTCATTTGATGATGAAGAAAACCATATGATGATGCAGTGAGACCTCTTACGTTGCATTATATGCCAACTCTCCATAGAAGTCAAATTAAGCTCCGTTTCTTCATTTGTCGACCCAAGATATAGTTGCCCTTTCCTTTCAGCATCCAATCATCAATTGTGGGATCCGGGTCAGGAACATTCTTATAATCCATGATATCTGCATACGTTAGTAGACATACAAACAGATATATGGTGGTCGACATCACCCAAACAATAATCGACTAATAAAAGTCAATTCAACATATCAATCAGATCATGTACAACATGGGAATAATGTGTTTATCAAACTCTAATCATCTAATCCTAACAATCATATCCTAAATTCCTAGTCCTTCGACATAGGCAAATATCATTTTTAGTTAAGCACGTAGGATAAGTAAGAAAGCCTGTTAGATGATATAGATTTGAAAACATTCTTCCCCTCAATCAACGACTTATTTTCATGAACAGTTTTAAAAGCGCTGAAGTCATTGATTGAGTTTTTGCAATTTTATGAAAACTTGATTCTGATTGATTTTCAAGCAACTCAATTACCACCATTTATGAAAACAACAAATATTTTTCTAAAGAATTTATAGAAGGAAAAACATTTTTGTAGGAACAGCAGTCCTTCGACATACTTTCCTCATTTTGTTTTAGGATAAGTGCACGAAATATTTGAAAATTGGTTTAGCGCAACACTTTCCTTCTTTGAAGAACGGGTTGCTATCTGAAATAATAGCAAGCCATAGTTTTAAGTACGGGTCACAGTCTGAAATAACTGCAAGCCATCATTTTTGAAGCGCGGGTTACAGTCTGAAATAACTGTAAGCCATTTGATTTGTGACATGTTTAGAAAAGAAATATTTACACCTTCTGCTCGAACTTCATCTATGGTCCCGTGCCATTTTTGAATGACATTTCTAAGACCGCAGATGTTATCGATACCAGAAGACATGTCTTGAGAAAATATATTTTTGGTATTTTTAAATTTTCTGATTTTTATGGGTTTTTGTTGGTTTTATAATTTTCTATTTAGATTTTGTTGGTTTTATATTTTTGTATTTTGCTTTTTGAAAAATATATACACAGATAGATTAGATGATATAGTTTAAGAAGATGATGATACGAGTACCGAGATAAGGATATCGAGCAGCCCCGTTGTAGAAGATAGAAGTCATCATCCCTAAAACTTTCACCACCAAAGCTTCCGAGGCTCTTGAATTGAAGAAAGAAATTGAACCATCTAAAAGTGAGACTTTGGCTGCTTCCCCCCAAACCAAAAATAATTTAGCTGAGCAGATTCAAAGCTTTCTTTCAAGCTTCCCTTAGCCAGTGCACAAAGCACACCATTATCATTGATCTTGCTGCTCCTTTTAAGAATGAGCGTTGATTCTTCGTTTGGGGTTATATCATCAACAAGAACAGCAACATATCATCCCACTCATAAATAATCTTCTCACATTTCATAACCACTGAAGTCTGAAGCAATCCATTCCAAAAGGTGTCAAGAGAACGATTCCCCCAAGTAGTTGAATAGATGCAGTCAGTCTCTTTGTATAATGCTCAAGAACTCTCCCGAATACACATCATGAGAGGAATGAAAACACCTCCCCATTTTCACATTTTTCTTCCCTGATGATCGTGTATGAAGCTCAAGAACCCGAAGTACACCAATACCCAAGAACTCTCCCAAATACACATCATGAGGGGAATGAAAACACCTCCCCAATGTTCACATTTTTCTTCCCTGATGATCGTGTATGAAGCTCCAGAATCCGAAGTACACACAATCCCAAAGAGAGAATAACTAATAACACCTCCCTCATGCTACACATTTATATCCCCTGAATATGTCATTACTTCCCCCACGTAGTTGGAATACTAACACTAAAAGCCTTGATGAGTGAAACCTTGAGTTTCTCTGCGGTCATGACATTTGTCTTCCCGGGATATCTTCAATCACTTAGAAGAATTAAGTTCATCAAGTTTACTCGTTGTGCTTTTATATGTGTGTCTCCTTCCCCCTTTCTGGTTTTGATACTTACGAATCAGTAACACTTTGTAAGCCCATGTACTCGAAATATTTTGAGAAGAACACTTATAATCTTGTGGGAATCAACTTGCTGAAGTAGAATGTGAGCAAGTCTAATTGGGGATTAAATCTGACTTTTCACTATCCCCCAATTAGTGCTCTCCCCTAAACCGACAATCTGTTTGATAAATGCCCGGATTAAGAAGAAGTCTTTAGATAATCAAATGCAACTCGTCTTTAGTCTTCTAACATGTATCAGAAAATGTAGAACCGACTGTAGACTCGACCTTCTTCAAGATTGTCCAGTTGGGGAATAGATAGTTAACATCTTCATCACACCAAAAAGCATCCCAATTAACTTACATCTTGCAAATCCCCTTAACTAAAATCCCTCCCAATCAAACAAGAACAGAAATATGTTCATCAAGGAAATCAGCAATCAGCCCGCACCGAACACACGAAATGGAAACACCAAGCAAACTATCACATCAAACAAGAACAGAAGGTTGTTCGGAATCATCATGTTGATGTACACGTGAAGCATTAACCGGAAGCACTTGTCTTTAAACTCATCAGTCCGTGAGAAGATGTCAACCAACGGCTCTTTAAATGAAACTTCATGTAACGATGACCCGATAAGAAGAAGATCGATTCTTACATGAGTTAGGAGCCGTTTGACCATTTGTTCTCAGAAATCAATCAACCATGCAGTAAATTCACACTTCTTCTCACCCTCAAGAATTACATAAGGAGTTGCCATTCTTGATTGAACAAGTAAATATCTTTAAAATGTAGTCTCTTCACACTTCTCCCCCCAAAGGTTGCATATGATGCTGCCATCGTCATTATAATTGAGCAAGTGGAAAAAGAGAACAATCAACAGTAGTCCGGTTCACTTGATGACTGAAGCGCATGGAAAAATCATGAAGCATGTTGATGAGAATGGTCATAAATGAGAAGATTTCTCTTCTTCAGAAGATAATGCGCACTGAAACGTACACATTTATTTTCTTTGAGGAACGAGGCTTGAACTGTTGTGTTCAAACGTCATAAGAAGATTTCTCTTCTTCAGAAGATAAAGTGCACTGAGACGTACACTTTTCTTTTCTTTAGAGTACGAGCCATGAACTGTTGTGTTCATACGTCATAATCTCTCTCTTTTCATCATCTCTTGGCAAAACATGTAATCATCACCATTATCATTCAGTAGGCTCTTTGATGTGACAGCTGATGGAGAAAACCCAATATGATGAATTTGACCCTGAAGTAAACTAACCCGAACTCGTGACTTAAACTTACACATATGTAACAAAGAGCGGTGCTGAGACTTCATCCTCCATTGAATCTCTAAGTACTCTATACTCTTCATCCAACCAACCATCAAGTATAAGACGTACATCACCTCTTGAAAATCCACAATTAAATGTGACACTGAGCATTACAACGTAACTCCTTAAAGTGATAGTTATTTTTGTGGTGATAAGAGCCCAATTCCCCCAGTGGTAAAAGAAAAAGGAAAAGACTCTTAAAAATAACTAGATTTCCATGTCTTCTTTTTTGGAAAAAGCTCGAACAAGGATCTCGAAGAATCTTCATCCAACCATCCCCGATACCTTCAGATACTAAGTACACTCGCCCGTGATATTTCACTTCAACCTCAAATAAATAATTGGGAATTAACGCCGTTGTCACATCTTCTGTTTAAAAGCTCAAATCTAGCCTCCTTTGACGTTTTAAGTGAACTATGATAATGGTTTTCATCCCGACCATGGTTAAAAGCACATAACCCCGTAAAACCATGTAATAACCAAACTGCCATGAAGAATATCCAAACAATCACCCAATTCATGAAGTACACCCTTTTATCCTTTCTTCGAAGTAGAAACCGTAGCACCAGCATCAGATAAGATCCCGAAGTACACTTTCCTTTCTCCAGGATGGTTCCATCATTACGGGATTTTACAATTCTATGGTTTAAACTGAGAAATAGTTTCTTTCGCGGGATTTTACAAAACCAAGAATAAACCGTAAGATAGATCCGGAAATGCACTTTACTATTACCAGGATGTTTCCATTGTCACGGGATTTTACAAGTCTATGATTTAAACCGAGAAATAGATTATTTCGCGGGATTTTACAAAATCAAGACAAAACTATAAACAATGTTGGTTTGAACGTGTTATGACAACTTTGGTTTTGGTGAATATCTGTTTTAGGGGAACATGCAGCGGTTCATCAGCGGTTCATAATCCAGCTTCAACGATATCATCAACAATTCTTTACCCAAATGTAGACAACATCACAAACCACACTAAGTCGAGTAGTAAATACTACTTCCCCCTGAGGTTGACCGTAAACCATCAAAGTACATGTTTCTCCCCCATGATGGTTTCGAACTTTCGGAAGCATCATTAACTTGTACGACCATTTGCACGAAGTGTTCTTGTCATAAGCAAGCATCTTGAAAGATCATGACTGATTTTGAAGATTCTTGAAAGATTTTGCTTAGACTGTGAAGTATTATTGACATTCAGTGGCGTCGAATATATCATGAGAATTGTTGATCACATCACAACCAATCAATCCATTGGTACACACATCATTCACGTATTTTGACGGCTATTGTAGTGACCACATGGAGAAGTAATCCCGATATATCAAACTTGAACATGACGTAAAATTCCTCGGATTTGTTACTTAAGCTTGTACTAATCCTCGTGAAAAAGAAACGGTGTACCCAATGTACAAAACCTCTTGACGTATCCTCAACTGCGTGAGACACCGAAGTGATAGTTACGTTGTGGGTTAAGCGAGAAAGAATCACAGCCGTAAATCAATAGCCAAGTCTTTATCACACTCAGTAAATGCCCAAACAAGTCATCTTCGCGGAAGGGTAGAAAGAAGGAAGACGAAAATAAGTAAACGTGCCCGGAAATCGTCACTTCAATTTCAAATAAGAAATACCGTCCAAACAACCCCGTAGTCAACATTGATCAACTTTCAGTTCGTGCCCGGAAATCGTCACTTCAATTTCAAATAAGAAATACCGTCCAAACAACCCTGTAGTCAACATTGATCAACTTTCAGTTCGAGTCGTGACATATTATTTTCCGTGAAAATGTATACACCCAAGTATCAAATCGCATACCCCAACAACTCTCATCCTTAAATCTCGAATTAACAGAACACATCGTCAAAATACTTCAATAGATCATATAAAATCCAAATCTCATAAACCTCATGTCAACATATCTTATATTTGTCAAAATTCATATGCACGATCCAATTTTTGCGAAGCCCATCAGTCCATCATCCAAGTCATCATATATGTCCTTAGCCCGGTCCAATCTCACAAACACGAACATCGGATCCACATTTTGAGATAGTAAACTTTGAATAGCACACATTGTATCACCACTGTCTCATCTAACAATAATCTCATTCAAGTTAACCATAACATATATTAGTCTCGGCACATATCAGATTAGTTATTAGGATCCAATGTACACCTGCAGCCCATGTCGATATAACACCCAACGCCCAAATTCAGAAAATGAGGCCCATGTCATGTACCAAACATATACGGCCCACCAAAGACAATCAATACTTCCCAGTCCTAAATATCCGGTTGTAAAACACTTATATCTCACACATCCAATCCCTAACAATACTCACTAACCCTAGCATCACACCCTTAATTCATCAGCCCCCTTTTTCACATCCAGTAATCAAAACGCTTCCAATAAATAATCCAGCTCAGATCTGGGAACACCTCCATCCACGTTTGACTTTCATCGTGATAATCATCATGACCTCGCCACAGGGATGGCTTGAGTTCCACATTAATGCCACAGGGATGGTGGAGACGGCTTTAATAACATACAAACAGGTTTGGGTAGGTTTTAATTTGATTCAAACGATCTGATTAGTGTAGACCCACGAACACATGACAAATGTGTTTACAAAGTTGTTAATATCGTTTTCATATTTCGAATAGTTATATGAATCGATGATGATTTCCTTATGGGTTGATAACTTTGGGTCACGGTATCCAAGAATCACTCAAGGAAAGGAAACTGAGATGATTGATGTTTTTCTTAAATTCATTACGACTCTAAAAATAAAAATGTATCGATGATGATGATTTAATTTTCTCCTCATGAGTTAGTCCTTTAAAGACTTAATGACGCTTTGAGAATCATGAGAGAAATAAATCTGAGATACCGTTTTTGAGTCTCGATATCATTTTCTTGATGTTAAGATTGAATAAAAGATATGGATTAAACTATTGTGTTTTGTCTTGATCTTGTTGGGTTCGAATATAAAAGAAGTGATATGCCTTGACTGAGAACGATGATGGATATCTAATTCGTGTTTTTGGCCATAGGTCTTGATATACTTTTGAGTATCACGAACTTAGATTTGACTGAGATCTTGGAAACACTTTATCTTTTATCATTTTCCAATTTTGAGCTTAGTAGTACATGAGTCTATGGGTCTTGATTGAGATGAAGGATGAATGTGATAGTTGACTGAGATGATTCTTTTGAGTGTCCAATTATGAATGTTTATAGGTTAAGTATGATCTTTAGTTAACTTCTTTGAGTCACAAAACGCTTTAGTCCTTGTTATCAACTCGCTTTTGTTATCAACTCACCTTAGTCCTTGTTATCAACTCGCTTTAGTTTCTGCATTCATAACTCGCATTCATTTTAAAACATTGATAAACCGTATCTGCTTTAATTGCATCAATAGGTCGCTTTCATTGCATCAATATGCAACTCACATCATAAACCAACTCTCATGACCAACTCGCATCATTTTTAGTTTTTGCACAACTCGCATTATATAAAAACTTTGACAACACGCATTTTTCTTTTGACTCAAAAATCAAAACTCACAACTCGCATATGACAAGTCGCTTAGCACATAACTCACACAACTCGCTTCTTCCTTTTCATCACAACTCGCTTACCCCATTTCATTCCTACAAGTCGCATTAAATTATACACACAAATTGCTTCTTTTTTTGACATCTTGACAAAATGACCAGATAAGACAACCCTAAGTCGCTTTAGATTATTTGACTCAAAAGTCAAACCAACTACAACTCGCTTATGACAAATAAATGAGACAACTCGCATTTGATATACAATGAATCTGGACATTGTCAACATCTCGCTTGCTCTTCAAAAACGTTATAACAACTCGCATTTAAGAATGCTAGTACACAACTCGCTTACCAGTTAAGTGTATCTGGACAAATGAGACAACTCGCATTCAAAAATGCGCCAACTCGTGTCTAAGAATTTCTGACCATTTTGTATTTTCCGTCAATAATTCAAAACACTTTATCAGACCAGATTCAAGACCCAGAACAAGTGATATAAAAAGATGTACATATGACCCAAATTTGACCCCACGAAGATAAGACTGATTGGCCATATGTTTGACCAGTATAAAAACATTATTAGACCATAGAACTGAAAGAAGAATTTTGTATAAGACGGATAACAACAGTTTGACCATATCAATCATAAAACCAGAAATAGACAACAAAAACATTAACAAACTTTAGTTAGATTCAAAAACCGCATCAAATCAATACAAACCGCATACAAGAATCATGCAAATCATCAAAACAACACAAACCTGGCTCATTACCAATTGTAGGATCGTGAATATTAATGTTGTTTGATGATTCGGGTGGTCTAGGACAATGATTAAATAAGAAAGCCATTAGAGATATGACGAGAGTAGAGAGGAGGTTCTTGAAAGAGAGTTGCTTTACAAAATGAAAGGTTAGATTCAAAGAAGCCACACCCCTTCCATGGATGGAAGGGGTATTTATAGTTACAAAGCATACATCCTCCTAACGGACTGTGGATCAGGCATACAGTGGGTAAAGACCCGTCCTTCCTCCACGGTGTTGCACTAAACTAATCTACGCTACTAATTAACTAATTAACTACAAAACAACATAAATAACTACAAGTCTACGAGCTAACTTATGCTAGATAATATTTGGGGTGACCGACTCTTCACTATGGAATTTCTAATTCCTAACACCATTTATATGGTAATTAGTTCACCATGGTTGCAAGAATTAACTAGTCCAAAAGGGTACGGCTTTTGGTAAAGACAAAACAAATCCGTTGATAGCTGATGATTTGCTAAAAATCATATGGTTATCAATGTACCATGGTTTTACACACCTAAACATTGGCTACTCCAGAGTTAATGGCTTTGGTAAAGAGACATCAAAATCCATTAAATTTCCAATGATTCACCTCTCACAGGAGTTTACACACCTGGAAGTGATGAGAATAGACTGAAACTTTATGAACTGATGTACAATTTGCCATATGTTGCTGAGTAGCTGAAAAGATGGAGATTGCTGATTGTTGCTGTAAAGGAATGTTTCTAAAGACTACTTTGATGATGATAATACAAGCACAGAGAGTACAAAGACAAAATCTGGAGATAAAGACACAATCTTTCCTTAAAGACAAAGATATTAAAGATGAATATACAAAGGAACTTTAAATCAAGCAAGTAGAATTCAAGTTAGGGGAGGATTGTTGGGACATAAAGTCAAAGTGCTGCTGGAAGTCAAAGTACTGCTTAATGAAGAAAGTCAAAGTACTGCTCACTTATCAAAGTACTGCAAGGATAAAGGACTGCTATGCAAATCGTTAAGGATTATTATGTAATTCTAGAATGTTCTTAGTTTAGTATTACTTGTCGTACAAGGATTAGAGTTGTAAACCGACTAGGGTTATCCTTATGCCTATAAAAGGACCCCTAGATTGGTATTAGAGATACGTGATTTTAGAATTTACAAGTACGACTTTAGAGAGAATATTAGAGTTACCAAGCAGGTTCTAAGTCTTAATAAAATCGTTGAAGTTAAAGTTAATTCTTCTTAGCTTTATTGAAGTAGTTTCCGCATACTTAATAGAGTAAATTCAGTGTTTCATTGTTAGTGACTTAGGATTTATCCGAGGTTGCTAAGCCCTTACAAGCTACATAAGTTAGTTTGGTTAGAGTATATCGATCCAACAGGTTGAGGGAGTGGGGGTGGGGGTGGTGATGTGGCATGGTGATGTGGCAGGAGGTGACACATGTTACCACCACAATCCTTCCTAGACTTTTCATTATAAGGACCCTTCTCATTATATCTCATCTATATATATATATATCTATATATATATATATATATATATATATATATATATATATATATATAAGGAGTAGGTTAAAATGAAAAGTTTTTTATAATGAAAAGAATGAGAAGGCATGTGGAGGTGACATGTGTCACTTTTGCCACATCACCATGCCATGTCATGTTACAAGTGTCACCCCCCCACACCCCACCCCCTAAAAAAAAATTCCTCGCCAAAAAAAAAATTTTTTTGGCAAAAAAAAATTCCCGCCAAAATTTATTACTTGCATCGCGAATTATAAAAATACTCTTGCATCACAATCATAATTGTGATGCAGAATTTATAACCTAATGCACTAAAATCATGCTTATGATGCAGTAAATTTATAACCGTGATGCAATAACTTATAACCTTAATGCACTAATAAGTTTGGTGCATCTTTATTATAAGTTACTGCATCATAGTTAATAGTTCAGTGCATCAACTATGATGCACTAAAATCAAGGTTATAACCTTAAATGCACTTAAATCATAATTGTGATGCAGTAACTTTATAACTGTGATGTAGTAATTTATAACCTTAATGCACTAAAATCATAATTATGACACAGTAACTTATAACCTTAATGCACTAATAAGTTTTGGTGCATCTTTATTATAAGTTACTGCATCATAGTTAATAGTTAAGTGCATCAACTATGATGCACTAAAATCAAGGTTATAACATTAATGCACTAAAATCATGATTGTGATGAAACTTTATAGCCGTGATGCAGATTTATAACCTTAATGCACTAAAATCATGATTGTGATGCAGAACTTTATAACGTGATGCAAAAAAAATTGGCAGGAAATTTTGGGGAAAATTTTGCCCCAAAAAAATTTTTTGGCGGAATTTTTAGGGGGTGGGGTATGGTGATGTGGCATGATGATGTGGCAAAGGTGACACATGTCACCTCCACATGCCTTCTCATTCTTTTCATAATAACCTAAACCTATACATATATATATATATATATGTATATATATATATGTATATATATATATATATATATATATATATATATAGTTAGGATCAAATAAGAAGATTACTTAAAACAAGAAGGAATAAGAAGAACTATAATCGCAAATCCGAGATGCACCGACCTAAATTAGATGCAGCCCTATAATCTTAGATGCATTATATCACACAATAGTGTGTTTTCTAGCTTTTAATCAGATGCATATACGTATATTATATGCATTTCATGATTTCTCTTGTTTTTTGTTCCTCTGCACGTGCCAAAATCATAAAAATCAATTTGCACCATCTATACATCAAATTAACTTTCGAAACTCAAGATGTTGTATCTATATGAATATAAATGCATCTAATGCAAGTCGTTGCATCTCAAATGCGTGGTTTTGGTCACTTCTCACCACTTCTTATTTTAATTTACTTCTCTGACCTACTATAAATATATATATATATATTTATATATATATATATATATATATATATATATATATATATATATATTGTTAGGTTCCCAAATATGCAACACAAGTAACAAGAGAAGAAATAGAGAGGCGGTTGAACAATAAACCAAACACACACAATACAAGTAACGCGGTTATGCGTGACTATGTGTGAAAGAAAATAAATTGAACAACCAACCCTCAAGTGAGGGTTTACATGAGGTATTTATAGGAGGGAAGCTAGGGCAACACTCTTAGTTCCCATCCTTTTCCTTATTGGGCTAGGCCTAGGCTTATGGGCCTTCTACATAAGCCTAAGGCTAATTACTAACATAAAGGCCATATTAAGCTAACTATTACACATTAATTACTAACACTTGAATTAAGGTTTAGGAGTGATTCCAACAATCTCCCCCTCAAGTGTTGGTGATGAATACAGACGGTGAAAGTGGTGATGTAATAGTAGCTTTTGACGTCTTCTGACATTCTTCTTATTGTGAAAAGAATTGCCTTGATTCGAACAATCTCCCCAGTGTAGAGAAATTTTTTTCTTTAAACAGTTCTGCTTTGACGTCATCATAATCTTTGGTCTTTGAACATTGTTCTTTGTGATGGTAGTGATAGTATGTTGTTGTTGTTGCGATCAAGTCTGCCTCAGTCGCTTCGTTGCTCCAGTTTCTCCACGTCATTCTTCAACATGCTCACACGCTCTTTAACGTTGGAATTCAGTACTGATGAAGTTCTTTAAATCTTTAAACTTTGTAGATTCTTTGATTGACGTAGAATCATTCTGACTTTTGTGTTGCTTTTCGAGAGAACTTCCATTAGTGATGATATTGGCATGAGCATGTGAAGAATCTGCACGATCAGTCCGCTCTAGAGCTTCCATAAGAAGTAAACATAAGAAAGGTTAGTAATAAGCGGATACCGGCACTTACAGGTTCGAACTTCGAGAGTGTTAACAGCATAGTGTGAAAACACAACTCTAATTCTTACAAAGGCCGTTCCTGAACCGGAGTCCCACAAGTGAGATAACACGATGTACCGAAGTACATCTACGGTTCAGATGAGTCGCCGAGGTACACCGAAGCATCACCTCACGACTGTAGACCGTTTGAGACACACTAGCGTAATCCACGGGAGTTACCGAAGTGACTGCTGTCGGTGTTTGATGTTGACCCTGCAGGAGTTTCCATTCAATCACTGAGGATTACAATTGTGAACCTCTCATAAATTTTCTCGACAGATTGCTAAGATCTGTGAAGGACTCGATAACGTACCACTGATGTTCTTATTGTTGAACACCAAGTGATGAAGTTTCAAGTGTACCTAAGAGATCTTTTGATGAATCTCGTGGCTCTAGACTCAATAGTTCGTTTTGGTTTTCCTGAGCGGAGACTAGGGAGAGGGTCTCCTTCTTCAATACCAGCGATCTCTAAGAGAAAGCCAATAGATTACATAGGGTTCCTTGTGAGAATGAAACAAGCTTCTATTGAGAGAAACTTGAGTGGCTAAGAAGGTTTAGTGCATGCGTCACTGGTCCATGACGACTTTTAATCTTCAATACCGGTGTCATCAAGTGACGACCAGTAGCATATGAATTGAACCCGGTGTCTGCCCTAAGTCGAATAATTTGGAGGGCTATTTATTTTCACCCTTTTCTTTGCATTTCTTTTTAATTCTTCAACTCCTTCTTTCTCCGATTCTCATTTTCTCCTTTTTACAATCATACCTAAGGACTTCTAGTTCTAACTATTGGTAGTGTCCTTGGGTAGATCCCTCCGGCTCTGGCGGATCATAGGATGGTTATTCCTAACCTTAATCTCCTTATAACTCCATTGCCATAAAACCATTTTCAAGAAAATCTCTCGTAGTGTTTGTGAATGAAAAACATTTTGTACCACTGTGAGAGTTTTATCTTTTAGAATAAATACTCCCCCTCCACACGTGCTTAATAGTTAAGACAGAAATCTGCACGGTGAGAGAAGAGCGCGCACTTTTGAATTGATCGACTAAAGATAGACAATTCCCCGCGAGACACGGTTACGTTGAATAGTTAAAGAGTTACATTGTCAGCTTTTAGGTGACAACTAGCTCTAATAACTATCTTGAAGGTGTGGACAAACCTCGAAAGGTTGTCAAACCCATCAAAGATCATGTCTACCAAGAGTTTCTCGAATGGTACATTCTACTCGGACAAGTCCTTTGCGAGACACGTTTACATCACTAGCGAGCTAGCTTGAAATTATTACCCATCCAGGACAAGTCTTTTCGAGTTACTAACAGTTGAGATCTCGTCAATTCGTTGGTTAAGTCTATAGCACAAAGATTCATTTGCAGTTACACAACATATTTCTTATCACATAAATTTTCTCCCCCTCAAAAATGGCATATAAGTGTTATTTTTGAAGAAATGTTAAGAATAAATATGACCATTTTGAGTTTTGTGGGAAGATGACCACTGTGAACAATTTGTGAACAAAGTTTTAAAATCAAATACTCCCCCTCAACTAGTGATATAAACGGTTGAGGTTTTGAAAAATCATAAGGGAAAGTACTTGTTCTTTGAGCAAAACCTTGAAAAGTGAAAGGTTTGATAGGTTTTACTCAAAAGTAAGAAGCTTTCGCTCTTTATAAGGATTGTGGCACGTACCACAGGTCCTTTATTTACAAAAACGGGTTGTACACTGTAATGTGTGCACAAGCCATTGTCATAATAAATCATACATCCAAAGTTATAATGAAAGAAGCAGTTCAAGGGGTACCAGGTAGTTCAGTGATGTTGCTAGGAGTGTGAACCGGGCGTTGAAAGCCGGTGATGTTAATCTTGGGTCGGTCACCAACAAAGCTTTCCAATCTTCTGAACTGATCCCTTCGATACAACCGTTCATCAATCATCGTGATGATCCTCTTCACATCCCTTCGATCATGAGAATTCCATCGCTTAGGAGACCCAATCTTTTGATGTATATCCTTCAACCGATAAGCCAATCCGTCCCCAACCATCTTCAAAGTGTGATCCCCAAATTTGTGAAGATCTCTACACACCATTAAGCAATTTCTTTGAAGTTCACTGCGGTAAACAACTCCGATGGTTTGCGATGAGTGTATATTGTGAGTTGGTTGATGTCGGGAAGATCAGCTGCGGTGGAGTGAAGTTGACATGGGTGCGATAAGATTCAAGCAAGCTGGAGATCTTCTTCACGTTCTTTGATGACTATGCGTCTGATGAAGATGAGCAATGACTTGATGAATTCACGTTGTACATCAGTTGAAAATTGTCTCATGCGACCACAGTACTTTGGCAAGGTACGTGTCTTCAATGTCGTTGATAGACAAATTCTCAAAGTCAGCTTCAGAGAATGCATAATCCCTTCGTCTTGTCTTTTGACCACAATATTCTTGAGAAAAGTGTAGTCCCATTTGGACGAAAGATCAACGTGTTTGATGGCGATACTCTTAGTATTGAACACTTCATGTTGAGATTTCGAACACAGCGACCGTAGTAGATTCTTGGCGTTCTGGCCGGTGAATCCCATACATTGCATTACGGTCATACTCTTCCACTTTGTTGGAGAACAAGTGGTTAGATCTTTCCTCGATGGCTATGCGGTTAGAGTATATTGTTCTGGGAATGGAAGTGTCAAAGATGTAGCGTATTTCCTTGCCATCGCACGTGTAGAAGAAAATCCAAGTCTTTGTTGAAGAAATATCATAATGGAATTCGAGGCTCATCTGGTTGGCCAATTGTTGATAGCGATTTATTAGACCGGTCGGTGTAATATGGAGGGTTGTTCCGTTTTGTGAAGTCGATGTTTGCTTCTGGGTTGAGCCAATCCATGTTGTTAGACATAGCTCGAGCAATGTTTTCAAGGTGATATTCGACCTCAATGGCACTTTCGAGCTATCTTTTAACAGTTGAAAAGCTTCATTCTTGATTCGCCGCAACTCAGATTTTGTCATCTTCTTTATTCGGAATTTTTCTTGCATTAACTTAGCATGCTCCAATGTATTACCGTCTACCGATCTTGACCTTCAGAGGGTAGGGGTGGAATTAACAAGTGTAGAAAACCATTCAAATTCCTCTGTGTTATCTTCATCTAGCCTTGATAGGGCGTCGGCCTTGGGCGCCTTCTTCTTCTTTTCTTAGGCCTAGATGAGGGTTCGTTTCGTACTTTGTGGGGGGCGGGTTGTTGTTGGGGATCATGGTATTCCTCATCGTCACCACCCGTATACTCAAAGTGATCACGGGTTTTGAGTCGGGGTGGTAGCTCGAAATCCCGAGGTTTATCTGCGAGAGCGAGGAGGGATCTTTGTTGAGCTGGAGTCCTTTGGGGTGGAGGTTGCATTGAGTACTTAATGGAGTATGATTCACCAGACTTCTTTGTGCGTTTGCTCATTATCTTATCTGATCTTTGTCTTCGTCTCTTGAACGTTTGGGCCTTCTGCTTCTTCTCGTATCTGACACGAGTTGGTATTCGGCAATGCTTCAAATAATTTAGCCGTGTGAGGCAAACGTTGCAGAGCGTTCGACATTTGAGCTACTAGCCGGTTCACCAATTCATCATCCGAGAAGATTGTGGATTCAACTGGATTGATGCTCAAATTCATTGGAGTTGATTTCATGGCTTGCTTGGCTAGGTGTAAGAGATAAAAGTTTTCGGTATACATCTCCTTTGTCGGTTTAGGAGCGACCTCCATAAGGAACTTGTGAGGTATCCTTTGATCATTTCATCCATGCTCCCTTGAAGATCATCTTTCATGAGCTTCTGGACATACTCCCTTTCAACTTTCATCTCGTCTTTCTCATCATGAAGATACGTATTTGGTGTGAGAAATTCAACTTTCGTAGAGAATATCTTTCTTTTCGACTCGTTTGATAGCTTTAACGATTCGATTCTTAGATTGAGAGATCCAAGATGGAGTTGGCTTCTTCACGGATTTGGATGATGATTTGGTTGATCTTTTTGATGGTGGTGGTGAAGAGTGAGAAGATGAATCGGATGATGATGAGATGTGAGGTGACTCCGGGTCCTTTGGTGGCTCAGAAGTTTCTTTCTTTGACCGTGCAGGACTATCTAGAAGAAACTTATCATACTCAACATCTTCTTCATTTCAGACTTAGCTTGTTCATCGGCTTTGGTTTTGGTGCAGCTTCTTCATCGACTTTACCTTCTTTAACTTCTCAGATTCTGGTTCTTCAATGTTGTAATCAATAGAATCTTCCACGCGCTTTTGTTGTTGCTCAAGAGTGGTGGCACCAGATCCCTTATCGGGTCGATTAACCGCATCGGGATTTGGTGTAGGTTGAACTCCACCACTTGACCCTCTGGGACCACCCATTTGATCTTTAGCAAATTCTTTTGCCACGTGTTGGAGTCTAAGGAATTTGAACTTTTTCCATGTCGGTTCCGGTGGCTCGTCATCGAGAGCTTTCTTCATAAGGCACAAGTACTAGAGTCTTCCCTTTTCCATGGTCAGCTGGAGGACTAGGAGGTTTAGATACCGTTGTAGTGTCATCTTTAGCAGTTTCAGAGTAGAAAGTCTCTTCATCTGATGCAATGCCCTCCGAGTCCTCGTCCCTTAGCTTTCTCTGCGGTTCAAGCTTAGGTACGGGAATAGGAAACTTCCTTGGCGGGGCTCCTC
Source organism: Chrysanthemum makinoi (assembly GCA_910596185.1). Classification (NCBI taxonomy): domain Eukaryota; kingdom Viridiplantae; phylum Streptophyta; class Magnoliopsida; order Asterales; family Asteraceae; genus Chrysanthemum; species Chrysanthemum makinoi. The sequence continues at coordinate 237,564,063 of OU343224.1, read as the reverse complement.
TTTCTTGGAGGATTCCTCCTGAGCGTCCTCGACTCTCGGTGCTTGCGGCACTTCCTCACTTCCTCTTACGGTTTTCCTTGCGGGTGTACCAGAAGATTTTCATCAAGAAATCAACTTTGTTCTCTTCTACGGCGACCAAATATCTTTTATAGGGTAGAGCGTTTGAGTTCATCGAGAAGGTGATCCGGCAACACAAACACCTTGTTTCTTAGTCGTTGACTCCTTAAATCTGACGTTAGAGTGGGTTCAGTCAACATGTCATGATTGTCGGGGTCATTGATTCTTTGGGGATGTCAGGGTTGTACCCAAGTTCTCTCTGGATCAACAGTTTAGTATATCTGATGTAGGGAATCTTTGAGCCAAGCTTTTTGAGGAATGTCATCATGTTATCCCAAATCAGAGCTTCAAATTCGATGTGCTTCATGTTGATTAGAGCCCAAAAGATTTGCAGTTCCACGAGCTTGGGATGCTCATAGCGATGTCACGACCGAAATGGATTTTGTGATGATGATATAAAGGGTTCTCAAGGCGAGGGATGTTTTGAGATCACGTGAGAATGCTTAATGATAACCCCGAAAGCCGTCATACCCAATATTGATCAAGAATTGCGAACCGTCTCTTGATAGGTGCAGCGAGAATTCATTGGTATGATGTCGGGAATGAGGAGAACGCCCGTAAGTCGCAGGAGTGATGGTGAGTTGCTTGTGATTGGCGTCACATCCAGCATTTTGACCTTTGACCATCGCATTGTATTCGAATTGTTGTATGTAGATCTCGGAGCGAGTGGCGAGTGTGAGAGCATGTTCGGTAGGGATGATTCTTTAGAACATCCACAGCAATGAGACATGAAGATTACGAGCAGGTGAGAGTTTCAAAGTCAACTCTGAGATTGTTCTTTCCAATCTTCCTCGGATAGCCATTAGGGAAGATATCGGCAATGTGAGAACTCGGTGCATCCACATTCATTCGAGTGGACCATGTCGTGATCTAAAAAAACATTAGCCAAAAGAACCAACATATCGAAAGACATAATGTTAGTCAACAGAAGGTTTTATTGTCTAATTATTGAATGAGCAATGTCAATGATAGTTACGAGTCCAAAGTCACTTGTTTGTTCAATAGTCCAATGACGTTGCGATAAGTCTCGTGAGTTAGTTAACTTTAAGTTTTAAAGTTTATGTTATCACTTTATTAACACAATATATTGAACGTTTAAGCTTATTAGTGACATTATTGGTTTCGTGACGTTATGATTTATTTATTTACAAGTTTGCACGCGTAACAATTCATAATGAAGGTTTATTCAAGGCTTATGCGTAGAGATGGTAGCTTATGTGTAAACAGGAGTTATACGCGTAGACACAAGCTTATGCGTAGGAACCCGACTACGCGTAAGAAATGTTACGCGTAGGAACAGAGTAACCTTATGCGTAGAGCTTACGCTTAGGCGTATATAAAACCCTACGCGTAAGGCCACTGCAGGAGTAGACCTTATGCGTAGAGGTCACTGTTTACGCATATCCTTCACAGGATACGCGTAGTCCCTTTGTAGAACCTACGGCGTACAGTTACGCGTAAGATTTCTCTTCGCATAACTTTCTACGCGTAAGGTGATCCTTATGCGTAGAGTTTCAATAACCTTGATTGTGATTTTTTACGAGTAGCAAACCTGAAATAACATCATCATAACATCAATATTAACATTAACACTCATTCTATAACAGATCATGGCATGAAAGCATATCAAACAGTTTACGCGTAGAAAACCTTACGCGTAAACCAAAACCCTAATAGTTCATAGATTACGCTTAAGAATTTTAGCCATAGGAATTACACCAAAGTTTTTCTGGTAAGACTTAGAGGCATAGTAAGTTGTTTTATCCAAGCTTTAACATCAAATTCAAGGCCAATCAAGAAAACCCAATTCGTATGAACTAGAACCCTAATTTTCAATTTATTACTCATTAGTGTTTCTGGGTGAAATCTGGGCCTAGATATGATCAATTCAACTTGACTACAACCTCCTACAACAATCTTTTTCACCAAAAACGTTCTCATTTGAAAATACCCAAAATGACTCATGAACCCTAATTTTGAAAAACAATCAATTCGTGTTTCTGGGTGGATTTTGAGGATAAACAAAGTATCATTGATGTTATTTAAACGGTTTGGCACACTTGTTTTAACCACAAACACACACCAATGATTGTGTGTTCATACGCTTATGCGTAGAACACATAATCACGCATATCTATTGTTTTAGCCGTTGGATTTGCATAAAAATCAAAACCCTTGCTTGTAATAACATTTAGATTACGAAAACACTTACAATATGACGATCAAAAACACGGATTTGAAGCTTGATTATTAGGCGTAGGATGAGTTAGATGAGAGTAATAAATGTGAAAGGTTAAAGTTAGGTGGAGGTGTTTTATTAAAAAAGACTTTGTGCTTTTGGCAATTTTAGTCCCTCCACATTTTCCTTTTTCATCCAAGGACATTTAACTTCTATTTTGGTGAACCCTATACACGCTTTCCAAAACCTTCAGATCTTGGAAATCATCAACCCAAAGCTGGCATCTTCACCTCACCCTCTTATGATGCTGAATTTGAACCAACCATCACTAATCTTGATTCATCCATTGAAGTCAACCCCACTACTACTCAGAGGATCAATATTGCTCATCCTCAATCCAACATTATAGGTGATCTTTTGGCACCTGTTCAAACTCGAAGGGCTATCTCTAGTCCTCGGTTTGGACAGATTGCTTTTCTCTCTTATGTCTCCAACCAAAGCAAAGAGACAATCACACGACTTCAAGCATTGTTCCGCTTGTTTTCTTTCTCACGTGGAACCAACAAGTGTTTCTCAAGCCCTTAACGATTCAAGCTGGCTAGAAGCAATGCAAGAAGAGATGCAACAATTTCACAATCAGCAGGTTTGGATCTTGGTTCCACTCCCCGATGGCAAATATGCCATTGGGACAAAGTGGATTTTGAAGAATAAGAGAGATGCTCTCGGGTGTTGTGATAAAAAAACAAAGCAAGATTAGTGGCTCAAGGTTTCAGACAAGAGGAGGGGATTGATTATGATGAAGTGTTTGCCCCCTATTGCGAGTAGAAGCCATTCAATTTTCCCGGCTTATGCTTCCTACATGGGCTTCATGGTATATCAGATGGATGTTAAAGGTGCTTTTCTGTATGGTGAGATTGAAGAGGAGGTTTATGTCTCTCAACCACAGGGATTTGAAGACCCTGATCACCCAAATCATGTTTACAAGGTTGTTAAAGCTCTGTATGGCTTACATCAGGCACCTAGAGCGTGGTATGCTAGGCTTTCATCATTTCTGCTGAAGCATGGTTACAGGAGAGGTGCTATTGATAAAACTCGTTCTCAAGAAGGAATTACTCAGACATAATTCGGTGCAAGTTTATGTGGACGACATTATTTTTGGTTCCACAAACAAAACTTGGTGCAGGGAATTTGAGGAACTAATGAAGGGTGAATTTCAAATGAGTGCTATGGGAGAGCTTACTTTCTTTTGGGTCTCCAGGTTCAGCAGAAACAATATGGCATTTTTATCTGTCAAGATAAATATGTGAGGGACATTTTGAAGAAGTTTGGTATGGAAGGTGTTAGAACTGCCACAACACCTTATGAAGCTCCAAAGACTAAAGCAAATAATGAACAGATCTACCAATGGAATGTTCATCCGTATGCAGTCCATGATTGGTTCCTTGATGTATCTAACAGCTTCAAGACCTGATATTACTTTTGCTGTGAGTGTTTGTTCTCGACATCAAGTCACTCCACTTTCTTCCCATCTCATGCTGTCGGGCCAAGAAGATCTTTAACTACCTCAAAGGCCAACCTCTTTTAGGCCTTTGGTACCCAAAAGAATCTCCTTTCAAGTTGGAAGCATATAGTGACAGTGATTATGCTGGTGCAAATCTGGATAGAAGATCCACAATGGGGGCTGCCAATTTGGGCAGAGGTTGATTTCTTGGAAATGCAAGAAACAAACCATTGTGGCCGCCTCAACTACTGAAGCAGAGTATGTGGCTGCTGCATGGCTAACTTACTGTGGTCGAGGTCCTTTGGATTCAAAACTAATTGCTGGACTATGGGTACAATTTCATGAACACTACAATTCATATAGATAATCAAAGTACCATCTGCATAGTCAAAAATCCAGTTTTTCACAGTCGGACAAAACACATTGAAATCAGGCACCACTTTATAAGAGATGCTTATGAAAAACATTTAATAAAAGTGTCTAAAATCCATACTGATGATAATTTGGCAGACTTATTAACAAAAGCTTTTGATGGACCAAGGTTTCAACACCTCGTGGTCAATATTGGAATGTTAAACCCTTGAATGCATCGTTTAAGGGGAGGCATAGGCCTTAGGGGAGGCATATGCCTCAGGGGAGGATTTGTGCAAACTCTGCATATTTTTGTATATTATTTGTCTACTAACACTATCTTCTTAATATTTCTCTAGTTTGTGTGTTTTTGTGTTGTGTATGTTTTTGTGTCTGTTTTGCTTGTCTTGCTCATGCATTTTGTCTCTGTTCCTTATCCGGATTGAGTTTGTATATCCCATGATCAAGATCAAATTCATCAAGTGTGGTTCATTAGTACATGGTCAAGATAGCTAAAAGAGTGTTGCTAGTTTCTTCTGATATCAAAAGTACTGAAGCAAACAATTTGATTCCACTGAAGTAATAATTCTGAAGAAAAGAAATTGAAGTCAAATTGTTCATTCATTCATTCAAGAAACAGTTTACAGATTACATGCTTACATAAAGTCAACCTACGCATATGCATCTTCAAGATGAAAGCTGTGTACATAATTTAAGCTAATCCTAATCTAAAGTATATCCTTCATTCCGAAATCTAAGTGAATGTTGGATATGCATTAGATGCTGGCTTTTGTTGGGTCTTGCATAACCATCCATTCCGTCTTGCTTACTAGATGGTTGGATATGCATGACGACGACGAAGATGCTAAGGACCAAAATGGGAGGATGGATTGATGCAAACGATTGATGATGACGATGACCACGCAGGATGACGGAGAAAAATAACGTGTCCTGTGTGCTTCATCTATTCATTTCAACCAAAATGCAATCGATCCACCCTCTCTAAGCCCTTCTATTATACGATGTGTGTTGATACACCAAAAGATGGTGCAGTGAGACCAAGAACCACCTCTCTATCTTTGGGGAGTGGCGGATTCACGGCACGAGGTCTTTGTGAAGACCAAGGTGCTGGAGGTTGGGAGTAAGATGTTCCCTCCTTATAGGAGTCATCGAATCATCGCCAGATTCACTTGGATTCACTACACCGTCATCTTCTCAAGAAGGAAGAAAGGGCGATTTATTTGGTCGTGGATAGGGTTGAGGAAAGTAATACAGCCATGGGTTTGATTCACCACTTGATGATGATGAAGAAGATGATGAAGATGAGGTTGTGAGATCTATGATCTCGTGTTTGGTATTCATGGTACAATTTTGTTGATTGGGGTTATTTTTGCATCTAGGGTTTGGCAATATTGGGATCTTGGTGAAGAGATGAGTTACATTGGGATCATTTTATAGACGGGTTCGAGGCTCAATGAGTATTAATGCAAGTGGTTTAATAAGAATTCTAGAATCTTACCGCATTTTCTTATCTTTGATGCATTCTCTGAAGTTATAACTTCATTGATCATGTGTTACCTGCCAAGTGTTATTTGGGTTAGGTCAAAGATGCAATACACGCCAAAGGTCAACCAAACGATCCATTTTTCTTTGACTATAATTTGGGCAAAAACACTCAATCCACCATCACTCTCTTCGAACAAACCATTCCCTCTCATCCTTATTTAACAAACACTCACCATTTCGAGAATCATAACTCTAAACACTCATATCCCTCATGGCTCTTGAATTTAAACATGATCACAACAAAGTTGCATTTCTGGGAAATGGCAAGGGATATGAATTGTATGAACCAATGGTGGAATTTCAAAAGGTCCAAGATCAGTTATGCTCTAACTCATTCTCCAAATGAGATATATGAATCACTAGTTACTCAATTTTGGGAATCTCGCTGGAAGAGGAGTGAGACAGATTAGGGCTGTGGATTGATGAAACAGAGTACATAGTGACAGAGGACCTGATTAGGAGGAAGCTTCACTTGGAAGATGCTGATGGAGTATTTTACTCCAATCAGGAAGATGTGCTTAATGGGCTAAGAGAAATCGGGCTATCGAGGAACAAGAACCGATATGTGGTCAGAAGGAACTCGCCAAATGGAGGTTCCTCGGTTCACACGCCGCTTCAATGCATGAGCAACAAGACCGGAGGATGGGACCAGCCACCCAACTGGCTATGGTATTGTGTGTCTTTCATAAGGGGTAACTTTCAATTTTTCTAAGTATATTTTTGAAAACTTGGTTGAAAATATTCAAAAGAAAAAGGGAAAATTTTTAATGTACCCAAGGTTTCTACAAATGATTTTAGACACCACTACCCAATCCCAATCTTTCTATCCCATAGGTACTTTAACTGCTAAATTGTTTGCCACAATGAGAACCCACTTCTTCGGGGAACATCATCCCTTGCTAGCGACCATGTTGCCCTAAGGTAATGAGGTGGCAGCTGATGAGGAGAATGTGGCTCATAATCCTCCCTCTTCACCAGTTGCTACTGATGGTATTCCATTAGTTGACATTGATGCGGCCCTCAACTGCTGAAGCAACCTATGTTGCTCCGCACACCCACCATGTCCTCCACCCACACTAGCTACTCATGATGAGTCCAATCTATATAGACAACCCACACCAAGTCCTGTTGGGGGATCCTCAATGAAGATCTTCCTCACTTTGAGCATGACCATGATTCTACTGAAAGGTCCAATGAAGTTCCCCTAATCACGAGCAAATCAGCCGGGTGGAGCCGAGGACCCTATTACACTCTATCTCTGTCTATGCTCACAACAGATATGTCACTGGGTTACTAGTCTCAAAAAGGAGCTTGCGAGACCAAGTCTTCTTGGAAGTAAGATTGAAGATCTACATAATCAAGTCAAGAAGTTAGAGGACAAACTCAAAGGGGGCTCCAAAAGGAAACTTGTGGTTTCTTCTGATGAAGAACAAGAAGTACCTCATTGGGTCTCGACTTGTTGGCTGATGTTTCTCTCAATGATCCTTCATCATTAGCTCATCCTCAAAGAAAAGGAACATGTTCTCTACACAAGAAGAAAGAGATCTTATTTACATAAGGTTTCTTCTGAAGCTTCTAAGGAACCTAGTGCCGATAAGACTACATCTCACGATGTGCGAATGGAGGATGTTTCTTCGATCATGATGACCTGAGTATTGCAACCGAGGTCCCCTGTTGTAGATTTATCTGGATGAGTGTTAAGAAGCCCGATGACAAAGGAAAAATGTCATAACTACGATGAGCTTGGTCCTGACCTGGTGATGAGAGGAAAGATTAGGTCAAGCAAGTAGATTGGCTGAGTTTGAAAAGTCAAAGGAAAGTGAAGTATTGGCTCATCAACTTGAAACAGAGGATTTTTCATCCTTAACTCCGGAGAAGAAGAGAACTAGATGCAATGAGGGTTAAGATGCCCCACAATGACCGATGTTCTAACTCGCCACAAGTCATTTCAAGACCTTCTCTTGCTCAAAGTATACTAGGTGGAGATTTCGCTGACACTTATGTGGAGAGAATGATGGCTCAGGGAAGACAAAGGAAGCAAGAAGCTATTGCACAAAGGAAAGCCATCAAAGCTCAGAAGAACAAAGACAAACCTCCTTCTAAAGCTAAAATGAGAATGGTGGTGAAGAACCAATGCTCAATGTACAACTTTGGCTTAACAATGAAACAAGTCAAGGCTTTTCCGATCATGTTGTTTCGCAAATATAACCAAATCATGAGGGACAGATCATCTTCACACATTCTACCAACTTGAAAGGATTGTTGAGAATGAACCGCCAAGAATCCAAAGAAAGTCGATGATGCTCCACCCAAGGTGACCTCTCCAAATATTTCGGCCAAGCAACTTCAAGTTGCTTCTACTAACAAGGGTCAATCTCACAACCATCTTCCAATTCCTCCCTAACATGTATCAGCCCCACTTCATCGCTGGCACCTCGTTGTCGCACTAGAGGATTCTAAAGTTAAGGAAGCCGATCTTGGTCAAAATAAAACAAAAAGGGCCATAAAGATGCTCCACAGATGAATGTTCGTGATCCAACTAAGTCTCCCTCTACCTCTTCAAATCCTACCTCAAATGTTCAAGATGAAAATGCTCTCCGGGAAATCTATAAGCCTGGTAGGAGGAAGAAGAGAATGGCCAAAAGATCTCCTCGATCTTGAAGCGATAACTCAACGCTCATTATAGAGGGATCACGTGATTTTCCTGATGAAGATCAAAATGCTGGAAGATTGAAATCAAGGATGATGAGATGAATGTCATTCATCGGGAAACTCCCTTCAATGGAATTCACCTTTCTCAAGGAAATTCTACACTTGGTAGACAGGCGACTTGATTTCAGACACTCGAAGTTACCTCCCATTACTCCAACAAGGAACCACAAGGTTCGGGGATGTTCTACCAGATCTTCAAGTCCTGATAAACTCTCATATTCCCAATAGCAAGGCACATTCCATTTGGGAAAACTCACATCGGTGGAAGGTTGCGCCCGGAGATTCTATCCTCCCTCGTACATGTGCTTGAGACTAAGAGGAATCACTGCTGTATGTTTGCCAAAGAAAGTATCCATTGCCTCGAGACTTATGGAACGGATGCTTAGTCGAAATTGGAAATTCCTCCGCATCCAAAGGCAATGAAAGACCGTATGCTTCAACAAAGGGTGGGTTTGATCAAGAATCAACTTCTACAACAGCAATAGGCCTCATCCTCATCCTCATCATGACACTTGGTACTCTCTCTCGCACTACCTTGCTTTGTTACTTTTAGTTTACATTATTTATATTTTTTTTCTGCTTTATTTCTTAAGAAGTAAAAGTTTCATAAAAAAAGAAAAATCACAAAACATCATTTTAAAATAGTGATAGCGCTATTTAATATAAATTAGCTTTTTAATTTTCTTCTTCACCTTATTACTAAGTACCTCAGCTTTATAATCGCTTCTTAGTTAAAAAAAAAAAAACTAACTTTTATGCAGTGTTTGTTTGTTGTACCACTGGATGGTTTTTACTCACCGATGTACTTTGTGTATGTCAAAGAGTTGGCTAGTCCAAAGGGTACATCTTTGGTAAAGACACATCAAATCAAGTGATAGCTGTAATGGTTTGCTCAAAATCATAGGGTCTGCAACCACCCATGCTTAATTGCCGAGGGTTGTATGGTCATCAATTCACCATGGTTTATTCCTTTTTGGAATCCAATAATTGGCTAGCCCACATGTATATGGTATGGTAAAGGCAACTAAATCCATATTTGGTGCTCAATTCACCAATGCTAAGAATTGACTAGTCCTGAGCAAACGGCTACAGGTAAAGACAAATCAAATCCGTTTATATGGTTGCTGGTTTGCCAATAAATCAGATGGTTATCAATGTACCTGTTTTCTAACTCAAACATATGGCTACTCCAGTAGTGATGGTTATTGGTAAAGAGACATCAAACCCATTATTTCAATGATTCACCTCTGTGAGTTAACACACTGAAGATGAGAATAGTATGAAACTTATATGTTTGATACATGATGTCATATGTTGCCGCGAAAGATCTCATGTATCAAGGCCGCTCATCATATAGAGATGTTCCTCTTCTTAATCTTTGTTGCCGATGTTCAACACAATCCTCAACAATTTTAAAAGATCAAGGAACCGAACTTAACCAGTCAAATTCCGCTAGGAGGATTGTTGGGAATTACGGAAAACTACCGAACTGGGTTCTACCGATCTGCCAAGTAATGGCCGTAAAGTTCCACGAAGAAGGAACGAATTGCCGGGTTATACTTCACCGAAGTGATAATGCAGATCGTGATTCACAAAAGTGCTTATCCACGTAGAGAGATAAGCACAAGATGTAGGGCCGTATGTAGGAAAGTCGTCACCGTATGTATAGGTTGGCGCCAGATATATAGAGCTTACTCAGAGTAAACAATATGATGAGTAAAACAATATGATTAGTTGCATGCTTGTCTAAGATGCATGCGTTCTTGTGTTTTGTATTAGAGCATACGTTAAAAATGCTCGTGAGTGATTAGATGGTTTTCTTGCCTATAAAAGGAACCATAAGAGTATGTAATAGAAAGTTTTCTGAAGTTTCAAGTCTTGTAAAACATCCAAAACATAGAGTTTCAATAATCAAAAGATCCATAGAGGATCAAAGAGTTCTTAGTTATTATAACTTGTATTTACTTTCCGCTATAAAATACGAAGTTGAGAGATCTCTATTAGTTTGCTTGTGATTACATAGGCAACACTAACGATCCTCGAAGTGCTTAAGATCTATCAAGAGGTCTTTGTGTTCAACAAGTGGTATCGAGCCTCGTGAAAGTCTTACGATACTAAGAACCATTCATACCCTCATACAACCAAACATATCCTCACCATGCCTGGATCTGATAATGAAACTGAAGTCACCAACACAAACAACACCAACACCACTTCCATGCAACAGCTTAGTCTTTCAAACAATAATGGAAAATTTCCTTATTTGAAAAGGGAAGAATATGATCTTTGGACTATGAAGATGGAAAACTGGATTTCAAATATTGATTGGAATCTGTGGGAGGTGGTGAAGAAAGGAAACAGTTTAAAGAAATGATTCCGTGACAGATGGAAGTTTATCATGGCTCCTCCCAAAACTGGAAGTACCGCCATGCGAGAGAGCACAAAGTAAACTATTCTGCTTCAAGCCATTCCCCGGATCACTGTGATTTTCACCATATGGATGATGCAAAGGACATATGGATGGCTCTCAAAGCAAGGTTCGTTGGAAATGAAGAATCAAAAGAATGAGAAAGTCCATGCCGAGGCAACAATTTCAAGACTTCAATATCTCCGAAGAAGAAGGTATCCACAAAGGATACGACAGGTTCCATAGGATTTTGAGTCACCTAAACCAAATTGAATGCAAACCCGATAATGATGATCAGAACTCAAAGTTCCTTCGATCTTTGCCTCCATCGTGGTTACATGTAAGTATAGCCCTCAAGGCTAAAGGTGGGGTGGACATGCTCACCTTTGATGAGCCGCATACAGACTCTAACTCTTGAACCTGATGTCTAACTCCATACCGTACATCATCTTTCGGTCATGCAGCTTTTGTTGGGACATCTCACTCCAACATGATGGTACAAGCTCCTAGTTCCAACTACTTTCCATCATCTCCAAGTTCCAACTACTTTCCATCATCATCTTGTGCTCCCCATCCACCACATACCACGCCCCACTCCACCATGTTCTCAAACTAAGTCTAGTAGTGTGATGGAGGATGTTCTTCATTCTTTGTTGTCTGATTATGATACTCAGCACTATCTTGCATATGAAGACTTTGATCAGGTGGACCCACTTGAAATGGAGGAAATGAACCTGAAAATGCAGTGGCATTGTGTCAGTGGACATCAAAAGGTTTGAAGAAAAGTCCGAAGGAAGTTTGCTTTCAAGGAAAGGAACCACCGCTTTGATAGGAGGAAAGTCAAGTGTTTCACTTGTCACCAGATGGGGCATTTCTCAAGGGAATGTAAAGACAGTAAGAGTGGAGATGGAGCCAACTACCTCTCCTATCGCCAGAAAAAGCAGAAGCGGAGCTTCAGCAGCCTTCTTACCATGGATGAACAGTCAATGGACTGCACATGAACATGTGAATGAGGAAGCTCATGATACTGATAAGCTTGGATTGCTGGCAAGGTGTACTTCGGATGAAAGGCATGATCAGCTTGCCTTGATGGGACTATCTGTGTACACAACTGATATTTGGTTGTAGTCTTAGATACAATGAACTTAAAGAAGAATATGATGCCATGAAACCTAAGTTTGATGAATGCTATGTTGAAAATGAAGCTCATAAACTAGCATTAAAAAAGTAGAAAGACAAAAAGTATGGTTTCAAAAGAATCAAATAGCTTATGAAGAAAAAGATAAAGGTGTTACAGCTTTGATCTAGAAGTTGCAAATAATTACTTAAAGCCGTCTGAGAAAGCAAAGGATGAAGCTGTTCTAGAACCTAGAGCTTAAAGAAAAGATACGAGGAAATAGCTAGGAATAAACAATGGTTAATTTCGTGTGATAACTGCTAGAGAACTCTATAACGGTCAATCAGTAACCTCTGGCTTAGGATTAGGCTTTCAAAAATATGTTGGAATAGAAGCTAGGTATGATGGTCGAAATCCACACCGCCAGGTTAGCTAACTTTGTAAAAGAGGGTAATATGCATGCTGTCCCCGACCTATTAGAGGTGAATTTATGCCCACGACCTATCCATCATGTTGACTTTGATGGATCACATCATCTATATGGCGAAGTCAAAAGACTTGCCGCACTCGATACCTCATCTAATGATTTTGTCTCTTGCTCGACAAAGGACAATTCATCGGATCAAGGGTCTACTTCCTATGAAAGCCGTGATTCAAATGAGAAGTCTGACCTTTCCAAGCCTGAGCCTACACCCAAGCTTGCACCACAGTCTACTTACAAGCCTTCTAAGGAAGCTGCTGAGGAATCAACTTCCAAGACAGCTTCAAGACTTGTCTTTTAAATCTTTGAATAATCACTGTTAAAAACAATTCCTTGAATGTTTCGCTTTAAGTACTTCTGCATATAATCAAACATCTCCCTATTTGAATAAATCTTCCAAGAAGAAGACATGTTTTGTATGTGGAAGTAAATTTCATTTAATTAAGGATTGTGATTTTTATGAGCAAAGATTGGGTACATGTGCTACTCACCAAAAACATAAATCTAAGTGGACCAATGTTGATAATATTCCACCTTATGTCCCACAAGCTGCTAATTCTGACTCTCATTGAGAGTTCAGTTACTGCATTATGTGAAACCAACTAGCCCATACTTCAAACATGGTTATTGGCCTACTTATGTTGACTCTATGTATGCTGGGATGGGATATGGGAGTACTGCCTGTGAAGCCCCCAGTTGTTCTTGGACTATCAAGGGACCAAATCATCAATGGAGGACCAAGAACAATGGTGGATCCTCTAGATCTTCATGTCCTAACCTGTGATCCATAAGGCGTGTTCAAGTCAAGAATGACTTGAACCTCAATTGAATACTAACAGTATGTATATATTTTATTGTTGTTTGTAGGATCATCCCCTTAAGCATAAGAATATTGGTATTGTTGATAGTGGTTGTTCCAAGCATGTCCGGGAACAGGGATATGATCCACAATTTTGTTCCTATAGAAGGAGGAGGCAATGTGACCTTTGGAGGAAGTGATGGGAGTATCACAGGAAAAGGCACCATAAAGACACCTCATCCTGATTTTGAAAATGTGTACTATGTTAAGGAACTTCAAGATTTCAACTTGTTCTCCGCTTCACAAATCTGTGACACTAAGAACAAAGTCCTCTTCACCGAGAATGAATGTCTTGTGCTGTCTAAAGACTTCAAACTCCCAGAAGAAACTTCAATTCTGCACAAGGTTCCCTAACTCACAATTTATACACATTCAACCTTAATGAAGTTCAACCCGGTGGTGACCTCACGTGTTTGGTGGCTAAAGCATCACTTGATGAATCTACTAAATGGCATAGAAGGATGGCTCATGTGAATTTCAAGACCATAAACAAACTCTCTAAAATGGGTCTTGTTGAAGGTCTTCCCACCAAAGTATTCACCAATGATCATAATTGTGTTGCATGCAACAAAGGAAAACAACACGAGCCTCTACAAAGCTATCAATGCTATGAGCATCATTTCTAACCTCTTCGCTCCACATGGATCTGTTTGGTCCAACTCAAGTCGGCATTGATCATAAGTACTTTCGCTTGTTATCATGATGGCTATAGCAGATTTTGTTGGGTTTTCTAACCAAAGATGAAACATTCATGTTCTAATCGAATTCATCACTCTTGTTGAAAATCACAACAAAAGGTTAAGGGAATTCGGTGTGATAATGGGACATAGTTCAAAAATGCTATTCTTATAGAACTCTGTGGGTCAAAAGGCATAAAGGGACTAGTAATCCAAGAACCCCACAACAAAATGGGGTTGCTGAAAGAAAGAATAGGACCTTAATAGAGGTTTAGGTCAATGCTTGCAGACTCTAAACTCACTATGTTCTGATCGAAGCTGTTGGCAACCAAGGTATGTGCTAAACAGTTTCCCATTACTAGACCACCACTTAAAACACCATATGAACTTCTCTTTGGGAAGGTTCCTGTCATTCACTACCTAAAACCTTTTGGGTGTCAAGTGACCATTCTGAACACCAGTGATCCGTTGGGAAAGTTTGATGAAAAGGCCGATGATGGCTATATTGTGGGTTATTCAGCTCATAGTAAAGCATACAGGGTGTACAATTTGCAAGCCAAGAAGATAGAGGAGACGTTGAATCAGATTTTGGAAGATAAGCCTAATGTTCAAGGACAAGGTCATACGTGGTCTTTTGACCTTGACTACTTAACTGATTATTTGGGTTACACCAGACATTTGGCTAACCAAAATGCAGGTCCTCAAGAGTCTCCCACTAACAATGCAGGTTCCTTAGATGATGATTCTGAAAATGAGTTTGAAGATGATGAGCCACCTATACGTGTGCCTTCTTTCTCCCCTAACAACATTGCAGGTACCACCTCCAAGGATATTGCTGATACGAGTGATGAAGATGAATCACATTATGCCAGGACCTTGCTAGGCTTCAGACTCAAGAATTTGCAACTAAACTTGAAGCAGAGAAACTGAATGGAGAGGTTGCTAATGAAGGAGTCGGTGGAAACCATGTTTCTGGGCTGGTTGATTCTCACACACCTTCTCTCCTCAAATCCTCCTGAAGGCTATGTGCTTCTTCTCATGTTCTTTCCGTGTCTTCGTGACTTTGGTGAACCCTATACACGCTTTCCACAACCTTCAGATCTTGGAAATCATCAACCCAAAGCTGGCATCTTCACCTCACCCTCTTATGATGTGAATTTGAACCAACCCTCACTAATCTTGATTCATCCATTGAAGTCAACCCCACTACTACTCAGAGGATCAATATTGCTCATCCTCAATCCAACATTATAGGTGATCTTTGGCACTGTTCGAACTCGGAGGGCTATCTCTAGTCCTCGGTTTGACAGATTGCTTTTTTCTCTTATGTCTCCAACCAAAGAAAGAGACAATCACACAGAATTCAAGCATTGTCTGTTTGCTTGTTTTCTTTCTCAAGTGGAACCAACAAGTGTTTCTCAAGCCCTTAACGATCAAGCCGCTAGAAGCAATGCAAGAAGAGATGCAACAATTTCACAATCGCCAGGTTTGATCTTGGTTCCACTCCATGATGGCAAATATGCCATTGGGACAAAGTGGATTTTGAAGAATAAGAGAGATGCTCGGGTGTGTGTGATAAAAACAAAGCAAGATTAGTGGCCAAGGGTCGCAGACAAGAGGAGGGATTGATTATGATGAAGTGTTTGCCCCTCGTGAGTAGAAGCCATTCGAATTTTCCTGGCTTATGCTTCTTACATGGGCTTCATGGTATATCAAATGGATGTTAAAGGTGCTTTTCTGTATGGTGAGATTGAAGAGGAGGTTTATGTCTCTCAACCCAAGGGATTTGAAGACCCAGATCACCCAAATCATGTTTACAAGGTTGTTAAAGCTCAGATGGCTTACATCGTGCACCTAGAGCGTGGTATGCTAGCTTTCATCATCACCAAGCATGGTTACGTGAGAGGTGCTATTGATAAAACTCGTTCCTCAAGAAGAATTACCGCATATAATTCGTGCAAGTTTATGGACGACATTATTTTTGGTTCCACAAACGAAACTTGGTGCAGGGAGTTTGAGGAACTAATGAAGGGTGAATTTCAAATGAGTGCTATGGGAGAGCTTACTTTCTTTTTGGGTCTCCAAGTTCAGGAACAAGATGGCATTTTATCTCACAAGATAAATATGTGAGAGACATTTTGAAGAAGTTTGGTATGGAAGGTGTTAGGACTGCCACAACACCTTATGAAGCTCCAAAGACTAGAGCAAATAATGAACCAGATCTACCGTGAATGTTCATCCTGACAGTCCATGATTGGTTCATTGATGTATCTAACTAGCTTCAAGACCGATATTACTTTTGCTATGAGTGTTTGTTCTCGACATCAAGTTACTCTACTTACTTCCCATCTCAATGTGCCAAGAAGATCTTTAAGTACCTCAAAGGCCAACCTCTTTAGGCCTTTGGTACCCAAAAGAATCTCCTTTCAAGTTGGAAGCATATAGTGACAGGATTATGCCGGTGCAAATCGATAGAAGATCCACAATCTGCCAATTTCTGGCAAGAGGTTGATTTCTTGGCAATGCAAGAAACAAACCATTGCGGCCTCAACTATCGGCGAGTATGTGGCTGCTGCAAATTGCTGTGGTAAGTCCTTTGGATTCAAAACCAATTGCCACTATGGGTACAATTTCATGAACACTACAATTCATATAGATAATCAAAGTACCATCTGCATAGTCAAAAATCCAGCTTTTTCACAATGGACAAAACACATTGAAATCAAGCACCACTTTATAAGAGATGCTTATGAAAAACATTTAATAAAAGTGGCTAAAATCCATACCATGATAATGTGCAGACTTATTAAAAAAGTTTTGATGGACCAAGGTTTCAACACCTCGTGGTCAATATTGGAATGTTAAACCCTTGATCAGATCATTTAAGGAGGCATAGCTCAGGGGAGCATATGCCTCGGAGGATTTGTGCAAACTCTCGTGATATTTTGTATATTATTTGTCTACTAACACTAACTTCTTAATATTCTAGTTTGTGTGTTTTGTGTTTGTATGTTTTGTGTCTGTTGTTTGTCTCATGTATTGTCTCTGCTCCTTATCCTGATTGCGCTTTGTATATCCCATGATCAAGATCAAATTCATCAAGTGTGGTTCATTAGTACATGGTCAAGATAGCTAAAAGAGTGTTGCTAGTTTCTTCGATATCAAAAGTATCAGCAAACAATTTGATTCCATCAAGTAATAATTCTCAAGAAAAGAAATTGAAGTCAAATTGTTCATTCATTCATTCAAGAAACAAATACATTATAGCTTACATAAAGTCAACCTATCTATATATGCATCTTCAAGATACGAAATAACACTTAAGCTAATCCTAATCTAGTGTATATCCTTCATTCCGAAATCTAAGTGAATGTTGGATATGCATTAGATGCTGGCTTTGTTGGTCTTGCATAACCATCCATTCCGCCTTACTAGATGGTTGGATATGCATGACCAAAGACGACGAAGATGCTAAGGACCAAAATAGGAGGATGGATTGATGCAAACGATTGATGATGACGATGACCACGCAGGATGACGGAGAAAAATAACGGTCCTCGTGTGCTTCATCTATGCATTTCAACCAAAATGCAATCGATCCACCCTCTCTAAGCCCTTCTATTATACGATGTATGTTGATACACCAAAAGATGGTGTAAAGGAGACCAAGAACCACCTCTATCTGGGAGTGGCGGATTCTGCACAGGTCTTGTTGAGACCGAGGTGCCGAGGTTGGGAGTAAGATGTTCCTCCAGGAGTCATCGAATCATCGCATTCACTTGGATTCACTACACCGTCATCTTCAAGAAGGAAGAAAGGGTGATTTATTTGGTCGATGGGTTGAGGAAAGTAATACGTACCATGGGTTTGATTCAACACTTGATGATGATGAAGAAGATGATGAAGATGAGGTTGTGAGATCTATGATCTCGTGTTTGGTATTCATGGTATAATTTTGTTGATTGGGGTTATTTTTGCATCTAGGGTTTGTGGTAAATATTTGGGGATCTTGGTGAAGAGATGAGTTACATTGGGATCATTTTATAGACGGATTCGAGGCTCAATGAGTATTAATGCAAGTGGTTGGCACAAGAATTTCTAGAATCTTACCGAAGATTTTCTTATCTTTGATGCATTCTGCTGAAGTTATAACTTCAGAAGATTGATCATGTGTTACTGCCAGTGTTATTTTGGTTAGTCAAAGATGCAATACATGTCAGCAAAGGTCAACCAAACGGTCCATTTTTCTTTGACTATAATTTGGGCAAAAACACTCAATCCACCATCACTCTCTTCTAACAAACCAATTCCTCTCATCCTTATTTCGCAAACACTCACCATTTCGAGAATCATAACTCTAAACACTCATATCCCTCATGGCTCTTGAATTTAAACATGATCACAACAAAGTTGCATTTCTGGGAAATGGCAAGGGATATGAATTGTACTAACCAATGGTGGAATTCCCTGAAAGGTCCAAGATCAAGTATGCTCTAACTCATTCTCCAAATGAGATATATGAATCACTAGTTACTCAATTTTGGGAATCACTGGTAAGAGGAGTGAGACAGAGATCAGGGCTGTGATTGATGAAACAGAGCACATAGTGACAGAGGACCTGATAGAGGAAGCTTCACTTGAAGATGCCGATGGAGTATTTTACTCCAATCGTGAAGATGTGCTTGGCTAAGAGAAATTGGCTATCGAACAAGAACTGATATGTGGTGAAGAAGGAACTCGCCCAAATGGAGGTTCCTCGGTTCACACGTCAATGCATGAGCAACAAGACCGAGGATGGGACCAGCTTCTACCCAACCGGCTATGGTATTGTGTGTCTTTCCCAAGGGGTAACTTTCAATTTTTCTAAGTATATTTTGAAAACATGGTTGAAAATATTCAAAAGAAAAAGGGAAAAATTTTAATGTACCCAAGGTTTCTACAAATGATTTTAGACACTACTACCCAATCCCAATCTTTCTATCCCATAGGTACTTTAATCTAAATTGTTTGCCACAATGAGAACCCACTTCAGGGAACATCATCCCTTGCTAGCAGCCATGTTGCCCCAAGGTAATAATGAGGTCACCATGAGGAGAATGTGGCTCATAATCCTCCCCTTCACCAAGCTACTGATGGTATTCCATTAGTTGACATTGATGCGGCCCTCATCAACTGTTAGCAACTCATGTTGCCCTGCATCACCATGTCCCAGTCCTCCACCCACACTAGCTACTCATGATGAGTCCGATCTATATAGACTACCCACACCAAGTCCTGTTAGGGATCCTCTCAAGATCTTCTCACTTTGAGCATGACCATGATTCTACTGAAGGTCCAATGAAGCTCCCCCACCACAGAGCAATCACCGGTGGAGCCGAGGACCCTATTACACTCTCATGTCTATGCTCGTCAACAGTATGCTGCCGAGGTTACTAACTGAAAAAGGAGCTTGCAGACCAAGTCTTCTTTGGAAGTAAGATTGAAGATCTACAGAATCAAGTCAAGAAGTTAGAGGACAAAATCAAAGGGGGCTCCAAAAGGAAACTTGTGGTTTCTTCTGATGAAGAACAAGAAGTACCTCGTTTTGGGTCTCTTGACTTGTTGGGATTTTCTCTCAATGATCCTTCATCATTAGTCGCACTTCCTCAAAGAAGAAGGAACATGTTCTCTACACAAGAAGAAAGAGATCTTATTTACATAAGGTTTCTTCTCCAAGCTTCTAAGGAACCTAGTGCGATAAGACTACATCTCGGCCGATGTGCGAATGGAGGATGTTTCTTCTCGATCATGATGACTCGAGTATTGCAACTGAGGTCCTCTGTAGATTTATATCCAAGATGAGTGTGTTAAGAAGCCTGATGACAAAGGAAAAAATGTCATAACTAATGATGAGCTTGGTCCCACCGGTGAGTGAGGAGGAAATACTAGGTCAAGCAAGTAGATTGGCTGAGTTTGAAAAGTCAAAGGAAAGTGAAGTATTGGCTCATCAACTTGAAACAGAGGATTTTTCATCCTTAACTCCTAAGAAAGAAGAGAACTAGATGCAAGCGGGAGATGCTCACAACACCGATGTTCTAACTCAAAGAAGTCATTTCAAGACCTTCTCTTGCTCAAAGTATACTAGGTGGAGATTTCCTCGTGACACTTATGTGAGCTTAATGATGGCTCAGTGGAAGACAAAGGAAGCAAGAAGCTATTGCACAAAGGAAAGCCATCAAAGCCGTAAGAACAAAGACAAACCTCCTTCTAAAGTTGAAATGAGAATGGTGGTGAAGAACCAATGCTCAATGTACAACTCTGGCTTAACAATGAAACAAGTCAAGGCTTTTCCTGATCATGTCATGTTTCGCAAATATAACCAAATCATGATGGACAGATCATCATCTTCAACACATTCTACCAACTTGAAAAGGATTGTTGAGAATGAAACCGCTTCGAAGCCAAAAGACTTAAGTCGATGATGCTCCACCCAAGGTGACCTCTCCAAATATTCCGCCAAGCAACTCGGTTGCTTCCTCTACTAACAAGGGTCAACCAACCATCTTCCATTCTCCGAAGCACCCGATGTATCGCTCCCACTTCATCGTGGCACCGTTGTCACACTAGAGGATTCTAAAGTTAAGGAAGCCGATCTTGCTGAAATAAAACAAAAAGGGCCATAAAGATGCTCCACAGATGAATGCACTTCGTGATCCAACTAAGTCCCCTACCTCTTCAAGTCCTACCTCAAATGTTCAAGATGAAAATGCTCCCTCTCGGGAAATCTATAAGCTGGGAGGAGGAAGAAGAGAATGGCCAAAAGATCTCCCTGATCTTGAAGCGATAACTCAACGTCATTATAGAGGGATCTCGCTGCTGATTTTCCCCGATGAAGATCAAAATGCGTTAGAAGATTGGAAACTGAAGGATGATGAGATGAATGTCATTCATCGAAGGAACTCCCCTTCAATGGAATTCACCTTTCTAAAGGAAATTCTACACTGGTAGACAGGCAGACTTGATTTCTCTCAGACACCGAAGTTACCTCCCATTATCGCAACAAGGAACCACAAGGTTCTGGATGTTCTTACCAGAGATCTTCAAGTCCTATTAAACTCTCATATTCCAATAGGCACATTCCATTTGGGAAAACTCACATCTGGAAGGTTAAGTCCCCGAGATTTATCCTCTCCTCGTACATGTGCTTGAGACTAAGAGTGGAATCACTGTTGTATGCTTGCTCGAAAGAAAGTATCCATTGCCCGAGAGACTTATGGAACGGATGCTTAGTCGTGAAATTGGAAATTCTCTCTCCGCATCCAGCAATGAAAGACTCAGATGCTTCAACAAGTTGGTGGGTTTGATCAAGACTCAACTTCTACAACAAAGAATAGGCCTCATCCTCATCCTCATCATGACACTTGGTACTCTCTGCACTACCTTGTTTGTTATTTTTAGTTTACATTATTTATATTTTTTTCTGTTTTATTTCTTAAGAAGTAAAAGAGTTTCATAAAAAGAAAAAATCACAAAAACATCATTTTAAAATAGTGATAGCGCTATTTAATATAAATTAGCTTTTTAATTTTCTTCTTCACCTTATTACTAAGTACTCCGCTATAATCGCTCTTAGTTAAAAAAACTAACTTTTATGCAGTGTTTGTTTGTTGTACCACCTCGATGGTTTTTACTCACCATGTACCTTGTGTATGTCAAAGAGTTGACTAGTCCAAAGGGCGCTTGGTAAAGACACATCAAATCTGTGATAGTCAGAATGGTTTGCTCAAAATCATAGTGTATGCAACCACCCATGCTTAACTGCTGAGGGTTGTATGGTCATCAATTCACCATGGTCTATTCCTTTTGGAATCCAAGAATTGGCTAGCCCACATGTATATGGCATGTGGTAAAGGCAACTAAATCCATATTTGGTGCTCAATTCACCAATGCTAAGAATTGACTAGTCCCGAGCAAACGCCATGTAAAGACAAATCAACTGCTTATATGGTTGCTGGTTTGCCAATAAATCGATGGTTATCAATGTACCATGGTTTTCACTCAAACATATGGCTACCCAAAGAGTAATGGCTATCAGGAAGAGACATCAAACCCATTAATTTCAATGATTCACCTCTCACAGGAGTTAACACACCCGGAAGTGATGAGAATAGTATGAAACTTATATGTTTTGATGTACATGATGTCATATGTTGCCGCAAAGATCCGGGCGATCACGTTCAAATATCATAGAGATGTTCCTCTTCTTAATCTTTGTCTTATGTTCAACACAATCCTCAACAATTTTAAAGATCTATCAGGAAACCGAACTTAACCTAGTCAAATTCCAGCTTTAGGAGGATTGTTGGGAATTACGGAAAACTACCTGAACCGGCCAAGTTCTACCGATTCAAGTAATGTATCAAAAGTTTCTCACAAGAAGGAACGATTCGCTGGTTATACTTCACCGGTGATAATGCAGATCGTGATTCACTGAAAGTGCTTATCCACGTAGAGAGATAAGCACAAGATGTAGGCCGTATGTAGGAAAAGTCACCGTATGTATAGGTTGGCCAGATATATAGAGCTACTCGTAATAAACAATATGATGAGTAAAACAATATGATTAGTTGCATGCTTGTCAAGATGCATGCTTTTGTGTTTGTATTAGAGCATACGCAAAAATGCTCGTGAGTCATTAGATGGTTTTCTTGCCTATAAAAGGAACCATAAGAGTATGTAATAGAAAAGTTTTTCTTAAGTCTTTCAAGTCTTGTAAAACATCCAAAACATAGAGTTTCAATAATCAAAAGATCCATAGAGGATCAAAGAGTTCTTAGTTATTATAACTTGTATTTATCCGCTAAAATACGAGTTGTAGCGATCTTCTATTAGTTTGCTTGTGATTACATAGGCAACACTAACGATCTCCGAAAGTGCTTAAGACCTATCAAGAGTCTTTGTGTCTAACAAGTGGTATCGTGAGCTCCTGAAAGTCTCTACGATACTAAGAACCATTCATACCCTTATACAACCAAACATACCCTCACCATGCCCCGATCTCATAATGAAATCAAGTCACCAACACAAACAACACCAACACCACTTCCATGCACAAATTAGTCTTTCAAACAAGAATGGTAAATTTCCTTATTTTGAAAAGGGAAAGAATATGATCTTTGGACTATGAAGATGGAAAATCGATTCCAATATTGATTGGAATTGTGGGAGGTGGTGAAGAAAGGAAACAGCTTTAAAGAAAAATGATTCCGCATGTGGATGGGAAGTTTATCATGGCTCCCAAAACCGCCGCCAAGAAGTACCGGCCATGCAGAGAGCACAAAGTAAACTATTCTCGCTTCAAAGCCATTCATGAAGATCACCTATGTGATTTTCACCATATGGATGATGCAAAGGACATATGGATGGCTCTCAAAGCAAGGTTCGTGAAATGAAGAATCTAAAAGAATGAGAAAGTCCATGCCGAAAGCAACAATCAAGACTTCAATATCTCCTCGGTTAAGAAGGTATCCACAAAGGATAATGACAGGTTCCATAGATTTGAGTCACTAAACCACCTCGAATGCAAACCCGAATGATGACCGCAACTCAAAGTTCCTTCATCCTGCCCATCGTGGTTACATGTAAGTATAGCCCCTCAAGTTATGGGTTGACATGCTCACCTTTTGATGAATGCATTAAACAGACCGTAACTCTGAACCATGTCTAACCCATACCGCATATCATCTCTCGTCATACAGCCTTTGTTGGGACATCTCACTCCAACATGATGGTACAAGCTCCCAGTTCCAACTACTTTCCATCATCTCCAAGTTCCAACTACTTTCCATCATCATCTTGTGCTCCCACTCCACCACATAACACTCGCCCCACTCCACCATGTTCTCAAACTAAGTCTAGTAGTGTGATGGAGGATGTTCTTCATTCTTTGTTGTCGACATGATACTCAGTATCTTGCATATGAAGACTTTGATAAGGTGGACCCACTTGAAATGGAGGAAATGAAACCGAAAATGCAGTGGCATCGCCGTCATGGACATCAAAGGTTTGAAGAAAAGTCCGAAGGAAGTTTGCTTTCGGGAAAGGAAACATTTCGCTTGATAGAGAAAAGTCAAGTGTTTCACTTGTCACCGCATGGGGCATTTCTCAAGGGAATGTAAAGATGAAGAGTGGAGATGGTTTCAACTACCTCCTATCATTGAAAACAACAGAAGTCGAGCTCGCCACCCTTCTACCATGGATGAACAAAGTCAACTAGACTACACAAACCTGAATGAGGAAGCTCATGAATGAGTAAGCTTGGATTGTCGCAAGGTGTACTGGATGAAAGGCATGATGCTTGCCTTGATGGGACTATCTCGTGTACAATAACCTGTATATTTGGTTGTATTCTTAGATACAATGAACTTAAAGAAGAATATGATGCCATGAAACCTAAGTTTGATGAATGCTATGTTGAAAATGAAGCTCATAAACTAGCATTAAAAATGTATGAGAAAGACAAAAAGTATGGTTTCAAAGAATCAAATAGCTTATGAAGAAAAGATAAAGGTGTTAAGCTTTTGATCTAGAAGTTAAAATAATTACTAAAGCCGCCTCGAGAAAGCAAAGGATGAAGCAGTGGTTCTGCAACCTAGAGCTTAAAGAAAAAGGAATGAGAAATAGCTAGAATAAAACAATGGTTAATTTCTGGTGATAATCATAGAGAACTCTATAACAAATAATCAAGAACTCCTCCGGCTAGGATTAGGCTTTCAAAATATGTTGGAATGAAGTTAGGTATGATGGTCAGAAATCCTCAACAATTTTTAAAAGATCTATTAAGGAAACTCGAACTTAACCTAGTCAAATTCCGTTAGGGAGGATTGTTGGGAATTACGGAAAAACTATGGAACTGCCAAGTTCTACCGATCTCGGCCAAGTAATGGCCGTAAAAGCCACAAGAAGGAACGAATTCTGCTGAGTTATACTTCACTGAAGGATAATGCAGATCGTGATTCAGCTGAAAGTGCTTATCCACGGGAGAGATAAGCACGCGATGTAGGCCGTGAGGAAAAGTCACCGTATGTATAGGTTACACAGATATATAGAGCTACTTTAATAAACAATATGATAAGTAAAACAATATGATTAGTTGCATGCTTGTCTAAGATGCATGCGTTCTTTGTGTTTGTATTAGGAGCATACGTTAAAATGCTCGTGGAGGATTAGATGGTTTTCTTCATAAAAGGAACCAAGAGTATGTAATAGAAAAAGTTTTTCGGAAGTCTTTCAAGTCTGGTAAAACATCCGAAACATAGAGTTTCAATAATCAAAAGATCCATAGAGGATCAAAGAGTTCTTAGTTATTATAACTTGTATTTACTTTCCGCTATAAAATACGAGTTGTAGAGATCTTCTATTAGTTTGCTTGTGATTACATAGGCAACACTAACGATCTCCGAGTGCTTAAGACCTATCAAGAGGTCTTTGTGTCTAACAACCATTGATAAAAGAAACAACCGGGATAAGATAACATGCACGTACACGGATGTTTTGAAACAGTTAAGTATTCATTTTCTCCCCCTCAACACTTGATCGGAAAAATACTGAATTTTGAAAGATTTGAGTGTTGACGGAAGAGTTGTACTTGCCATGTTAAAAAGAAATATAGTAGAAGAGTATTTTTGTTGTTTTATCCGATTTTATATTTTTGTATTTTGTTTTGAAAAATTTACAAAACAAGTTTTGGTGTTTGACTGGTTTAAGAATGTTTTAAGAGTTCATCCGGTCCTCTTGAGTCAAACACCTCATACCAATCTGTGGACCAACTCATTAAACCTAGCAGAGCTAAGGCTGGTGAGAAGATTCTCAATTGGTATTCTATACCCACAAAATATAATCAACAAAGACTGCTCCACGGGTCCTTGATGAAGTGATATCGAAGATCGATGTGCTTTGATTTAGAATGCCAACTGAAGTTGCATGAGACGCGCTAATAGCACTTATTGTCGCAAAGACATCGGTATTCTCGGTCAAATACGTAATCATAGTCTTTGAGTTGTGTTCTCATCCAAATGACTTGAGCACAACACGCCGACATGGCTACATATTCTCGCTTCGTTGAGGACAAAGGATGTACAATCCTCGCTTCTTTCGATTGCCAAGATACCAATTTGTCACCAAGAAATTGTAGTGCTCCTGAAGTACTTTGATTGCCAAGGCACGCCCGATGGGCGGGCATGACTTATAATTATCGTTGGAAGGTATTAGTTAACACAAAATAATATATAAAGAAGGCGAGCATGACGTATAATTATTGTTAAATTATGATTATCGTTGAAAAATTAAGTTAACGAAAAATAATATAAAACGTGAATATTATTGGTATAACAGTTGTTTCTTTCTTAGCATGTTAACCTCGTCAACTAATGATCGTAGCATCTGGTGGTTCAATGACTCATAATCTCTGCATAAATTAAAAAACACAAAACAATAAGTGATCATGTGGATATTTTAATATAACTTATAAAAAATACTTTATGTTTATCTGTATGTATGTGTAAATGGCATACATAAGTTGACATAATGCGAGGCTAATGAACAATAATCTAATATTGTTGATGATCCATGGTTGTTGTTCAATGTCATTTCCATATCGAAGCACCACAAATTCAATCAAGAATGTGATACCAAAATCTGTGTGAAAAAGAAAAACAAAAGATTACTCTATGCATAAGAAAGAATCAAAGCCAATTTATGTGTGTAAGTGTGGTATTGTGAAAAACCTAAGGATAGTTGGGTTTTAGTGGCTCATCCGGTTTCTCACTACTGATTTTATTTTACAAATATATATAGAAATTCATAATAAGCGAGTTATACAGTTAGTGTTTGCTAACATGGTCACAAACTACTTTACACTTAAACAAAAATCAAGTTTTACTAATTTAAGTGGCCGCGTTGAGTAATTAGCTAACCCTAATGGCCGATTTTTACAAAAGAGGTTATATCATGGTTGTTTAAAAATACAATGTAAAAAATTCATTACCACAATACCTGTTAAAGAACTTTGTAAATTATTCTTTCAATGTATCATTCTGTTAGTTTCATTAGATTGTCGCTTGTTTGTTGTACACACACAAACATACATGCAACATTTAATGTAATGTATAGAACAATGTATAATAAATTGATAATTAACAACACGAGTCATTCTGACCCGTGCGTTGCACACGAGCTAATCTAAATGTGGAAAGCGTAATGCTTGTGACTATTTTGCAAGGTATTTTAGGTTACTCCTGCTATACTTGGATTCATAGCGAATGTCATTACTAATTTTTATGTTTGAAACTCTCACTTTTTTTTTATCATGGACGGATTTCGTTGGTCAATAAGTTTGTAAGTTGTGATCTTAGAAATGATTCTCATGCCTAACAAATATGTCTAAAAGTATGCCTCATAATAATATTTGGACACATCGCCAGATCAAGAGTGAATGTTTGAAAGAAAGATTGCAAAACCCGTGTCAAGTAATAGATGGATTAGACATATTTTATGTCTCATGTAAACATTATTATCAATCAATATTATAATTCAATTAATCAACCACGTCTTACATATTAAAATTATTTAGGCCGAGTCAAAAATTCAAAATCATGGTATGCATACGATTTATTCGTAACATAAAAGGTATCTCACTTTTTAGATGCAAGTGATGTTAATTTATGTTTTAATACATTTATTTACTTATTATTATGATGTTTTAGGATGGCAATGCACGGACGTGTTCACCGTAAAGAATTATCGGTTTTGCAAGTATTATGCATATTTAGTTATTATGCTTAGTTTTAATCGGGAGAGTCTTTGTAAATATAATTGTTTCAAGAAAAAGGTATAATTCTAGGCAAAACTAATAGCTAACACGACATATCTAAGTGTGCATAGCGTAGTAACAGTGATAAATGCATTTAGTTTTTGGTTAGTATAAAACAATATTTGGTAATAGATAAGTGATAATAAAATCCAAAGCACCAAGATATGTTGATGGGCTGACCATAGGCTTTCTTCCCAGTGTTAAAACGAAGGAATGGACCTGTTGGGTCATAACCATGTGGATACCTTTTCTTGACATCAAAAAGCACCGAAAATTTGATAAAGAGTAACATAATGTATTAATCTCACATATCAATAAATGAACTAAACTTTCGACACCAACTGAAACCTTGTAAAGCTATAACAAATGTTACAAATACATGCCATGTACATATAAGGGGCTTAACAGCAACAACTTGTAGTACATGATCCTTGTTGTTTCCAAGAATATCAATGCAACCATCATCCGGGACAACATTTTTTTAAACACCCCCTTACTTGCAGAAAATCCGTATATCAGCAGGCCAAGCACTTTTTTTTTTAACTTTATATGAAGATGAAATCATACAACACAGGTTTTTACCCAAAAAAACATACATCGCAGATTCAAACTACATAAAACGTTATACCATGTATCTTATCTTTTATGTATAAATTTGTTCTTTTTCATTGTAGGTAATCAGAATTCCTTATCGACATTATATCAAAATACGGATAGCCAAAAATTAGTTTGTCCTATATCAATCCAAAAATTTACAATCAAAATAATGGATAGCCAAATATAGCCTACCTTAAACACGTGTTTTGACAGCTTTGAATACACACAACCGATTTTAAGCATCCCTTTTTCTTCTTTCATATCATTTTTCTGTTTTCAAATCTACACAAAATGCCTCCACCCAACTTGACCTGCACATTCTCACCAGCAAAACTACAAAATAACAACCACCCAAAAAAATCAACCAACTGTTAATATGTGGTTTTAAGATCTTACTTCAGAAGAGATTGAGCCACTGGATGGTCTTTTCAGACCCTTTCACCATATGGTCCCAAGCTCTTCAATTTCTCGTCCTTTATAAAGACCTAGAGACTAAATAGCAGGATGCTTAATAACGGGAAAAAGGGTCAAATTATAACCTCTATTGTTTTCGCAAATACACCATAATAAGATTTTTATCTCAATGGCTGTCAAACGGTCGGTCAAAACGTTACATGTTTTATGCGCGACGTTTGAATAATTTCACCCACTTGCCCCATTTCACATGTTACATGACAGGAAATCCAAACCTCCCCATATAAGTTCAAAAGCGTGATAATAATTTGCATCTCAATATCAATATGCGGCCAGGTTAATAAAGATAAGTATCACATACCAATGTCAGGTTAAAAAGATAATTATCAAATTCCAGCTTCGACACGACCGACGGAATTTGCATCTCATTAATGTATTGTACATCGTAGTTTCTGCATAGCACGATTACAACTACAATTATTAATGACAGTATAAAAATGAAAAGTCATGCGATCTTTGATTAGCCTTACCCGAGTGCGCCGCCCAAATATCAAAATCACACCTACCAAAATTGATGTATGAGCTCCAAATCAAATAAGCTCATAAGCTAGAAAAATAAGCTAATCCAAATATCTTCTAACAAAAAATCAAAACCCAAACGCCAGTTGCAAATATAGTCACAAACACCTCATCCGGCTTCTGATAGTATTCATGCATGTACAACTTGTTAATTTAGTTTATGGAAAGTGTCCTCTCTAAAATATCCTTTTCTTCTTCTTTCATTGAAGCGTAGTTGCCAAAAGTATTTTACAAAAGATACTTACGAACATGAAAATTACAGAACAACTCTTAATACGCATAAAGATTCAAGTGAGATTACCGATTGTAAAGCAGCTAAACATCTTTTCAAGAGCAGAAGAAATATCCAAATAGCTAGAATAGATCTCGAGATCCACTTTCCTCAAATATGGAGCACCATCCATGCTGACCTTTAAATAATGGCAGCCAACTGATCCCACCTTTAGATCGTCTTCTTCTTTGTTCTTTATTTGGCTAACAGTCGGTGTTCTACTTAAAAGAACGAACTGGAGGCCATCCTACAACTTGTTGCCTGAATCATAAACATAGGACTTTTAGAATTTCAGTAAAAGAATAACCATTAAAAAATCAAGCAAGAAAGAAAATAAAGATTAAATCAAAAGCAATAATAACATATCAAAAAGAGAGAAATACCAAGAAACTTTTGCTAAATATTGGTATGCTTGAATTTTTAGTGCCACATGAGTTGCTTCCTCACTTCATAATTTATACGATTTTTTTTAGTGAAACTATTGATTGTTAGGAAATAAACAAACATTCATAGGAACATGGAACATTTTAGTTTTTGAGCATAAAATATTACTGAATTGAGTTTTTAGAGTTTTATTTTGAAATGCATTGGGTAAATGTGATGAAATGGGTATGTTTTATATGGGTCACAGCCGGAATTTCTCGGTATGGGTTAAAGTGGTAATTTTTCAGTTCGGGTCACGTGTTGGCCATGCCAGATTGTGTCGACCCACTGCCCCTTTTTGTTCATTTAAATAAAAAACTTAATGTGTTGATTATACATTTTTAATTACAGAAACAATTCTATTAATATATGAATCTTTGAATTAAAAGATTTAGGAGGTTCAAATGAATTTATAACATACTTGTGTGCAACTTTCAGCTTGTTTGGCCAAACTTGTTCCCCTTAATCTTAACTTTGTTTTTTGACCTGCTTGAGAGAAAAAAACAATCCTAGAACTATGTATGTGCAAGATATTATTGACATACCTGTAGGGTAAACATGTAAGTTGATTCCCGAAGCCTTTGCCAAAGCATTCCAGCAAACAACTGAGTGCATGCACCGACTGTATACTTACAGAGCACTGTAAAAATGGCAAGTCCAGCAAGGTACCACAGCTTTTTAGACTCCACTGAGCATCCTTGGTGCAACACTTTACTGAGTACCAAACATCCATGCTGCAGTAGCAGACTTGGTACAGAACAAACCGTTGGTCACGCTCTCAACCAACAATTGGTTTAATACCTTCATCTTTCATGTTGCGGATCTGTATAAAATGAGATGATTCTTTAAATTAGACAAATAAACTTCACCGACTTATTAAGTATATGTCAATGTGCTATACAAAAGCAATTATTTTCGAAAGACCTAAGGAATATGTTACAAATGACTAATATAGTAAAAATAGCTGACATGGTAAAAATGGCACAATTTAAAATTGAATTTTGTACAAATGAAATTGCATAATTGATATAAAACAGATCTTCCAATTTAAGATTTAAGTTTCTACAAATAGATCGACATAATGGACTAAAAACTTACTTCTTCGTGTTCAATTGTTCGGCTTCATGGCGTGATGATCTGGCTACTGTAAATCTTGTAGCCTGCACCCTAGAAAACCTTTACGGGTTAGCTTTGATTGTAAAATAAGGCTAAATTGAAACTACATAAGTAAAGCTAAATTGAAGCTATGCATGGACATGTTTAAAAGATTCAAATAAAGCAAAATTGAAGCTACATATAGCCTACGAAACGTGTCAGTTGTTGAATCTTTGACAATAGAAGGAAGCGCACTTGTGGTTGTCATTGGAGCAATAACACCAACAGATGACGCAAACGAGGTTTCATGGCCAGAGAGGTTAAATACAACAGGCGACTTTTCAGATGGAGTCCGTTGAACTCGACATTTTGTGTGAGACCGAAATCAGTAGCAAACAAATTAGGCATCATACCACTTGGCGCAATAAAATAATGAAGTTCAAAATTTCTGAATACATTGACAAAGCTGAATAATGAAGTGGACGATACTTCAGATGTAGTTATTATCTTGGTTGCGAACGGTAGTGGGATCATATGGTATGCCTTGTCGTATCAGGCCTTCAAGACCGCTGGCATGACAAAGTCTTGGTTGCCACTGTTCACTCATAGACGTTGAAACCCGGTTAATACCACCCACCTGAAAATTGAGCTTAATAGTGTTGGTGTTTCAGATTGTTTTTTTCTCTGCGTAACTGCTTACCATATTCAGCCTAAAAATCCATTATGAATTGATTAATACTTCAAAAGTTTCTAAGTGGACACGTTATTGTTTGTTTTTTAAGCTTTTTTAAAGTGGCATATATTTAAGGCAGTTGGTAAATGTGTAACCGTATTGGTAAACTATATTGTTACCTGTAGTCGGGATTTGGCTGGGGTCCATGGTCCATTTATGCACTGGAATTTCGTGTGTCACCTTTCGAGACGCTATATTGAGCAGTTTTCTGTAAGTGAAGTGGTTTTCTGAAAATAGTAAAATGAAAAATACTGAGTTCTTTATCATTTACCGTATCAGTGGTGGCACGAAGAGAATTATTCAAATCATCTGATATAACAAATAAACAATTAAACTAATTTCTATTTCAGTCGTAGCACAATACAATTTTAGGCATCTTATTACACAAATAACACGTATCCTGACAACTCTAACCATCTCCTCAATCACTTTCCTACTGTTAATGATCCGCAAAACGACTCTATACTCCTCAAAAATTGCCATTTCAGTTTGTATTTTTCCGGTTATGAGTGCAACTTATTCAAGTATAACAGCCCAACCTAATAACCTCATAAACAAAAAAAGCTCAGCGCATCAGCTTTTCCAAAGACAACTGAGCCCGTAAGCCGGTAAAATAAGCTAATCCAAACACCCCATTAATCAGTTTCCCCAATCTATCACAAAATCCGACATAATTCAGCTGTCAAATAAATAAAAACCAACCAATAATTTGACCCCTATGAACGTAACAATGAAATATTAAGTTATTAACAGTAAAATATTAACATCAATTACAAAAAAATTAAATAACCTTGCATATTTCATCTCTAGTTTTCAGAGGAGACCCTTTAAGAGCAATTTTCCAAACTTCAATTGGCTTATACCTATTAAATCAAATCAAATAAAAACCGAGATAATTATTATCTGAAAATGGGTAATTAACGACAATGTAATTTACATACTTGAATGTCCACGTATTGTTTGCTCTTTGTTCATAAACTTCAATCGGTTCCAGTTCTTGGTGTCTCGCTGTTCCAGAAAACAAAAGTTGGCCTTACTGATTCAATATTAGTATACAACTTAAAGTAAATTTATACTAATTCGGTACCTCACATATAACTTTAATCGACAATTATAGTGGAATCAATATTGATGAATGATAAAGGGAGACTTTAAAGGCTTGGGCCATAATTGCTGAAAGGTGTAATGGTTCTCTTCATCTTCTGCTGCAATTGATGGAGAATACTCACCCTTCATATTTTTTCTACCAGAGATCGTGTTTTTGTTTTGGATTTGCGTCACTAAATCATCATCTTATATGGTATTTGGAGGCAATGTTGAGAGATGAATGATATGAATTCATTATCATGCATGTTCATTAAAATGATCAGTAGTTTAACGTGTAATTTTCTCCCCTCATTCGAACAAAATAGGAAAAATATTACAGTAGAATAAAAACCAGAAAAACATCAAAATACCTTGCAGTTAGACCCTATGTTTCCTGAAACTGAAACATTCTAAATAAATTTCAACAATCACAACACAACCGCACATGCTAAATCTGCATAAACGTAAAAACCAAACATTAATTGTGTGAACTTCAACATATTAAGGTTTTCAGAAGAAAAAAATAGAGAGAGATATAGAGAGAATCGACTTGTGAACTGATATAGGGTTTAAATGAATGAATCTGTCTATATTGGGCTACATTATGCATAATCAAAAATATATAAGTATAATTATCTTGTTAGGTAATATATATCAACTTTTTTATAAATTCTTATCTTCAAAATATATATTCCTAACATACAAACTGCAGAATTTTTTAGCATGTCCTTACAATTTAGTCTAGTGGTAAGTTGTTTAGATAACTTATGAATGACCCAAGTTCAAATTCTTTTTAATTAAACATAATTAAAATTTAAAATCCACAAATAAAAATACAAACCGAATTTTAAATTAAAAATTCTTTTTAATTAAACATAATTAAAATTTAAAATCCACAAAAAAAAAATACAAACCTAATTTTAAATTAAAAAATTAAAATTGAACATAAACCGAATTTTAAAATAAAAATACACAGTGTAATGCCTCCTCTTATAAAAAAAAATATGTGTGCATTTTGTCCACGTATAAGAATTTATTAATAAAAATTGATTTTTTTTAAATTTTGACACTTACAAGGATTGAACTAGGATGTTGGTAATATTAGCAAGCATGATAACTACTAGACATTTTTGGATTATATCTTGCAAATCAAAATATATAAACTTACAGAACAAATTATTCACCAATTTAATGAGATAAGTTTGACAATCTCTACAACTTATAACCCTATCTCAAGAAAAAAATCTCACTTCATTTCATAATATACTTTTCTTAAAACCCTAATTTCTTCTTTTTCTCATTGTCTAAAGAACCCGATGTTCCAACGCCGAAAGCTCATATTGGATCGGTAAAACATGCATTACAGCAAGGTAAACCAGCTTACATGCTATGCAACCATAATCAAATTGTTTCTCTGTTTTTAATATTTAAGTATATGCCATATACATGTTTACATGTGCCAACTTGGCATAATAAACACCATGTGAACATGTACCCAAGCTAAAATATTATAGATGAGAAAATGCATATCATCACAGATTTCATCCACAAGCATGATCCAATGCCACAATTGGTTTATGCATGGTCTTCGCTTCGTTTCATGCCTAACGACATCCAATTTAAAAATCATGCTGAAAGTTTTAGGATTCTTATGATAAAGTTAAACAATTTAATATCCAATTAGGTATGTTGAATCTTGAATAATGATTTCCTATAAGGGTTTTTCTTTCGTTTATAAATGTGTAATTGATTGTTATACTAATTGGTGTATGTTGTAGGATAACATATATGTTGTAGGTTTTTCTTTCAAAGTTCCTTGAAACCACGATAGGGAGAAGTGTGTCACAAAATAAACTTTGCGATTAATTGAAAGCGCATACTTATATGTTAATTTATTAGGTGATATACTGATGTGTGTTATAATTGAGGGGTTGCGTACTGCAACAACCATTGTGACCAAACATCCATAATATATGTTTTGCTTATTCTAGATAGCCGACATAAACATATATACATTTATCACTATAGTTTCTTTATAATACTAACTTTGAAGAGACAATAATAACTGGATAGTCGACTTTTATTTGAAATTCACACGTTACACCAAATCAAGCAGCGCAATGAGGATAGAATAAACCTTGTCAATCCTACTATAAAGTTAGCCCCGAGTTTGAAAAGGAAAAACCACAAGAAATCATCTATTTGTTGCTCAAGACACTCTCATGATAGTTTTAACATATTCACATATCAACATTATTTCTGATCTTCCAGGTAACCGACTTTGAAAGTCGTTTTAAGTCTATTCCAAGCATCATCGATCTTGAAAACTTAAAGGTCACAGGTGACGTATGGTTTGGGAGTGATGTTAGTCAGTTCTTGACTAATTAACCAGTACTCTGTACCATCTCGGCTGTTCCATACTCGACTGCTGTAACACCAAGGTCTAGATCAGACCCGCAATCTCTTGTAAAAACCGCACTCGAGTAGTAATGGAAATCATATCAACTTGCATCTATGGATACCTGAAACAAGGTTGATGTGAATCGGGCAAGAATAAGACATTTTCACTATTAGTTGGTACCTTTAATATCCCCAAATCTTTGCACACAGATTGCTTCCTCCTTAGAGTTACTGTGTAGCTTCAAAGCCTTGTAACCCGACTAATACATACTTCTAGTTTCAAATGACTCAGATAAAAACAAGAATGATTTTGATCTTCATAATGAGTTTTTTCATCATTAGGCATGTATAATTCAGTCCCTTGATCCTCTAAAGAAGTGACATTTGGGCTACCACCATCTACTGTGACATTTAGGCATGTATAATGAGTTTTTGTTTCGATATTTCGAGGTAGAGAAAAGACATTTTGATTTAAACAAAGAATTCACTTCACCGGTTGGAGAACCTGGAATGGTTGAAATGACACATGCTTTAGAACTAATCGATGTTTGTTATGAGTGGTTGGTGTTAACTTCAATCTTTAAAATTTAAGTAGCCCTACTTGTGTGATATTAATGAATGCAGATGTTGTCACGAAACGATTTGAGAACTTTCCAAAATTAGTATCTGGATCATGCCTACTTTAGTTATGCAGTTTATGCATAAGTAAACTAGATGTAAAGTTGCGTACCAATATGCACAACTGGTACATGAAAGTCTTCATTATCGATTTTGATGTCCATCATGGGAATGGCACCAATGATGTGTTCTATGATGACCCTGACATATTCTTTCTTTCAACTCACCAAGTAAGCAACACATGTCCATTGACTTTTTATTTTAAATGCCATTTAGTTTGGTATATAAGTGACTTCTATACTTAACTCGATTCAAGTGTCCCCGTGTTGTCTTTTAATGTTATTTAACATGATAAGTCATGTTTCTAGGATGGTAGCTTCCTTGGTACCTAAAATGGATGATATTAGGTGTGGGAGTGGTGAAGGAGCAACAAATAATTTACCATTACCAGAAGGTACGGGTGATGTAGGTACGCAAATTGTATTTGTTATGAGAATTGCCATGTTGTATCTTTAAATCTACTTTCATAAAATTGTTTGATTACCGGTAGTGTTTGTATTTGGATTTTGTAATTAGCTTGCAATTTATTGCAACCACAAGTCACAATTATGTTTACCTTACACACTAACTTCCGAAACACACATGGAGAAACCTGCTTAGTGAAATATTAATAATATAAATAAGTCAATAACAGAACTTTCAACTGGCTAGGAGTGTTGCTGGTGCTGATTTATAATCTTTTTTTTCCAGATATGATGCACATGTGCTAGATCCACTGGCCAATTTTCGTCACTACTGAACGTATTATATGCTAGCATCAAGTATCAAGCAACTTGCTAAGGATTTGTGTGCTGGTAGATGTGTGTTTTTCTTGGAAGGAGGATACAACCTAAAGTCCCTTTCAAATTATATGTTGCTGAAACTTTTCGTGCTTTCATTGATGAACCCAACATTGCAAAGGAACTCTATGATGACCTGGTTTGCAAGCAATGGAAATGAAGGCCGATGTGACTTCACACAAAATTACCAATTTTTATCTATCTTTTGGGTGTTTGGATATGTTTTATAAGCGAATCTTATTTCAAGTTGCATACTCGCTGGGTTTAGATTCTCACGACCGTTCGAAAATATTGAACCGTGACTAATTAGTTCTATTAAAAGGGTAATATGAGATGTCTTACCACTATTTTAACTAATTTGATAGGCTATTACTTCTATTAAAATAACATATATTTGTTATCATTTGACAGGCTATTACTTCTATTAAACGCTATAGTAACATATAGGTTTTAGGTACTTTGAACCAGGGTTCATCCCCTGTGAGCATGGATTTTTCTTCATTCCGGGTACATCAGTATATCGAAATCTTCTTTGATACGCCATCGACTTTCATTGCATTGCATAATTTTTACTACGGCCGATTTTCATTTGTGGTCATATTGTATGTGAATGAGGCAATATGATGTTGTACATATGGTTAGCTTAAGTTCACAAAATTATACCGCTTTTAAAATACAAAATTGTATGAATCCTAACTATTAGGATCAATTTCAATCTTGAAATAAACACGTCATCTAATTTTTAGTTACTGACACAACCAATGCCCCTATTGTTTCCAGAAAAAGGTAAAGATATTGGGGCTACACCGAGCAGGAAGAGATGGAACGCCTTTATTCACCATATCGGAGTCGTTATAACCTTACTGATATACTTATTTAATACATGGAAACCGCTACATTTCAAATTTACAGGTTGTGTAAATTTTCTATTGTTGATAAAAAAAATATTGAAAAAATAGTATGCATGTGTTTCGCCCACCGCGTTTGCTACTTTTCAATATGGGTTTCTTTTTATCTCAACTGGTCGATACCAAGTTGTATTTTTTGGCATACAACCTCCGATCTCGATACTTTTAGATTTACACTATCATTGTTTTGGTCATAATTTAATTTACTATAATAAAAAAGGGAAAATATGTGATCAACCCAACCCGACCCACCCCTTACTATAAAAGACTCGGGTTAACTAAACTCCCCTTTGACCCCCTACCCAACCCGTTTGACCATTCTATTTAAGAATACTAAAGCTTACAAACTTCTCATTTATTGAACAGGAGTTCATATTAACAAGGGACTACTTGCACATGGAAATGTTCATTAGTGTCCTTGCTGATGTGAAAAAATGGAAAGAATGTGCTCATGTTCTGTATCGATATAGTAGTAAACTTACTCGCCTTTTGCAGGTTGGACATTTTTTTATCTGGAATAAATCATCTATATTTATTTAAGGTTTTAGTTTAAGGTTTTAGTAGAAGTGTAGAACTCTTATGATAGATAACGTCAAATGAGCACATTGTTGTTAGTAGCGTTGCTAAACATACTACATTTTGAAATCTTCAGTAAACAATGTATTTTTTTTGTTCAAATAATGTGTTCTGATTTGTATAATGATGCTTTTAAAATAATATTTCGTTTGCCTATTTACGTGATGTTTTTATGATTTTCAGTTGCTAAAATCGATTCCATGTATTGGAGAACTCGCAGCCTACGATCCTACAACCATTATGTTTGGAGTTTAACAACATTCAGTAAGCAATGC
The DNA here is from genome assembly GCA_910596185.1 of Chrysanthemum makinoi. NCBI lineage: Eukaryota > Viridiplantae > Streptophyta > Magnoliopsida > Asterales > Asteraceae > Chrysanthemum > Chrysanthemum makinoi. The sequence goes on along the minus strand of OU343224.1, from coordinate 237,525,433 downwards.
ATTATTTGGTTCTATAGATTTATATCAACACTGATTTGCCTAAAATCGAATCATTCTAAAAAAGGTGCTGAACATATAATTTATTATTTATAGTGAACCAATAATCCATGAATTATTTTAAAACCCTAACCCTAATTTTTACAAGTAATTTATTCATCAAACAAGTATTCTATAATTGATGGATTTGAAGAAAAAGATCACATACCTGTTGGCTCATTGAACTTGAGGGGTGCATATTGTGTCTGAGATCAATGTTAATGTCTGCGACTTTTATAGTGATGTATTATTATTGTAGTCTCATTGTTATTGAATGCATATCGCGTATGTATCTGCGTGTATATACCGATTGTTTTAATGAAACATGGCCACTTTCTGTTTGATATTGTTATCGAATGTGTGATTGATCACGTTATGACCATTAGTTTTTCTTTAAATTTTTGTGATATCTATAGTCACCCATCCTCCTCATCCATCTAAGATTTAACAATTAGCAAACGGATTGGGTTCACATTTGTCACAAGGTCCACCTACAGAAGTGACTGCACCTATTGCATCGGGTAGCATTAGTACTCCTGGTAGTAGCAATGTTCACGATGAAGGTTAATTTATTTTAGTATGTCATAAGTTTTTTTTAATAAAACAAAAACACATTAACATGTATTTGTTATCACAGGCATCTAATTCTGAGACAATACTTGATAGTTTAAAAAAATAGGTTATGGGAACTGGTCAAATACCTACATGGAAAATAGTTTAACAAACGGAAGTTGTTAAGTCATCACATGTCATGTATAACAATCAAATATGATGAGAAAATGATTGGGTGCATTAAGAATTATCGCCATGTGTTTGATCTTGGTAAATGGTTTTTGCAACAATTGCTGGGTTCTTTTATTATGCATCTTTTTGCTAATCTGGTTAACTATTGTGTTACTACAGCATGCATTGATCATAGAGGTACACCTGAACACTGTACCCTGCAAGAACCTGCACACTTGAATACAAGGAAGGAGCTGTCTGCGTAAGTTACATCACCAATCGTAGTAGATGTTGAATTCATTGTCGATTATCTAGAATTGATTACAGATTTGTTTTATTTTGTTTCCTTTGTTGAGATCATTTCAGATGAAACTTTTCGAGCTCCAAGTGCTAATTTAATGAGTTGATGTTTCTTTCAGTGGGGTGCTGTGTATTGTGTAAGAGGAGGTGAAGAGAAGGAAAAATTGGCAATGGCGGTACGTCGTCCTTTAAAAGCTTTACGATTATGAGCTGAGATGATAAAATGTCTAGACAGGTTTAAAAAAATACAGAACTTACATAACTTGTTACTTATTCTTGCAGTATTTAGAGAACAGAGAATGTGAGTATGATGAGAAGACAACTGTAGACTTTTCCAAGGAAGGATATGACGAACCTACTTTATCTGGAGTCATGGTGTAAGTTATACCACTTTCTTTCATTGTGCAAATTGCTCAGTAAATGTGACCCACAAGACGAAATTAGAAAGTTAACAAATTTTGTTTTACTTATTACAGTTTCACATCAACTCCAGATAAGGAATCGAATAAGTACTATCTTGGGCCCGCATTATGAGGATATGGCTAGGTAACATACTTACCTATTCTCAGATATTATCGTTTCTATCATATGGTAAACCTGTTTGAAATGTATATATTTACAAACATGTGAATGTCCGGATTCAACTGCACGGATTGCACACACATTGCGAATGAGAATTAAAATTAATAATTAATGTTTATGTTTACGATTAATTATTGCACATTAAGTCCGTTAACGATCGTTAAGTATTTAACGGAAAATGACTACAACGATCGTTAAATGAAAAGAGAAAGGACTAGAAATGGAAAACTTGGAAAAGTTATGGGTTTGGCTTTGGGCTTTCAATAGTGGCCGCCCATAGGGGCCTCTCCAAGGCCTAATTCATTAACTTGTTCCCAAAGTTTACCTACTAGTATATAAAGAGGGTTAGGTTCTGGGGTTTCATACACATGTGCATTGAATTAACCCTAGATCTCCTCTCTCTCTTGTCCTATAATCGGCCGAACACCCCAATAGTAAGGGAGTTTGGTTTCGTTTTGCTTAAACGATGACTTGTGTTAGATCTAGCAATCGCTTGATTCGTTTGGTTAATTCGTGTACAAGAACGTGGTTGTAAGACATTATTCTTACACCAATAAGTACTCCTTTGTTTTGCTTTGCTCGAGGGTTGTTTTGCTTTGCTCGAGGGATTTGATTTCAAGAAGAGGTACGCGACGCATACTTTTAATTAATTTATTTGTTATGATCTTTAAGTCTTCCATTGTGTAATTTTGATGTCTTTATGTTTTATTGTATTTTATACATCTTAAACTCATCGCTGGCATCACGAGCCTTGTATAACAAGTAATTAATTACTCAAACACATAATTAAAATAAACATGAATGTGTTATTATTTGTATGCTTAGATCTAGGGTTGCATAACCTAAACCCTAATTTTCGGTGCTATTTTGGTGCCCTAATTATGGTTTTGTAAACTATTGTTTTAATTGGATTAGAAACCCTAAGATGCATGCAACTTTTATGTATATGCAACTTTGATTAATTGAATTAATTGTTAAGTGTAATTTTATATCCATGATAATTATCTGCATGTTTTATCATGGATTTGCTTTATTGTATATCTTTCATGTTTAAGTGATATACACTAATTTTTTATAGATCTAAAATTGGGGAAGACCTCAATAATTATTAATTTAATCAATTATGTGCTATGTGGTATGTATTTAATTTTGACTTGCGCAATCGATGAATCGATGCATGTGGTTCACCTTGTACAGATGAAAACGTGAAAGTCTTAATTATATATATGCATATTGACAGATCTAGAATTGGTTATTAATAGGATTTATCAAAAACGTTTGCATGTGGCTATTTGATATGCATGACTTTTATTTGTTATGCATTCATTGTTTATTTGTTTATTTTTATAAATAATTGCTTGTTTGTTATATGTGTAAGGGTATTTTTACAAGAAAAATAAACCACCTAAAACAATGGTGAAACATGTATTTTTAAGAATAGTAATCATAATCGTTTAATTGATTGATGACTTGGTAATGAATGGTCTGAAAGGCTCACCCATGAGAATGAACTAATAAAAGGGGTTTAAAGAAGTGCACAATACAATCGAAGGATGTCTAAGGTTGTGCTTTTAGCGACTGGTCCTCTCTGCTCTCTCAGAAGTTCAATGGAGCTACTTAGTTAGCCATTAAATGTGCAAGCTCATCTTAAGGGCGAATTAGTTTTAATTCCATGCGCCACTTCGGTGGTAATTATCCGAAACACTAAGTGTTTACACTTATGCAAAAAGTACTGGTATAATGGATGATATTTAACACTAAATTCCTTGATTGGTGAATCCAATACCTCAATTAAAGTTTGATGACGAAAAGCTTATACATTAAAACAAGATATAAATGTTTTAATAAAACTATGCTACGAAGATGAATGCATGACATCTTTGTACATATTTGATTTGACATCAAAATTATTACCCTTTAATTTAAGTTATATGCCATCCACCAAAACGGAAACACCTAAGATTACTTTTTATTTGCGTGAGATCGTGACTTAGATCAGAATCAAAGGGTAAAATGTCCACGGTCGTGAGAACGTATGGACGATTTTGCGTTTCTTAAGTTGACAACTTAATTGAGTTAGGCGGAGAACCGGCAACTCAAGGCATAAGATGGGATAAAACATGTTTACATGGCGATTGATATTGGCTATATGTAAATCCCATAAATCTAGGAATTGCAATTGATATTGGCAATTGAGCAAATGCTCTACCATTTTGTATAAGGTTCATTACTAGCGATCAATCGACGTGATGAAATTATGACAATTTGCATCCTAGTTTTCAATAAATATTAATTGGTTATATGAATATGAACATTGGGTATTTAATTGTTTATTGAAAAGGTTAATTATCGAAAATACTAAAATTGAATTTTGTAATTTTTTTGAATGTATAAATGCAACATTTAACCGTAAACGTGGTTTAGTCTTTGATTAGTAAATTGATCCATTCTAGCTTTCAAACAAATGTTTGATCGAGAATAATTTATTGATAAGACAAACGAAGTCTCTTTTCCATGGGAGAAGCATGAGACTCAATCGTATTCTTTTTCATGAATGAGAAAGGTATAATAGGAACATTTGAATTGTCTAAATTCTAATGTAACTCTTAGCAATAAATTGCACATCTTATTTTCCATAAAGATTTCATTACCCTCATTTGGTGAATGAATCCTTTGTAACAACATGAATGTTGGTTAACTGAAAAACATGTATATGAGTTACTAGATTAGAAGCTGACTAATTACGCAAAAATTGGTAAAAGGCAAACTAGCATATTTTTAGGCCTGTTGAGGAAGAAATTGCATACCCAATTTTTCGAGTTAATAACATTGATGGATAACCTATCATTCATATAGTAGAATACACCTTTAGTACCTTAGTAATGATTACGTATGGTTCTTCAAAGGTGTAGGAAAAGCAAAAGCAAGCAAGTTGTTTTCATCGGGTTATGCAACACTTACAATGTTGTCGATTCTGGGAGCATTTGGTTGCATTACTGAATTAGAAGTTGTTTTAATGATTTCTAATTCAAATGGGAGCTACAAGCCTTATTTCCTGTGTAGTAACCAGATTATCTTCAAAGATAATTACTTTCCAATTGTAGACACTTATGTTTTAAGGATAGTCGTATACGTTTCCTTACTAAACAATATAGTTCTACATCTACTTGTTATATCTATGACACAAATCATATTAATCAAATAAACGAACGTGTATCGTTTTGTTTATATGCTACATGATGTTGTTCCATGCACAAGTGGGAGAAATCTTATTGTGTGCAAGGTACAACACATATTAATATGATTTAAAAGAATTCTCTTGACGTGAAAAGTAAGAGAATAACTTTCTAATAAGAAGTATACATTTATATATGTATGATTGCCCTATTAAGAACATGTGTCAAGATGATAACAAAGACTACTTTATTTTAAATATTTATGTCATTCAATATTTAAGAAACACTTGTAGTTACAATTTATGTTACGGAGAACGCGGAACTAGATTGTAGCCCAAGGTAAAATATCCACGGTCGTGAGAACGAGCATGGATGATTCTCGGCAGCTTACATGGAACATTTAATGGAATGACATAATTAAATGAAGTAATCTAATACTACCTTGAATTTGAGTATTCGCTGAATGACTTAAATATATGTAGTAAATATTAACTTGAAATATGAATTGAACCCCGAGGTGGTGTTCATAATTACTTTAATTATAAATGTTTATGATTTTGTAAAGTCACAAACATGAAGTCTTTTAATACAAGACTTACAATATAAAGTAAGACGTTAACTTGCTATGTTTTAAGACATATGCATGAAGTCAATGAGTTGATCAATGACTTATAACGAATAGTGGGATTATAACTTATATGTCTTTTGACTTGGTCAAAAATATTTGTGTTATAATACATGCAATTGACTTGGTAATTCTATTGTACCATTAAGTTTTACTTTGTTGGTAAATAGGTTAGCCAAAAGAGTAGATGGTTATCTAAAATATTGTTAGATTTTCTTACAATATTAATTCTAAGGAAATACCATAGTTTTATGGTATGTTCTGTTAGAAGAATCAAAATCTGTTGGCATTATTTGATTCAAGATAACTATAGTTTCTTCCAAAAGTTATCAAGGTTAGTAGATTGAGTATTGAAATATACTCAATAAGACTTCAACCTAGAAGATTAATAAGACACCATTTGTTTATGGAATGTGATGAATCACATTAAGTCTTATAAATGAAGTTCAGAATTTGTTAAACTACTTATAGAGTGAGTTGTAACAAACTAATGTTAGGAATCAATGTTTTTGTAATATCCCAAAAGAGAACAATGTATTGTTGCTCTACTTGCTAAACTATTTAAAGGTAATCTTTAAATTTTTAAAGGCAAGTGGGAGTTTTGTTTAGATCTTGAAAGATTGAATTACAAAATACATAATCTTCTAAAATGCACTAGCAAATATCATGATGAGGCTAAACATGAAAATGATAGACCTTAATATGATGGAATTGTCATTCATAGATCCGTAGGATATCTCGCATATTTAATATGCTGAGGAATATGAGTTACGTGATCATGGTAAGCTGTTAATCATAATGATGAATTTACCAAATGTTGAATTGTGGAAAATCAATCATACTATGAATGTAGAGATGCTATCCATAAAGATAATCAACTTTAGATACTTGGTTTATCTTAATAATGAAAATGAGTTTCTTCAAAGGATGGAAACCCTAGTGGTTTAAATCTTGGTGTAGAAATCATATGGACAATATTGTACATGTATTTAATGTATGTCTAGTGATATAATATCAATCATATTTAAGCAATTAACTATGATTGAATATTCATTCCTATATACATTAAATAGAAGTATAAAGATTATAATTGTCATACTTAGTTTCATTGATATGAAATTTTGACAATGAATGTCATAACTCTTTGTTGTGAAATTACTTTGTAGGACGATGAGTAATACAAAGAAGTTTTATGAATTCAAATAATCCTTGGATATGTACAAACCGCAAGAATCCATGAATGGATATATGCCAGCATCTAGGAGATGTTTCTTATGTTTAATATTAAATCCATGTTTGATTTAATAATTAAAATAAGATTGCTCATAAAGTATTCCCGAAAGCTAGGGAGTATTATTTATTAATCTTAAATCTTATATGTTGTATGGGCAACTACATTCCACTTAAATTAAGTTTTAGTTGGGAATGAAACTTCGCTTGTAAGATTTGGAAATAATATATACAACTTTGGAATATATGTTTATTATTATAAACATATGTGGTAAATAAATGAGTCAAATAGAACATGATGAATACATATCTTTGACAAGATAGATGAGATATTAAAGTTTAACTTGAAGATTCATCATGAACATCATGTTGTGTATAAAGTTGTTGTGTCATGCTTGATTACAAGATGATTTGACAACATTGAAAGTTGTTAGTGTAATAAATATTTTAAAGGAATATGTTTGAATTTAGAATCACATTCCACAACGGAGATGCTCCTGATTCTATGGATTTATTATATGACAATTGTTTCATAATTGCCACAAGCCAACAAATCCTGAGTTTTGCAGGCACCAACATTACACTATAACCTGCTCAAAAGTTTACTTGATGTTTAAAGAGTATATTGTT